>JABEVS010000177.1:0-104730 GCA_018290735.1 Coelastrella sp. MACC-549 | reverse complement strand
GGAGAGGGGGAAGTTGGGTGTTGTTTAAATACGAATGTGGAGGTAATAGGGTTGGGGGAAGGTGGTGGGACAGGTGTTTGGGGTTGTTTTTTTGGGCTAGGGATCACCGCGGGAGTGGGGGGGGAAGAGGGGGGGGGGGGGGAAGGAGGGGGGGGGGGGGGAACACATCTCTGCCAGCAAAATACCCAGTATACTTGATGTTGCAGATCGCGTCTGCCGCTACATGCATTTGTATGTGTGAAGGCCAGCAGACTCTGCACAGTGTGCTGTTGCGGCAGTAGGTTGCTGCTGGATTTAAAAAAAAACTGAATTTGCTGATCATGATCATAGATGCAAACGGACCAAAAAGTGGAATCAACATATCAGAAACTGAAGTACTGCTGGCAGCAGCAAGAAGATGCGATCTGTGAGGCACAGACAATACAAACCAACAAACAGTACATCTACTCGGTGTGTATATTGTCTGTTGCTGCTTTGCAATACCAACCGTCAATGATGCCGACATCCTGCATTTCACAAGCACAGACAGGCGCTGGCTGCTGGCTGTGGATGATGCAGCATGGACAGGTATTGACCTGACCTGCCACAATGCTCTTGGAACAGGATGCAAGCACTGCACAACTGCACATTGCGAAAGCAATTTTACAGTAATATATTCAGCAAAATTAGGTGCCTGAAGAACAACACATATCACATGCACTTGGCAGCAAGACAGTATGACTAGCCGCCCCACACATGCATAAACCTTATCTGAGAACAAGCAACATCCCTTGATGTTTGTGACTTGCCTCAGTTCAGTGCCTGGCTTGCAGCCTTTTGCCGCTGCTTCTGCTTCTGCTTGCTGCTGCCTCCGACTCCTCCTCCTGCTGCTGTTGCTGACCCGTCAAACATTGACAAGCCCTCTTGCCACGCTGCTGCTGTCATGCCTCTAGGAGTGTAGACACTCTTGACGCCCAACTTGCTGACTTCTGTGATGTTCCAACGCTCATTGTCAAAGAATAACTGCAAGCCGTCAATCGTGAGAGGAAGCGTAGAAGAAATGTTTGCTAAATATATGCTTTCGTTGTGACTAACAGGATTTCATCCACATTGAGAAGGACTTGCATCTTGGCATCAGTTCAACAACAAGCACTCAACCCAAGCTGTGCAAGTGCTTCAGGAGAGATGTCGAACCATCATCACCCTTCTTTAACCACAAGTAAAGCAACAGTGTTTCTGCTGTGAGCCGACAGTTACAGCCAGGGAACCTGCACACTGCCTGTCAGAAACTCACCATGTCTTCATAATCTATGCCGCTTCGCTTGTGTATCTGCTTGAAGTGAGTTAGTTTGGATCCTGGATAGATCTCGTTATGAAGGCTAACATCATAGAGAGTTAGACCCCGTGGGTGGCCAGGTATAGGAAACTGCTGCAGGCAGGGTATTGCCCACTCAGGATACTCTGCAGGGACAATGCAGTAGCCATAAGCTGGTGTTGATGCTGTTTTGAGACATCTGCAGAGCAGCAGCCAGCGCCATCTACAGTCCGTGTCACTGTGACAGCAGACGCCATGATCATTATCATGAGGCTGCAGTAAGGAGGGGAGAGAGTACAGGGGGAGCTACTGCTGCTGGCAAAGGAGAATCACATCATCATCATCATCATCATCATCATCATCATCATCATCATCATCAACCGTGATTTGAAGTAATGCTAGCATGTACTACAGCAGCTTGCTGCCCATGTTTTAATGAACTGCAAGTGCCTGGTGTGTATTAAGAACCCTGCAAGCGTCCGCCAATTGCTGTGGCATTCCCACAAGTGACCTGTTCCAATCTATAATCATATGTTACTTGTTTAACCTACAGCTGCTGCCGCTGGTGTGATGCCACAGCTGCTGGTAGTGGTGGTGCTGTCAAGTTGGCCAGACAGGTGTGTGTGCAGTGCCTATAGGTAGCTACCTGTTCTGGATACGTATGCTATCTGGGTATCTGCCCACTCAGCATTGGTTGTTATCTGACTGAATATCTTCATTGTGTCTCCTAGGAGCTTTATCCGCTCGCCTGCTGCATCATAAACTGCCCCCGTTGAGTCTCTGCGGAATGGAGCCCCACCATCCAACATATACATTTCAGGGTACCTGAAGCGCAGCCATTTACACCCAGCTAATCGCTTGATCGGCGCTTACATAGCATTGTTGTACATGAGAAGTCTAGTTGCTGCTGAGTAGCTGACTTATGCCTACTGGCTTATGCTGAGTCACGCAGTAACGGAATGCTGATGGATCGTCCATGGCAGTGATTGCCACAGGCATGCATGCCCATATGGACACCATGCAAGTGGCTGCTGTCTTTTGCAGGCTGTGCCAGGTGCAGCAGACTATGCATGATCTGGTCACAAATGACAAAATGAATGGCGTAGTAATGTATCGTAAAGAATCTGCAGGCATGCATAACCCTGGCGAAGACGGTAGGTGCGTGGCTGACAGCAGATGGAGTTCCTGTGCAGGGACGAGTCCCTGCTGCGGGTCGACACCCACCAGATAGTGCCATCAAGATCAAATGCAATCAGCTTTGGTATTCTAGTATTGCCATTCATTTTGCCAGCAGTCCTGATGGGCCTTGCGGGGCGCTGCAAGTTCAGACTTGAACCAGCAGAAGCAACCACGCGCATGCTAGCAGAATCCCAATTGCATGGAATGCTACAAATTCAAGTTCTGCTCAACAATTAGCCCTGAGGTCACTACTTAGTACCCGACACACAACAGCTGACAGTAAGCTGTTCTCACAGATCAACAACGATCAATGCTGAAGTATGAACATGATTGAGTATTTAGTGTAGTTACAACTGATGGCTACCACCCATACAGGAGAGGTCCCTGAATATCATAACGCACACACCAGCAGTGACACCAGTGAACGACACTCTTTCGACGTGAATGGCCGCTTCAGAAATTCTCCGCTCAGTTGTTGGCACGCAGCTGAGCGCCTCACGCAAAGGGCATTTGTGCACGCCAGGATTGCTGAGCGTCAGTATGCAGTGTCTCAATAGTAAAACTGCACAGAATCATATAGTATGCTAGAGCAGAAATGGGGTGATATCGTTTCCTGTGCCACAAGGCTAGTAGCATTGTCAGTTTATAAGGAGCATTACAATGTATGCAGCTGTGGTTGCACAGCCAGCGGCATTGATGCTTGACGCCATATTCACTGCTTTTCTCAGCAGCAGGGCTCATGCTTACCCAGCAGTTGGCAAGCAGACAATGCCACAGACACTCCAATGCAGTCATTGATGCTGCCGCATCCTTCACTTGACCCCTCAGCAAATTCCGCATAGAGTATGCGGATGGCACAGTGCCAGCTGACACTTGCGTATTGAACATGGCAAAGCGCCTTTTGAGACCAGAAGTGTCTAAAACTGTTGCTCAGCAATTTTAACAATGACAGCTATCTCAAACCCCAGATAAACAAGTCCAAAACAAGGAGAAATGCACAATAAATATGAATGCAGTCAGCAGCTTCAACTGTCTAATCTATTGCCAATGCCCAGCTGCAAATAGCTTGGCTCTAATCTCCTCCTGGTCCCAAATATCCACCCCCACATGTTTGCAATGTCATTCAATTTACTCAGCTGCAAATGGACGATGTCATTCCATTCATCTAGCTGCAAATAGTGGGAAAGGCTTCTGGAGTTGCTGGTGCAGTCACTCATTCTGAGTCATGCCACCAACCATACCTGCCAAGCAGCTAACAACAAACCCGCTAACACAACCCAGCTGTTGACCCGCTTGATTGTTGTTCCCGAAGCAGCACTCTGTTGACCGGCAGATGGCTCTGATATACTGTCTTGATTCCCACCTGCTCGCAGGAAACCTAGTTTCACGTCCACAGCACCTGTTTCTATGTTGCGGCTGGGTACTACTTGATTGAAGGCGGCTGCAGGGTCATCCTTGTCAATAATATCCATCAAAGGCCAGTTTACCGCCATATTTGCAGGCGCCAGGTCAGGCAACTCCGTCTCTAATGTCTTAATGATTGCATTGAACAACTCAAGGTTTCCTTGCTCGCTCAGGTGCAGCTTATCTGGAAGAAGATATTTCTGGTCCCAATCTGGCACTTGCTGCCAGGGTGTGAAGATATCAAGGAAAGCTGCACTGTTGTTCTGGGCAAGTTGCTGCAGCTGCTGTACATACAGGACCGAGTGCGCGTTTTCTCGGTCCCAAGGTTTCTGCAGCAAGCAAAGGGAATAGTAACCGGACTGCTGGTCAGCTACCAGTCAGTGCTGCCAGCACAGCGTAGCATAGCATGCATGAATTCACAACAAGAAGGTCTTTTGTGATGCGTCTTCGAATAGACGGCCTCTGCCAGTAGGCATGATTCAGCTTTTGCTGGCTCTTGAACTAAAGTTAGGTATCCCTGAGTGGCGACTGTTCGTGACCCATTTGTTCAGGCCCTATGGTAGATTCAGGCCATTCTACAACTCAATAAAAGCATATTGCACAGACGAGTGCTGGCAAGTAACTAGCAGGTGTCTGCTCCAATACAATGCAGTTGGCATGCTCACAGTGTCCATTGCTGCTGTTCTGCAAGCACTACACTGATAGCTCATGCCACAGACATCGCAATCGCCTGTTTGATATCACTGTATTCTCACTAGTGAATAGGCTGGTGCAGCACTTACTGGTGAATTTTGCTTGCACACCTCACAGACGGGTGGTGGTGTGATGATCAGAAAGTTCTTGGTGCCCTTGGCCTTGGCTGCATCAATGATGCTTTGAACATTGGACCCAAACTGCTCAGGTGAAATGTAGTGGCTCCTGCATTCAGTCATTGAAATTGTGTGAGGCAATGATGTATCAAGAGAATACAGGCTTCTGAACCAGAGATTTTGTGTATAATGATGTAGTCTGAAGGAAACCTTTTCAGCTACCAGCGACACTGCAACTTTCAAGGCCCTGTGTCCATTCGGCAAAGGTCGGCACATAGAGCAAAACGCACTTCTGGGCAAAGCATTCATGAGGTGTTTGTTCTTGCCAGCAGGTGCTGCTGAGTGCAGCTGCTCTGGGTAGCTTGCAGGGCTGTCAATTCTGCTTGCAGGAATGCGCTGATGGCACTGCCAGCTGTTTACAGAGCAATACTACTCAGCGGATTATGAAACTATACTGTGAGCATCACGTTCTGTGGAATAGTCACAAGCTTGAAGAGCCTGGTGCGTTGCTGCTGTGTGCTCACGAAGTTCATACACGCTACAGCCTGCTGCAGTTGCCAACTAAGGTGCCAAATGAGCCACATCCCGCTCAACAACTGTTTGAGGGCAGTCTTTAATCAGCTGTTCGTGGCATTGCAAATCGTTATCAGTACATAAAGAGCCTCACTCCTGTGACAGAAGCTATTACTGGACTCACCCTGTCACTGCTTGTGTCAAGGAGTCCTTGACACCCAAAAAGAGGATTGCCAGTGCCGGATATTTCACATCAAACAGCTGGTCCAACATGTAATCAACAAACCAAGTGGTGTAGAAGCCACCGAAACCGCGGTTTATGACATCAACCTGTGGTACCAGGCAGATGTGTGAAGGTGCACATATGGGATCAAAAACACCAATATGACTGTGTTGATCCCCGTGATTGGCTCATATGTAAGATGCGATGATTTTTTGAGGCGCTCTGTGCAGGCACATTTTATGCTGCCCTATTCATTGCTTGGTGGTGATGAGCTCACCGCAACAAGTATAAGCGCACACATGCCACAATTGGCTGCTGCAGCTCACAGAATTATACAAGCCATAGAGCTGTTTGCTAAGAGCATTGCAAAAGAAACAGCGGCACATTCACACTTACCTTGCGGACGTATTTCATCTGCATCAGCAGGCCCCAACCGTTGTTTTCAGTGGAAAACGCAGCCTCCGTCAATCCATCACCAACAGCTACGAACGCCGGTTTATTTGCTACTGCAGGGTAATTGCCAGCTGAAACACCAGCCGCTAGTAGAAGCGCTGCACCTGCCAGTACTATCATGACACTTGTTTGGCCCATCTTGAGACGAGACACTGCCAGGTGTAATAGATTACAAGATGCAATAATTACAAGCTGTTGAAATGCATCAACAGCGTAATCTCACTGCATATGTGTTGAAGTAACTGTCGCCGTTGGCTGCCAGGGCCCACTAGTGAGAAGTACAGCAGAGAACATACAGATGTTTACGCAAGTTCTACGTCTGCCTAGTTGTGCGCGTGGCCGTTGGTTGCTCACAGGTCCCGTTCTTCGGAGTGCGTCACAAGGTCAGACCTGCCCATCGCGCTGCCTTCATCACAGCCATCATTGTAATCAACATGCTTTGATCGTTTGATGACCTATGTTTAATCAGACATGTGCCAAGTCACCTATCAATACTGAACAAAGCAACGCGTGTCAGTTTGAAACAACCTACCTTCCTACAGTAACAAAATACAATCAATGACCTCAGGAGTGCTGCGGCCGCCAGCATCACATCATCTACATCGATATGATGTGACCTATCCGATCAGCCTGGTGGTCCCGTCAGGAGGGGACTACTGGTGAGCAATGTACTACTTGCCAGCCTGGGTACTGAGTGCTGCTGCAGCAATTGCATTGTGCACAATGGCAGTGGCTGCACGGCGACCTTTTGACCTTGCCTCTTCAGCTTTCCGGTGTCTGACACCAGGCTCTGGCGCCAGGGCGGCTCACCAGTGCTGTTGTGCTGCTGGCCCATGGGCAGGCTGCCGCTGCTTCTTCTGCAGCTGTGGCTGTCTTGCTCTCTGGTGTCTAGCCTGTTGGTGGTGCTGCTGGCGCAGGTGTTGCTGCTGCTGCAATTGCTATTGCTGGTGCTGCTGTTGGGAGCGCTGCAGGCTCTAGCCCTACGCAGGGGGGTAAACTGCTACTGGATCTGAGATCCGTAAACGTGTGGTCAGAGGCCGCACGTTCTCGCAATTGAGGTGAAGGGTACCATGCGTCCCATGAGCCATTCGCTGGCTCGCTGGCTAGTGCCGGGAGGGGTCGGAGCCCCCCAATAGTACTGGTATTGTATTGTATCTAGCTGAGCTCAAGTTGCTGACCTGGCTGGTTTTGTGGGGAGCCTCCCCTGAGGGAGAATGCCATTGCAGTGCTGATCCAGAGCTCACAAAGCGTTGATGGCATCGGATGGCTTTTCTGCTCTACTTATTGCAGCCCGGCTGCCTGCACCCAACAGGTTGCTGCCAGCCTGAGACAAACCAAATGAGGCTGTTTATTGTATTTTTACTCCAGTCTGCAACTTGCAGATGATACTTGAAGTATCTCACATGCATTTATGGTTGCTTGATGCCATCAACAATGATTACTCCTCACTGAACCCCCCTACTAGGAATGGTGGTAGCATTCAGTTTGAATGCTGCCATCAGCAATGGCGCCCTCAGGGAAAACCTAGAATTCAACTGAGAGTCCTCAAGGCAACAAGAAAGCAGTTGCTATCCCTGCAATGATTGAATGCAGACTGCATCAATCAAGGATAGCAACTGCTTTATTGTTGCCTCTTGTCGGTCATCACACACCTGGCAGTTGTGTGGTGACGATTACCAACTTGTCTGAGACAAAAACAAAGCAGTTGCTGTTGCTGATTCAAATTGTAACCCGCCGTTTGCGAGCCAAGTACAGGCTCATTGGGCACAATATTTGATCACATTTGTATACACGTACAGCAAGCTCATTTGAGTCAGCTGTTCAACAGCCGGGACTGGTAGATGGCGGGTACTGTATATCGCCCCACCCCATCGCCTCACCTACACTCAATCACTATGCAATACGTGCCGGGCTGGTAGCAGCTATCTATAGCATTGGGTGCTTAACCTAGTTTGCAATAGCTGTCAGTGCACCGAGATACCTCAGTGAGGACAGTCCCGAGGTATACTAGAAGAGATGCCAGATCGGAGAGGCCAATACAGTGAAGTACTTGACTGTACTGTACACGTGCTGTACCTGCAGGTTGCTGCTGTTCAGTGTTCCATGTCGGTGCTCACCTACTCTTGCATTCACAGCTATAATCATGCCAGATAAAAGGAGACAAAGATTGCAAACGCCATCGCAGCTACAGTGACGCGTCCAGTCCTGCGTTGACAGGGGCGCTCATCATGACTCAGTGCAACATGACACGCTTGCTTGGTACCGGAACTCCATTGTCGTGCTGATAATTAGATAAATGTTGTTTTCAGCTTGGCCATGGCTTGCAGATGATAGAGGAGCTCTCACACGGCCACAACAACTGCAGCAGTACTGTCGTCGTCTTGTACCTTGCCATTCAATCCCTGCCAGTCTATTATGGTACTCTCATTCGTCACTGACAGGCTTACAGCACCCGCCAATACTGCTCGGATCCGCAGCAACGAACGAATCAGCGTTGGCAGATCGCCCCTGCTGTCGACTGTGCGCCGAAGTCAACCAATAACTTACGGGAGACATCACACCACGTTGGTAGGAGAGGGTGATATGGCTACAGATATGTCACATACAGGTGCGCGTTAGGCGCATCAGGCTGCAGGCTACGAGCAGTCCTGGATCAGTTGGCCTGCTGTCTGGTACCATATGCATATTGTTGGCATAATGCTGTGGGTTCAAAGCAGGCTGGTCACCATTGTGCCATCATTGCAACTAGACTTCCAGAATACGTTGGTTTGAGATGTATCATAGGAATAAGCCAGCAGCCAAAAAGTGAGATGACTGATGCCATACAGCCAGGAATTGTGCATTCATCTCGGTCTGTTAACAACGTTGTTCTCTTTAATCTCATGTGTGCTCAGCATTGTTACAACTTGTTACGGCAAGTATACCACGAGGCAAGCCATCTGATGTCACTGCTGCCATTCACAACTTGCAAATGAGTTGCTGCTACTGCTGCCAATGTCACTGCTGCTGTGGCATATGCCTGTAGGCAAGTCATCTTCTAATGAAGACAAGATGCAGTACTCCATGGCCGACACAAACATTGTCCACGACCGCAATGAGGGAGGGACAGCCGGGGCGATGTCAGGCACAGGTGGGTCACCCAATGGCATCTGTTGCAAACTTTGTGATCAAGAGCCTTTTCAAGTTGCAAAAACAAAACTCCAGTTTGCTTGATCACAATTATTGTGGAACACAGCTGTGCTGTGACATGTGATATATGCTGCAGAGGCCATTGTTGAATCGACAATATGCAAGCCTTACATTAGCCTCACAGTAAGGCTCTTGCTGCTGTCATTGCTGCTGCTGCCATCATCGCTGCTGCTGCTGCTCTGCTGCTGCTATCAGGTAAGTCCTCCTCCAACGAGGACAAGAAGTACACCTTGGGCGATGCAAACATTGTGGTCGAGGGTGGCAGCAGGTCGGCATCTGACAGCATGACAGCAGCTAACCGCATGCCGCCGAGTGATGTGGGCAACATTGAACCTGGCATGAAACCTGAGAAAACCATCACAGAGAAAATGCAAGAGCGAGACTCAGAGACAGGAGGTATGATATATATGGGACTCAGTCTGTGGCCTGCTAGCACTGCTCTGTGGCACTGCCTCTTAAAGTTCAATTCAGTGCTGCAATCTGCGTTGCCAATGATTAAGCATTTGCACCAGGCAGTGCCAATACCTGGCAACACCGGTGTTACTATAAACATACGGCCGCCGTTGTATGGGCCATACAACCTGGCCCCCGGGGGCACCTTGCAGGAGTCAATACCTGGCAATGTAGTCTAGAACCTGATGCCATCGGGTTTGTCAGTGACAGAGACTTGAACCTCTCCCAGTGATTTGGAGCAGAGGTCGCAGCTTAGGCACTTACTCAGCTGTTTTGGAATTTAGCTTTCAATGCTAGTAGCTGTTGCTCATAGTGTTTTTACTATGAGCAACAGCTATATTGCTGAGTTCAACAACAGCTGAGTAAGTGTCTAACTTAGGCTGCAGGCTCAGAAGTCTGCTTTCGATCTTCAAATATATCTCAAAGCGCTGCTGCATAGCAGCACTGCTGCTGCTGCTGCTGCTGCTACTACCAATTGTGTTGCTGCTGACCACCGCTGCCGCGGCACCCACTGGCAGCCACTGTGACACTGTCATTCAATGATCTTCAACATTGAATGCTAACTTTGAATGTTAAGTACTTAACATTCAAAGTTAGTATGAATGTAATGTTAGACTAGTCAACACTCCAGCACTCAGCCCAACACTACTGAGCACTGTGCACTTGAGCCAAGCTGGCTTGGCAACTTGCAAGTGCACAGTGCTCACAGGCTAGTTTTTCTCACAACCTGTTCAGCACCTACTATCATAGTAGATGACATCTACAGTGTGCCCCTCTGGGGCCAAGTTGTATGGTGTGGTATGGTATGGTATGGTATGGCATGGTATGGTACTGGAAATGTGCGTGTTCTTGTAATGCTGTTCTCATCCTGCTGAGGGCAAGCCTGGCTGGTGTTCACATATGCTGTATCAATTTATAGGGCAAAGGACCTTGTAAGCATTATGTGGTAGCCTACTTATCTTATGATAAATATTGGTGATTTGAATCCCCCATGAGCGACTATGTTGGCTCCTCCGGGGTGCCCCTCTGGGGCCAGGTTGTATGGTATGGTGTGGTATGGATGGGAATCCTTATCTGCAAGTACACCATATCCCTCTGGGACAAGGTTGAAGGGCACCTACAGAAATGGCATGGTATGAATTATTTCCCCTTTTCTCCTGTCTTCCTCTTTTAATTCTGTGAGCATCTTGTGGTAGAATAAGATTCCAGAATGATGAGAATCTCATGTGCGACCACACCATACCCCTCAGAGACAAGGTTGAAGGGTACATACAGGAATGGTATGGTTTAAGTTATTATTATAGGGAAAATATAAAATAGGGGGGAAAATCCCGTCTTCCTCTTTTGCTTTTATTCTTTTGTTATCTCTCATATTCTATTCCTGACTTGTGGATCCATATGTTTGCTGATTAGCAGCATTATGATGCTGTTCAGGTGCTGCTGGGGAAGGTCGGTCAGGCGCTGCAGCTGGTGGTGACCTTATGGCTGGTGATGATTCTGAGATGATGGGAAGGGATGATGAGATTTTGGAAAAAAGACATCAGGCGGCAGGGTGAGTTCATATCGCTGTATTATATTGATTTACCTCAAGTGAATTAGTAAGTTACAGTAAGGTCGTCGCCTACTCGGCACAATCATTGGATGATTGTCATCATGATGGGCATATGGAATGCATCAAGTTTCAGCCTGACAGTTATTGTATTGTGATGCAATTTTATCGTCGCCTGAGCCTAACATTGAATTCTTCACAATACTGACTTCTAAGCAGAAGTGCAAGAGGAATCAAGTGACCCAGTAGTACTCTTAGAGGTAAAGGGAGCCGTAGAGTACGCCACCAGACTTATTATGCGCCATTGACAAGCCTCAGATGGAATCAACGCCGATGCATGTCATATGACTGAATTGAGATCGAATAATCATGCACTCCGCCTAGTCTGAAAGTGGATTGAATTCACTGGGTAGATTTGAGGCGCGGGGCTGATGGCAGTAAATGCTATGGCTGCAAAGTACTTATTATTATTATTATTATTATTATTATTATTATTATTATTATTATTATTATTATTATTATTATTATTATTATTGTTATTGTTATTATTGTTATTGTTATTATTGTTATTGTTATTGTTATTATTGTTATTGTTATTATTACTGTTATTGTTATTATTATTGTTATTATTATTATTGTTATTATACATGCATATGGCACACTGTGCCACAGAAGTTGAAAACGTCTCTCAGTAGGCAATGCCCAGCTTGGTGCCACCACACTTTGTGTGCCTGGTTCCGCTGCATCATGATGTTTATACATTGTGCATTAATTGTGCATTGTGAAAGCACAGCTCTGCAGTGCCAATCACTGATGTGCTGTTTGCAGGTAGCCACTGTGGCTGCTGGCAAGCTGGTAGCTGGCAATGCTGTGACCACCACTTAGAATGAGCGGCTCAAGCCCACTATAAGGTCACTGAGCTATCACAGCACTAGTAATTTCAAAGTACGCAGCATACGGGCTGCTGCTTTGCACAACTGCATCAAGTTGCCAACATTGCTTGCTGCCGCTGCTGCTGCTGCTGCTGCCGCCGCCGCCGTTTCCCTCTTGCTTGCAGACCTCAAGCTGGTGGAAGTGCAGTTGATCAGGGAAGCATGCCCACGGTAAGCAGTACTCCTCCAATACGTTGTCACATTCTGGGAATCTCAAGTTCAACCAAGTACTAGTAGGAACCTTTCTAAATGCGGCATTTCCAGATGGTATGGCAACTGTTGAAATGAGTACCAAAATCACTCCAACAAAATATCACACCATCTAAAAAATGTCGCATTACTATTGATGATAAGTTTACCGTAATGGCATCGTGCCAGTCTGGTCACTTGGCCAACGTTGAATAAAGCAAGTGGCTGCAGATCTGTTCAGCAGTGCCTTGCTTAGCTGCATGAAGTGCAGGGGTGCTGCTTATTGGGGATGTACTATCGGTCGCCTACCAAGCCCCCACTGAGCAGCGCCTCGACACTCCACGGCGACTGTGCCTGCTTATAACTCAAAATGCGGCATTACGTGAACCTGAGGCCACCAGCCATAGATCTAGATCTATCTGTATTTGGTGATCTATTGCAGCTGGCAGCACTATGTATACACGGTTTACTGCACTGTTAGCGCGGATGACAATAATTGGACAGATAGTACACGCTGGACTGCCATGTAGCCTATGCACTGATTGGCAGCCTGCATACAGCGGCTCAGCCATCAGCAGTGCAGATTGCGAATGATTCAGTTAAGACTCCATTTGC
Source organism: Coelastrella sp. MACC-549 (assembly GCA_018290735.1). Taxonomy (NCBI): domain Eukaryota; kingdom Viridiplantae; phylum Chlorophyta; class Chlorophyceae; order Sphaeropleales; family Scenedesmaceae; genus Coelastrella; species Coelastrella sp. MACC-549. The sequence goes on along the minus strand of JABEVS010000177.1, from coordinate 91,928 downwards.
GGCAAGACTCCATTTCGACTCCCAGTAAGGCGCTTGCACCGCATGTTATGGTCACATAACGTACCATACGTGACTGATTGTATCATAATCACAAGTTGTGGTATGATGATGTGGCTGCTGCTGCTGCCGGCCTTCCAGGGTGATGAGGCCAGGCAGCAGGCTTCAGAGATGTCAGCAGAGATGTGATCAAGTGCAACCTCAAAAAGAAAGTGGATTGAATTCACTGGGTAGATTTGAGGCGCGGGGCCGATGGCAGTAAATGCTATGGCCGCAAAGTACTGATTATTATTATTATCAAGTGCAACCTCAGCTGTTGCTGTATGGATGTGATATCCAATCCCCAGCAGTTCATTACAGTGTGTGTTGCCATGTATATATGGCAATAAATTGCCCAATATACCAGTACCTACCACTTGCTTGGAAACTGCGTTAACGTTGTCAATGTGAGCATTATGGCGGTAGAACCGCTCACCATGTTTTGTTGTTGTCCGCTTTGGAAATGGGGTGCGGGGCTGATGGCAGGATTGCTATCACGCAGTGTACACTGCGTATATACATGTATATATGGCCCATTAGCCATAATGCAATCTCCAGCAGATCATGACCGTCACAAATCAGTGATCGCGATTGATCAGACGTCATCTAAACTGGGGATGATAATCAATTGGCTTGCAGTTGATCCCACGACGTCAACCAAGGTAGTGATCATGATTGTCAATCATCAGTCGAGGATATGAAAACAATGATCACCTGGTATCTAGTACTGTGCCAGACTACTGTATGAGGGCAGACTCTGCAGAAATCCTCAGGCTTGGGGTGGCGCCAACTTGGGGCCGTTTGAAGGGGCACACATGCTGTACCGTACTGTACCATGTATTTGTGCAGTGCTGTACCGTACTGTACCGTGTATTTGTGCAGTGCTGTACCGTACTGTACCGTGGAGATCGGTCCTCCGGGAGCCCATGTCTGACAATTCATCATAGGCTTGATGATGCCATGCATGATAGCTATGTAAACAGCCTCATGAGGCCGCCTGAGGCTCATGACTGATGACCATCACGTGTAATATATATTTAAGTTACCCATTAGCCATAGCCATCCTGCCATCGGCCCCGCGCCCCATTTCAGAAGCGGGCAACAACAATCCATGCTGAGCGGTTCGACCGCCATTATGCTCACATTGACACCGTAGTTTCCATGCAGTAACCATCACGTGTAATGTCATGACTTCACACAGCAGTGCACAAATGCGTGCATGCATGTGTTGTACATGTACAGCATAGAAACCAAATTGACCGTTGCTTTGCTGCACTTCCAACACCTCTTTTTCTCTCATCTACCGTGCCCTCATCGTGCTGGCAGGTCTGCTAGCAGCAGTAGCTGCCTTAGCAGGTGATCTTGCGCCAGCCCCCTTGCCAACACCAACAGCTGAAACAGGCCGGCTTGCAGCAGCAGCAGCGGTGGCAGCAGCAGCCTCTTGATCAGACCTGGGGAGGCAGCCGCCTCCTGTGCCATAGCTGCCCTGCGCGGCATGTGCTCCTGGAGCTGTTGCGGCTGCCTCCACCTCTGCTTGTGCTGCAGCTGCGGCTCTGGCTGCATCTTCTCTGCAAGCAAGGCAGCAAAACAAACCTTGGCTGCGTTGAAGAGAGTCAGCAAGACTTTGTCTCCATATGATAGGAAATGATTTCCTCACAAATTTTACACCATCAATAGTATTGATGGTGTAAAATATGAAATCAAAAAAGTGATAATCCCTCATCAAGGTCGATGTTCTGCCGCAGTGCAAAAGCTCAGTAAGTATGGGGCAATGGTTCAAGTTAGTCAAGCTACGGATAATTTATGGCAAGCAGTGATGAGATGATGCGCTCTACAAATCAATTGCAGTCGGCTGCACTGGAATTCATTAGACCTAGACCACAAAACCACCAATCGCAAAGCAGGATCCTTTATGCTTGTGCGCATATGCCTGTGGCCATTAAATAGGTAACTTTTGTCATGGAAGAATTGCACCATATCCTACTGACAGATCCACAAGCATGCCCGTACCTGGCTGCTTTTGCTGCTGCTGCTGCTGCTCTTGCAGCTTCTCTTGCTGCCTTGGCCTCCACCTTGGCCAGCTGTACAGCATATACTGGATTGTCATAGGGGTCCTTGTATGCTGCTTCTATCTCTGATGCAGCTTTCAGCAGGGCGTCAGCAATCACCTGATGAGGTAGAGGACAGCAGGCTGCTGTAGACAGGTCACTGAGAAAGAATGGTGCATGTACTGTGTGTATTACACAATGCACATACTAGGAATCTGGATATATGGTATAAAATGAAGCGCTGCCTGCAGGGATGAGACGATCTGTAACTAATGTTCATCACCTGTTGGCAGGCAATGAATTGAAATGGATCGAGGCAAATTTCATTTGTGATGAAATGAAAACAAAACTGAAATGTTTCTCACCTGGCAGGGGTCATCTGGTCTGTGCAGAGCTGTGTTCACCAGACCTGTCATAACAGCCGGCATAACACCAGCAATCAAAGTGGACACCAGGGGCTGAGCAGCTCGGTGGAGCCTCTGGCGGTCACGCTCTGCTTGCTCAGCAATGAGGGCCTAGAGCACCAGGGGCCAACAGCAGCAGCAGCAGCAGCAGAGTGGGGGAAGTAGACGGGAAAGTAGCAGCAGCAGCGGCAGCAGCAGCAGATGTAAGTTTGGAGGCACCAAACCACTCCATACCAGATCTGACATGCCTACTGTGCAGTGCTGCAAAGGGTATGCATAGGAAAGAGGATATTCCAGAGAGATCTGGTTCAAGCATGCACCAGAAAACTGTAGTGCTTGACACAGCAACACTGTTGTTTGAATGATCAGCAAGGGGCTTGGCACATGCAGACTACTGCTGTCAGTGACGCCCTACACAAGAAGACTGCACTGGGCATGCACAACATTAGAGCACACTGTGCTCTGTGCTGGTGCATGCACACAATTTACCAAATAGAATCGCAAACAGCAATGTTTGCTCAGCCGTGTCAGCAGTGAACCACAATTGCTACTAGCGGCAAGTGCATCTGCAATGAGTGTACTGCAACCTGCTGCAGAGCTGCTGTTGATGATAGCAGCAGCAGCAGCTACCATGCATGCACACAATCTGATGTTTCCTTAGCTTTATTGAGATTGGACCTCAATGGCTACGAGCGGTGAATGCATCTACAACGAGCGTACTGCCATCTGCAGCAGCAAGTACCACTTTGCAGCAATGATGGTCGAGGTTTGGCCCTACCTCTGCAACTGCTATGAGCTCCGCCCTGTCTGGCAGTGCTGCTGACTCACCGCCAGTGCCATTTTGTGGTAGATTCAACCCAGGCACTACCTTTGTACTGCCTGCAGCAGCCCCAGCAGCAGCAGCAGCCACCACTGCTGCCGCTGTCACCGATCCTGCACTTTTGCCGTCAGTGGTGTCAGCAGCACCAGCATCAGCTTGCTGTTGGCCTGGGAATCCTTGGTAGTTGTGAGGTGGACCCATCCATTCCTTCAGCTGCTGTTCAAGAGGCAGCACTGGCAGCTGCTGCTGCTGCTGCTCCTGGTGGATCGTGTGTGGGTTGGGCACTGCTGCTGCTGCTGCAGCTGCCACTGTCCCGTCAAAGTCGTTGCTGATGCGCAAGTGCTTGGCTCCTGCAGCATCAGATGGTCACATGTGAGTGTATATTAGGTCACCGTAATCTGTTGGCCTTTGATCCTGTTAAAACGTTTTGCACATCGGGCGCTTGCAGAGAGCATTCCAGCTGCTATTAGCAGCAATGGCAGCAATGGCAATGTTTTCTTGGCAAACAAGTGCAAGCTGTGCCACTTCTGCTGCATCCTTCTCTCCACTGTGCATCAAGATATTTTAAGTTACAAGATATCAAGATATTTCTAGTGACTGCTACTGAGATTCTGTCCAAAAGCAATTCAATGTCATATGGGTTTTAATAAGAAAATAGTATGAAACCTTGCTCAGGGGGGCCAAGACAACTCTCACCTGCATCCAGAAAGTAGCCCACAAATCCTCCATGCTCTGGCAATTTCACATCTGGCGGCAGCTCCAAGCCAGCAGCATCCCAGCTGGGAGCAGTACTGTGGACCTTGCCAGGCACAGCCTGGCCCCTGGTCCTGCCTGGACTTGAGTTGGTGGAGTCTGGGGGGTTGGTGGCCAGGGCTGCTGCCTTCACAGCATCAAGAATGACAGCACGCTGCGTGCAGGATAAGACAAGTCATGTACATGTGTTTATGCAGTGAAAATGCAGGATTTAGTAGCAGGGTGGCAGTGTATAATCATTTGTACATGGGTTTTGCAAGAGAACAGAGATCGAGCTTATCACTGGAGCAAGTCCGATGCATCGACCTTTTGTACTCAATGACCCTCTCAAAATCACAGCAGGCCCTACAACTGTGTGTGCAGCCGGTTGCTCATGCCATTTGATACCATCACATGCTGCTTAACCTCGTTTGACAGAATGGAAGCAGTCCAATGTAACTTGCTGATGCACTGGAGCATCATGGCATGTCTCCGTCAAATCATCTCCCACCCCCCATACACCCATATACCCATGCTTTGAGAAAGCCCAGCTGCCTGTATTACTAATACATATTCTGATACTAATAATGTATGATATCATCTTCTCCCCCTTCCCATCCCTGTATTCAAGAAGCCCGGCTGCCTGGCCCAGGATTATACTACTCACACTAGCTGCCAAGTCTGCCGCGTCCTCCTGCATCAGCTGCTTGAACGCCTCCATCCGTTGCGCCCAGTCCTTCTCGTTATTATGAGAGACAATAGTCAACCCAGCAGCAGCAGCAGCAGCACTGCTGAGCGACTTGTCACCAGCAGCACTGCCTGCCAGACTGCTTTTTGCGGCTGAAGAGGGCTTGCTGCTGTTCTTGGCAGCTGTACATTTTGCTGCCGCAGTGGCGGATGCATTGGCGGCAGCTGCTGCTGCGGCTGCTGCTGCTTCTGCTGCTGCTAGGGCTTTGACTCTCCTCAGCAGCTCATCTTCCGGAACAGTAAGCTGCAATATGGTAGCAACATCGCCGTTGATGGTTTGAGGCTATTGATGGAGAGCTACTGACATTTGCCCGGTGCAGCTGTCATTGCACACTCTGGCTAGGAAAACAGCTTAATTGTTCATTTACAGGAGCTTCGGCGACTTTTAGAAGTAAAATTTGCAAGCTGCAACTGGTGTTGCCTGTCTGCAAGAAATTATGCAGCCACAACATGTCATTTTCAAAAGGACATATCTCAACACTGTCACACACAACTAACAGCTGTTACACATAACAAAACATTTCTGCACCACACCATACCATACCATACCATACCATACCATACAACCTAGAAAGCCGCTCAGGTACAAAATATATGAATGTAAGCAACTTCAACAGACACAAAGCAATACAAAGCAGCTATCCCACAGTAGCTATTCAATCTAAAGGCTCACCTCAAGCAAGTACTGAGGCAGCAGGTCTGGGTTATGCTGACTGATTGAGGCGCTGTCCAGCGGCTCATCACTGGCCGTAGTGGTACGGCGTGTACGAGCAGCAGCAGCTGCAGCAGCAACAACAGGTCCAGCAGAAGCTGCTGCACCATTCCCAGAGGGCTTTTTCTCCTGCAGAAATTTGCAACAAGCAGTAAGCCTTAAGCTTGTTGGGAGGTTGAACCTCACAGGTAGGCCCTTTTTTCAGATATGCCACCTACCTCTTGAATACGTGACATCCATCATGGATAATTTCTTCTTGCTTTTAGATGAATTAAGTGCCTTTGTTAAGTTTGTACTTTTCACACATACACACGCACACAGCAGAGGCTGCACTCAAGTCAGCCAACTGGCAGCTTGAGTCAGCCAACTGGCATGCAAGCACGACATGACGGCGCAATGGAACTTCACTGTTTACTCAGTAAATATACTACAACAGTTGATCATTTCAATTTCAAACACAAGTAGCAAAGCACCCTTGACTCCTTTCTGAGAAACCACCATTTCAAAGCCATGGTCATGTACAGCAATGCTAGGCAAGCTGTGCGCACTGCATCCAAGGCACGGCCTATATAGAGATTTGCCTCTCACCTTGCCCAGGGTCCCTGTGACCCTTCTCCCTGCTTTGTCACTGGAGCCCTGCACCAGCAGGTCACCTCCCACAGGCGCAATGCACAACAGCCGAGCTGCTTGCAAGCTTTTTGGCCAGCCCTCCATGACCCAGCCCTGGTTTGTGGCTTCTGGGTGACGGGACAGCAAGTGATGGGCCATCTTGGCCATGATCTGCTGAGAGATCTTGCCCTCCTTGCCAGCAAGCTGGGCGTGCGCTGCCTGGTGCATGTACAGCAGATTACAACACACACTGCGTGGAGACCCTTAGTTGGAAGTCAAAGCCTGGGGCTGTGTTGTTGAGTACTGTTGCACAGTCTGGGTATGAGTATCGCCCCGCTCCAGATGAATACAACAACATAAATGAATAATTCAACTTCAACAGATGCCCCTCTGAGGCACATGCTGGATGTTTTGGGAGGGATCTGCACTCTGTGGCTGCTGTCTCAGAAAGCTCTCAGACACAAGTAGTTGAGAAGGGCATTCAATGGAGCCAGTTGAATAGGCTATTTAACGGATTCAGGTACTACCTGTTGAATAGGCTATTCAACGGAATCAACTGAATAGGCTATTCAAGGCAGTCAGTTATTCTGGCCAACTGAAGGAGTGACAAGCTTCAAAGGGTGATTTTTGGTGATCTACCCTGGCCCTAAAGAAATATGGCGATCAATCTGTGCTGCTTGCCAAGCAGCCTGATGCTCTGCTCAGGGGATGTTGAGATGAGCCCATGACAAGACTGCTATGGCTGCTGGTATGGATTGTACCAGTAATAATGGCCACTGGCCGTTACTAACCAGTGGTTGCTTGTGACCTAAACCCACCTTTTGTATGTCTGGATCCATCAAAGGAAGTTCTTCCAGGATTCTGGCTGTGTTCACATGCAGCAGGCCGTACTGCTGTGAGAGCCGAGCAGCTAGGTGGGTTCTGCCTGCACATACAGTTTCAAATACCAGCATGCATACTCACATTCAATAAGTTCTGCCCACTGTGTTACATGATTGTAAGGCTAGGACTGTTGTCCGTCTTAGCAAACAGAGAATGCAGGCAGCTGCAATCACTGGCTGATCTACTGAGTAAAGTCCTGCAAGGCTTTCAGTGTCCTGCAAGAAGGGGAGCCACTTTGGAGCTAATTGCACGCTTGGTGCCTGAGATATTGCTTCTTTCAGAGTGCTTTTGACCCCCTTTTTTAATCCTATCGTTCCCTCGGTGTTGGCACCAAGTGGGTTTGTCTGCCTCTGTGTGACACCAGCAGCCAGCAAGTTTCTCTCACCTGCTGCTGGTGGACCTCTGATAAGTATGCGCAGCGGCGTCAGGTTGCGAGCAGCAAGCAGTTCAGCCAGCACCTTGGGAAGGTGGTGCAGGATGCCTCTAGGGCAGCAGCGCTCAACTGCTGCTGGCTGCGCCAGCTGGCTGGTTGTAAAAGGGAGGTCTAGTTGTAGCATGGGGCTAGGAGGTGGCCTGAGCAGGCATTCTGTACCGTCTCTGAACCTGAGGAGAAGTGGCAAGAAAAGAATTTAAAAAAGGGTGACAGCAGCACATGTCAGTTATGCAGGCAGGCCTAAGGTATGTTGTCAAATCAAGTCATGCACAGGTTGCTTGAAGTCTAACACACTGAAATTTTGATGCGTGTTTCAGAATATTTGATGGCGCTCAAGTGCAGCCAAAGTCAGGGAGCCAGATGGTGCCGCACCATTCTTTGGCTGCACTTGAGCACCATCAAATATTCCGACTGGCTGTGACAGCCCATGCACATACAGCAACACTTCACTAGTGCCCCTGTGTGTCATCATGCCGACCAGATCTCATGCTGATCTGCCAGGACTGAGTATGTTGTAGCAGATGAACTGCACAAGCTGCGGCTTACTGTATCCTGCTGTTTCCAAGCAGCTGTCCAACAGCAGCAACCAACTCCCGCTGCTGTACTGCCTCCTCATCTGCTACCAGCAGGTACTGCAGCCCCTGCGGCTGCTGCTGCAGTACTGCCTCCACAAAAGCTGCCATATCAGCAACGTGTGCTGTTGGGAGCCTGTTGAAACCTGAACCAAGCAGAGGTAGGGGCTCTTTCCCTTCCCATGCCGCCTTGAACAGCGGGTGCAGCTGGCCGTCGTCTTCGCCATTGCCGTAGAGTATTCCGGGGCAGACTACGTATGTGTTGAGGCGTCCTGGGCGGTTGCAGCGCAGGATGAGCTGCTCAGCATGGTAGGTTTCAAGCGCTGAAGCTGCTGGCCGCCTGCAATCAATTAAGAGGGAGAAAAAAACACGGATATCACTGTGCAAAAATTTCGATGCCAAGGTATGTTTGCTGCTGTGGCTGGGCTGTATGAGGACTACATAAACCAAAGACCAGGACAACTTCACATATCTGCTTGGCATTGATATGGCTATTGGCTCCAAGGCTGTAATGCACTACGTAGGGTTGTTGAATGTTTGAATCTGATGCTGCTTGCAAGATGCCAGGTGATGGGTAGCGGTTAGTTGGTCCAGCTACCTGCTGGGAGCGTGTCTGTCTGTGAGCACTGCTGGCGCTGCAGAAGATGCTGTATCTCCTGCATCTTGAACATGAGGCAGCACAGCGCTGCCGTCACTGCTGCTGCTGGTGCTGCTGTTTGCGGTGCCTGGTGGCAGCTGCTGGTGAAACTGCTGGGGTGCTGGTGTTGCGGCCCATGTCAGAGGGCTACTAATGGCTACAAATGTGACTGGGTTGCTGCTGGTCTGCAGATAGATGCACGGCAAGAGGGGTTGATTTATGGCTGCGCTGTTGGATTGGCGTTGCAAGACTTCTAAGACAGGAGCCAAGGAGAGCAAGAAGGCAAGGGGTCCTGCCAAAGCAAGAGCCCTGTGGGCAACCTGCTGATCGAGATCTGCAGTCCATGATGGTGAATTCATGCGACACGAGCAACACACGGTATATTTTGTGCACCTCACCCTTTTACGTAGCAACTGCTGTACCGTATCTCTTGCATGCTGTTCGTGGCCGTGCAGCACATGAACCACTGCTGTGGCGTGCTGCAGCCCAGCACTCCAAGCTGCCTGCGAGTCCTGCGAGGTAGATCTCTCAATCAGGGCTGAATGTGCTATATGCAAATGCTTCGTGTGCAAAACATACCGCATCGGACAGCCCCTGTAGCTGGCAGCTGGTCACATCATGCCCAGACCTCTGCAAAAAGTGCACAAGGTTTGGTGCAGTAGCGCCAACAGCCTAATGACACAGGCGCGCATGTTATACCTGAAGCTGCTTAGCTACACTGCAAGCTATATATCCGTCAGCGGGGTATACAAGCACTCGCATCAGAAGCGTTGCTGTCAATCAATCCGATTGACTGATGTGCGCACTAACAGGAAGCTATAATAGCCAGCGTCAGTGCATGAAGTAGGCTAAGGGTACATTGTTGAGTAGTATTCAACTTTTCGCATGCACCATAGCAAGCTCAGCGCGAAAATGACATGCTGTGCGCCCTCATTTCGCAGTAAGGATCGTCATTCTGAATCATCCAAGCTATAAATATCCTATGGACTTACTAATCAGGCACGGTCTCCTCCTCATTCGTTTGGTCAGGGAACATCAGTTCAAATTCCGACAACGCCGCGCCAGCTGCTGAGTTTCGAGTGTCCTGCATAAGCGCATCAGCCAATCAAATTTGTATTCGATACTAAGCTTCTGCTGTGTGAAGCCGTCGCACCAACGCCAGCCACACCTCCAGCATCCCGTTGTGTCTGGTGTGCTAACCATGCTTGCCGCATCTCCTATCTGCACATACCAAAAAGTTGCTTGTTTATACACTGATAAACGTAACCCGGCCATCACACGGCTGAGGCAGTATGTCAGAGCCACCCAAGGAGCAGCAACCACCGCCGGTAGCAGCCATGTAGCAGCACAGGACAAAGCCATTGCATTGAAGCAGTGGGTGGAAAAGTTTTGCACGCCTTGGCCGTCAGAGCTGCAGCCAGTGATGTTGAACGAGAATGGGTGAGCATTTACACTTTGTTACAGCCATCACCAGTGCCTCACCCCAAAATAGAGCTCTGGGTGCAATGGTGCATCATCAGGAAAGGACAGCAGCATACCCCTGTCGACAGCAAACAGTAACTCAAACCATGCCACAAACGTCATTCGCAGGGAGCATTGTATGCTGGCTGCCGGTGCAATCAAAGCAAACCAGGTCCTCTTACAAGTGCCCAAGGCATTGTTCATGACAGCAGACACAGCAGCGAACAGCAAGTACTGCGGCAAACTTGTACAGTCAGAGCAGCTCTCAGAATGGCAGGTAGGTGCCCACAGCAGCAGCTGTTGTACATTCTACATCACATCAGTATAAGCCGCACCAGCTGCCCGTGTTGCTTGCAGTGGTGTCAAGCCTGCTGCCATTGTTGCAGGCGGAGCAGCTCTAGCGGCACTCACACTCCTCTGGAAGATACATTTCCTGCAAAGCCCGTCTTAAGAATTATCTGCCGCACAGAGAGATAGCTGCAGCTGTACCTTGCTGAGATTATAACAACATTCTCAACAATACCAAATTTTGAGCAACTGTGTTGGATGTCAAGCTGGTACGGTCGTACATACTCCATCAAGCGTGGCAATATATGCAAATGCTGAAGTAAATGTCGCTCAAACGATTCCTGTCTGCTGACACTGTTCCTGGTTCAGGGGCTGGTCCTGCACTTGCTGTGTGAAAGAGCTGCTGGACCCGACAGCTTCTGGGCGCCTTATATTGCAGTGCTGGGTCAGCAGGTAACAAAATCGAAATATATAGATAAATAAAGAAATACCTCCAGTTGAAGCAAACATACATCAGTTTGACTGGGGATGCAATGACATTGGCATACAAGCAGCAGCAGCAGCAGGGATAACAGCAGCTGCATGGTAAACTTTAGCGGCTGCCATAGTCCTTTGTTTGATACCAACCCTCAACCTGTTGAGCGGCTGTGGTTTGATTTTCTTTTCTTCTGCTGACCACAGCTCCATCACCCTCTGCTATGGACATCAGAGGTGCAGCAGCAGCTGGTAGGATCTCCCATGCTGCGCACGCTGACGGACAGATTGAGACAAGTTCAGGAGGACACTGATGTATTGGTCGCTGCTGGAGCAAATGAGCTTGAAATTGCAGAGCAGTGGCAGCAGCAGATGCAGGTGAGATAAGAATATTTTTTTTCTTCCTCTAACAAATGTGTTTGATCCAAACAAAAATTCTGAAAGAAAATATCTTTGCTGCTATGGGATGTGGGGCCTTCATGTGTCGGGAGCAGGTTACTTACCGCTTGTCAACTCTACTTCTAGACTTGGTATCTAGCAGTAGCCTGCCTCGGAAGTGACAGCTGTCAAAACGACAGCTGTTCTGGGCTGTAAGACACTCCTGCAGTGGCCAGTGTCAGTTCTCTCTACCTGACAGCAGCAGTTCGGCAGAGTCTGTAGCAATTATGTACATACTTCATTCAACAGAGTGCTTGGTTGGTGTACATCTGCAGCAGTGACAAAACAGGCAACAGAACAGGCCGATAAGCATTGACGTAGTCTACATGATGTCTGATTTACACAGTTGCCATACCATTTCTGTCATAGTTCCAGCCCGGAATAAGTTGTCAAAGTTATGTATAGTAGTGTTGCCTGCATGTGGTTTCAAAAAACAGCCAACCAAGTGCACCTCAGCACTATCATACCAGCTGAACTAGTATTTCTCATAGATCAAATTGTGGGGGTCAGGGGTATGGCCTGCTTGCAGCCGAGCACCAATACATGAGTGCCTTCTTGGCATGCTTATACACCAGTGCTAAGCAGTGTTCTAACCAATTTCTGTAGTTGTGGTTGCTGTTGATCGCCAATCTCAACCAAACATAAAGTTCAACGATGTTAACAATCAATGATGACCTGCAATGCTCCACGCCAGTTGGCAGTTTACTGTGCATCATGTGTGGAGAGTACCGCCTTAGTCTGTAAAAATATCTATATGTAACATATCCATAAAGTATCCAAGTGTATCGTGTATTGTATTGTGTGTAACATCTCTTCCTTGGGAAATTCTTGGGGAAACTGCTGGTTGCAGGAGCCTTTAATAAACTACAACAGTGTCTGCTGGGCGGCCGCAGTGATCCTTGGTCGATCATTCCAGCTGGATGTTTCAGAGCCAGACATGTCACTTGAAGCGGACATGAGCTACTTTGGCAGCTGGCAGCCTCACGGGCCAGCAGTCCTAGCTTTGGTGCCCTGGGCAGACATGCTGCGGCACAGCAGTGAAGCAGGTGCGCCAGATTGTATTGAATATTGTATTTTTTTGTTTGTTTCATTATTTCATTGCGGCACAGCGGTGAGGCAGGTGTGCCGGATTTTCTTCCTTGCAAGAAAGGAGAGCAAGAAAGGAGAGCAAGAATCTCCTCCTGTCCGCAACCCTTGTGCTTGTGCATTTTCTGTGCTTGCACTGGTGTGTATCTGGTAACGGCCGACAATCACTGCGAGAGTTTCATCAATGACAGATGGGGTCGTGTGCATCCCACAACAGGTGCAGTAATACTACCCATCCTGCTGTGTGGATGTGTATGAACGTATTTACCGTGAATACGTCTCACATATGCCTGGGAACTGTGTTGTCATTGTGAGCATAATGGCGGTGTAACGGTTACGTCTGTGAGATTCCTTGCAATGTATGGCACTGTATGGATGCGTCATACGACCGTCATTCTGAGAAACAATGACAGTGACTGGGGTGAAGCAGTTGTGAAGATATCTGCATCATGGCAGTAACACACATTACGTGATAAGAAACTGCAGACACTTGTTTTATACTTGTAATTTTTCATCATGATGTACAGATGAAGGCAGTATGCTTGCATTTGACCCTGAAGCTGGGGCAGCTCTGATGGCGGCTCACAGAGCGTATGCGGCCACTGAGGAGGTGTTTGATAGTCATGGACCGGGGCTGAGTCATGCTGACCTCATCATGGACCATGGCTGTGTAGGGGAAGGCACTTCCGACAATCCCAGGTGGGTTGACATTGGCACGTTTGCTAGGGAACCAAAGGACTTGTTGTTTGCCAACAGCAGTTTATCTTCCAATGCTGATGGAGCGTGGTTGCAAAAGGTATATCAGCAGAAATTTTTCAATCAACTGCAACCGTTGACGACGTCCCACGACCTCTGCTTCCAACACCGTCTCCTCTTCCTCCCTCCAAACTATATACTCAGCACCAAATTTTGCCCTGCAGGTATGATGCTGTGTTGACAGAGCATCTGAGGCCCAAAGGCTCTAGAAATGCGACACTTTTGGAGGCTCTCACATCTCTGACTGGTGGTCCTCCTGCGCTGGTTCTGACCCCCTATGGACCCGATGTTACTGGTATGGCAGCTCTGAGGGTGGGATTAGGCACAGATGCAGAGCTGGTGAAAGCCGGGTGGCGAATAGGCAGCAAAAGCACTGACGTAGAGTTGTGTGCTAGGGTCATGGGACGGCTGTCCATGCCTAGTTCAGTCGCAACAGAGCGTAGAGTGCTGGAGGTTGTGCTAGCAGCTGTTGATGCGTGTTTGGGAGCATATCCAAGCAGCAGGAAGCAAGACGAGCATGAGTTGGTGGAGTTGCAGCAGCAGGTAGCTGCATTGAAGCAGAGGCAGGGTGCTGTTGGGACTGATGATTCAGATCCCGGTGCCCTTGATCACCTAGCAAGGTTGCAGTTGCGGATTGGTATGTTGAGGGCGCTGGTATCAGAGAAAACGGCGCTGTTGGGATGCAAGGAGACTGTACTGGAGTGGCAGCAGCAGGTTGAGCAGCTGGTGGCGGCAGCAGGATCTGCAGGAGTGAGTGCCCAACAACTTGCAGCAATTTATGAGAGTGCGTCAGACCCTGATGAAGTTTTCTGATCTGATTGACACCTTTTCACTCCGGAGGGAAAGGATCCTTACTAAGGCTGTAACGGGTGGCTTATATGGGAAATCGACCCTGGTAGGCATCCGCCTTTTAGGGGTCCGTTACATATGGTAGCTGGAACAGGGGCCTTTAGCTCAAGTGGTTGAGCGTGTGGCTTACAGCCCGAAGGTCACAGGATCGAACCCCACAGGGTGCGGCGTTGGTCGCGATTTCTCGGCCGTGCATCAGCCCGGAGGTCTCCTACTGAGGGGGGGAGGACTGTAACGGGTGGCTTATATGGGAAATCGACCCTGGTTATATGGGAAATCGACCCTGGTAGGCATCCGCCTTTTAGGGGTCCGTTACAAAGGCGGAAAGCATGCACGACAGCTCATGTCAGGTTGTAAAAATTATTGAGCCACGCAGCAAGTTTGAAATGCTATGGCAGATGTGCAGTTGAGTCAGACAGTACTACTGTAATAATATTGGTTTTGGCCCTGGCATTGGTATCACTACAAGTGCGGTAAATTACCTCACTTGGTAGTGCTGGATCGAGTCCTGCTGCTCCAATTGTTAGTCAATATAGAGTCCTGCTGGTGGTGGGTCCATCCCCCTCCCGCGGCAGCATGCATGCACAGTAAGGTGATATTAGACTGGAACATGCACAAGCAAGCAGCTGCAACATGTTACCCTTGCCTTGTCCTCATGTTGTGCCAGCGCATCCCATCCGATGGGTCATGGACCCAATCTGAACACAAACCGTTTGTCGGGCTAAATCAGCTGCCACAGTGAGTTTCTGCGCCTCACTGAATCAGGCTGCCAGTCCGCGCTACAAGCTCAACAGAACTGGCAGTGCTAGTAACTGCCGCTGGCATGCCAGCAGTGCTGCCGCTGGCAGCCTGGCAGGAGGCAGGAGGCTCCAGCTGGCTCAGCCATTGCAATTTAATTGGACTCTAGAACTGGAGCCTCCTGCTGAGCAGCTATGTTGCCAATACCACTGGGATTTGCCTTCTCCCAGAAGATGACTTGCTGTCACAGCAGAGGCCAGTGAATGTCATTTACTGTCCTCTACTGTGACAGCAAGTCATCTTACTGGCAGGACGCAGATCATCATGCCATCGGTTCCGTGCATTGACACTGGGAGGTTTTTTTGCTACCAGACAATATCTAATGCTGGCGCACCTCACTGTTTTGCCGCCACGATATGCTGCTTCTTGCGATGATTCTGCGGCGGTTGCCTTGGCACATGCCTACTGATAAGTGTGGCCCCTGGCTTTATGTGACAATGGCATGTTGATCCAGTAGCTGATGCTTAATTCAGATGATTTGTATGCCTGAACTCTCGGGTTGCAGCGTATGGGCAGCAAAGAAACCGTTCCGGAGTGCGAGGTTTGGGGCTTGCAACTGCAAGATCATGGTTTCGATGGGCACGAGCACAGGGCTTGGCTGGCTAGCAAACGGATATAATTGCGTTGTACTACGACAAAATACTGCGTTAGTCTGATGCCAAGTAACTCTGCGCAAACAGTCTGTAAAGAGTGAGCTGAAGATGTCTCTCCTGCGTTTAGGCACAGATCTTCACAGGACTAGCATACGTGCATTTAAGCCAGATTTAAACGCACATGAAGCATTTGGCCGTCTTGTTCGTCCCCAAGCTCATAAGGAAACGCAGCTTTCCCAGCCATCGCCAAATCTCCCTTCCGTTGTGACGGATGCAGCGGTGCCCGAAGGCCATCAATCGCTTCACGGACTGTTGTACGGCAGCGGAGATGCAGTGGAGGCTCATCAGACGTCAGGATATCAGTTCCGGGAGGTGCGGGCAGTGCTGCTTTCTGCACACCCACAACACGCCATTATGTGCCGACTGCACGACTTTACATTCCTTGAACTCAGCGTATGGTTATTAATCGTCATTACCAAATGATCAGGAACCGCAGCATGCACGCAGGTGCTGAGCAGGCTTGCGTTCACCAACAGTAAAGACCATCGCTGTGGCCCAACCCATGCGCCGACAGCAGCTGTCACACTGTTTGGTTTTGCATTCAGGGGGAAGATGATGGCAGTTCAGTACTACCAGTGCCGGCCTACCTCAGCAGCAGAGATGGGGAGAAGCCTCTCGGTGTTTACGCTATTTATGATGAAAAGCACAACCTGCAGTTTGTAGGCTACAGCAGAAACATTGTGCTGGCAGTCAAGGTGTGTGCACAGACTTATCAACCACCAAATACTGCTTATGGCTGGTTACAAGCACGATGACCAATGGCCAGACCAAACGGCTGCCTGAACGTTAGAACGGTAGCCATGCAACAGCGCTACCAGCATCAGTAAAAACCACCAGATATGCTTCATGAGATGCTATAAACATCAAATTACGTTGAGAAAACGTTGACCAACGTCGCAGCGATTGTGGGCTCACATACATCCCAGAGTCAGTACTCGCCATATGGCATGCATGCTATTTAGACCGCCTGTTTCTAACGTTTTTTAGTGTTTTCTACTGTTTCTTAATAATACTGTGATCATCACAGACAATGCAAGCAGCTCTACAAGGCGTTGAGCGCCATAACGTTTATCGTTCTGCAACACCCTGACCGGACATCGTAAGCGTAAACCGTTATATATGCTTCAACACTGCTGTTACAGGGGCAACATAACTCAGCAATATTCAAGCAACTGAGTGGTGGATGATCTGATGTCCAGCTTCTCCAATAATGCAGTTGCTTGAACACTGCTGAGTCATGTTTCCCCACAAAGAGCTGACAGTGTCTGTTTCTGTTTGTGAATGCAGCAGGCTCAGTCCAGCGTTGCAGCAGTTGGGGGTGAGGATTTGTTGATCAAATTGTTATCTGCTGAAGAGACAGCAGAACAATTATATCTTGTGACGTAAAGATTTGCAGTGCTCATGATGCATTTTACTTTCGACGTGCTTTGCATAGATTCATGGTTGCTTGGTCAACCATCATACATTGATAGTGGGTTTATAGTATAAACCCTCCCATGGCCACAAGGAGATGCATATGCCCTCAAGGCAATATCCATACTGTGACAGTTGTACATTTGCAACCTGCAACCTCACTCCACGTGCTCTAGCCTCTCAAGTCATGCAGACTGCTTGAGAGCTCGCTAGAGTTTTAGCAATTGGCCCGGGCAAAGTTCAACAGAAAGGTTCACGGCGACCAAGCATGTGCAGTGAGCGCCATCAAGGAGGCTTATTGGCAGTGGCCAGCAATGAAAGCATCATCATCATCAGCAGCAGCAACAGCAGCACACACCTCTACAGGATAAACAAGTGGATTCAAACCAGTGATATGACTGTTACTTTCATACTGTTATTAATTCTGACTGTTATTTTGTCACACAGGGTCACCTCACCCGTGTGGGTGAAGATCGTTGTGCGTTTTTGAAGCCCATGGTGTTTGCCAACAAAGCCATGGCTACCAGAAAGCACATGGAAGCGCTGGCTGAAGATTGGCTGGAAGAAGCAGGTACAATAATAATTTTCATCAAGTTCTGGATGAGTTTTTCTTTTCTTCTGTTTTCTCTGAATATCTCATGCTCACGAGACACTTGTAGTGCTTGTGTAGCGTATAGTGCTTCATCGCACACCGTTTTTTCATGATCATATGTTTGACTGAAGTATACAATTGCTTCCAAGTAGATGCAGTTATACTTATTCATGATGTTTTTGCGCTACCAGGCCAAGCTGCTTCTGTTCCCGGCAGCAGAAATCACCTTGACTGCAGCAAATACCTTGAATTACGACATGTAGTATACTAGACATGCTGTTGAGCAGCATGCCATGCCATGCTGCTACCAGTTGCAACCTCCCTGGCCACAGCCAAGTACAAAGGGAAGCCGTAATCTCATCACGCCAATAAAGACGACTTTTGATTACCAAAGGCTGGCAATATATATGATCATTGTCACTGTTGTCATAAAGTCACACCCCTGCTGCTGCTGCTGCTGCTGCTGCTGCTGCTGCTGCTGCTGCTGCTGTTGTACTGTGCATGCTGCAGGGGTAATTCCACCAGGAAATGGTGTAGAAGCAGAGCTCTGGCTCGGCAGCAGCAGCAGTGACGAAACAGCAGCAGCAGCAGAGGGTTCAGTAGATCTATCTCTACTAAGCCCTGCTGAGAGAGCAGAATATGAAGAAAAAAAGCTGAAGTTGAGAAAAGCAATGGTAAGAGTTGTGTTGCATGATTCATTCAGCAGTTAAAGGAGCCAACAGCAGTTCTGAAAGCTATGGTATCATTCTATATTCTTCAAAGCAAGCCAGTGCAGAAGTAAGTGAGCTTGTTGATGTGAGCTTGTTGGTGATGTGAGCTTGTTTGTTGATTTGACAAGAAAAGGTAAATCAAGTCTGCCGACCTGGACGTTTTGGAGGATCAGTCATCAAGGCATTCCCCTCACATCCACACTGCATCAACACCAGCAGCAGCACCAGCACCAGCAGACAGCACCATGTTATTGGGTATCACTTTTGGGCGGCTGATACTCAGATGCATTATATCGATGTCGCTGCTGCTGCCACTGCTGCTGCTGCTGCTGCCACTGCAGGGTGAGAGTCTTCATGACGATGAAGACGTTGACGAAACAGCAAAGCAGCGGCGCCTGAAATTGATCGCTGCTGTTCATGGTGATGATTGGAGCGAAGTCATCAGTGACCAAACTGAAAAAACACTCACAGCAGCAGCAGCAGCAGGAGGTGGTGTCCCTGTCATGGCAGTAGCGGCAGCAGCAGGGGATGGCAGCGATGCTGCTGGTGCTGCTGCTGCTGCTGGGCAGATTGTGAGCCCATTTAGCAAGCCAACTATTCATCGCCAAGTGGGAGAGAAACACAAGGTGTGTGGGTGTGTGTGTGTGTGCTTGTGGATTGATAAGTCAGCTTACCAGCCACAATCGTTCAGCATGACTACAGAAAACACATTGTGAAGGATGTACAGAATTTGTCTATCAATAATAACGACAAATGATGCTGTAGGTTATATCTGTGAGTTGGTAGCTCTGCCGACGAATCGTTCAAGCCATTCCCGTTAATTGTGCAGTTTCAAGTTTTCCATCTCTCTCTTCTCTTTGCTGCTGCTGCTGCTGCCATTCCTGCTGCCATTCCTGCTGCCATTGCTGCTGCTGCTGCCATTCCTGCTACCATTGCTGCTGCTGCTGCGGCTCAGGATGCTTCCGACCACCCCCTGCTCACCATCGACTCGGTCGACAAAGCCCTCGATGAAGTCCGACCATACTTGCTAGCTGATGGCGGCGACGTCACCGTCATCGGAGTCGAAGACGGTCATATTGCCGTCGAACTGAAAGGCGCCTGCAGCAGCTGTGCCAGCAGCAGCGCTACGTTGAAAATGGGGATTGAGCGGCAGCTGAAGGCTGTTTTTGGGGACCAAGTGAAGGAAGTGGTACAGGTGGGATTTGAACGGGCTACCACCTTGGCAGCTGCTGACCAGAGGTCAATGATCACCAGTGGTTTTGAATAGTAATATACAAAACCATCAAGGAAAGGCACGTTTGATCTTTTGATCAACCAGGTTAATATTTGCAAGAAGTTGATTTCACAATCTCAGCAGGTCCTGGTATGGTATGCATGTTGCTTGCTTAGCATACAGACACATCACCGCCAATGTATCATGCACTCTCTCTGCTGCTGCTGCTGCTGCTGCCGCCGCCGCCCGCCGCCGCTGCTGCTGCTGCTGCTGCTGCTGCTGCTGCTGCTCCTGCTGCTGCTGCTGCTGCTGCTGCTGGTCATCTGTGTACAGGTCGATCTAGGTGGTGGACGACCCAAAGCCAGTGTTGAGGCCATAGACCTGCACCTCAACATGTTAAGATCGGCCATAGCAAACCTAGGTGGTGCTGTACAAGTTGCCAGTGTTGGTGGTGGTGTTGCTGTGCTGTACTACAAAGGGCCGGCAGCGATTGGCAAGGGGGTGACTGCTGCTGTGAGAGATGCCTTTCCAGATGTCAAGGATGTTGTCCTGAAAGACTTTCCAGCGGAGCAGTAGTACATAGCTAGCCTAGTCATAGTAGCTGCAGTAGCTAGTAGCTACAGTAGTGGGGCCGATGGCAGTAAATGCTATGGCTGCAAAGTACTGATTGTTATTATTAGTAGTAGCTACAGCAGTGCAGTCCGACAAATGGCATTTGGTGTGGTGGGGATGTTGTATGTTGCCAGCAATGCTCAGCATGTTGGGCCAACAACAGAGGCTCCGTTGATCAGTCAACTTATATTTATCAGGGAGTATAACCACAACCGTAGTGGCATTACTCACTTATAAATATAGCTTGACTGATCTGAGTGAGTAACTGGTGATCGCTGTAAGGCGCCTCAGCCTGCAGGCTGAACTGATCGATGAAACAGTACCCTGCATACAGGCAAGCTGTATTCTTCCGCCAGCATACTGCGTGCAAACGTGTCTGCAAGAATGACTCATACTATGTGCTAGTAGCACTTAACAAACCGAGGAGTGTGAATTTTAGAACTTTTATTGAACGTCAGTGGCTGCTCGGCGGGAGTTCAGAACCATGCTGTTGGGTGACACCATTTGTCACAAAGTGGTGCTTACAAAGTGCTGACTGAACAGTAAGGAATCACTCTTGCCCAGACAGCAACCTGCTGAGAGTTCAAATCGTCACTAACAGTTGAGTGTGTCTATGAGATTGAATCTTTATCAGTGGAGGCGCCACACACCCACCGCCACAAGCTAACGGATGAAATGCGTGAATAAAAGTTGTGGAATCACGTAGCGTGACGTGGTAACAGATCTAGGATTGCATCAAACTGGCATGGATGTCCCGCTCAGTTGATACATCAAGCACGCTGCTTTTAGTTCTCTGCGGACTCCCAGCTGCCGGGAAGAGCACACTGTCCAACTTAATTCGAGAACAAGCGGAGCTGAACGGAGGTGATGCAGCGAGAAACCGCCTGTGCCTGACCACACCAGCACCCTACAGCACACAGAGCGCAACTGCAATGTCACGGTGTTATGATGCATGCAGTGGACGTACACGTATTCTCTCTCGACGATATCTTACTACAACAGCAACAAAGCTCAGGTGGGTGCGGTCCTCCGAAAGCTGATGAGCAATGAGCATTGAGGCCCAAAACATGAGGGGACATGGTATAGCCCCTGCCGTATTCGCTACTCTGCCGCCTTTCACAATGCTATGAAACGTTTTTGTCTGACAACAGACAAAAACTCACATGCAGATTATGTTTCCCACTGCACCAAAGCAACAGCTGGTGCGAGAGATGCAGGCAGCCCAGCATCCAGACCAAGCCAACAGCAGCACCAGCAGCAGCAGCAGCAGCAGCAGGTGGCACCGCCAACAGGACTTGCTTTTGATGCTGCAGCGTGGCAAGTGAGTTCACCTGTATGCATTCCCTAGGCATCCAGGGCATGTCTAATCATAGACATCCAGAACATCCAACCTCTTATTCATGCCCTCAATGTTCTTACCTACTTTGCCCAAGAAGTTCATTATACTTTCAAGTTTTTGCTCTCCCCTGCAACAGTATCCAGCACTTTGAGCCTGAAGCCTCATGGCTTGAACATTTGGAAGGGTTCAACGTTGTCATTCAGAACGATGTAATCAAAGCAAACGCCCCCTCAATGTCTATCATTGGCTGCTCCTGATTTTCTTGGTCTTTTAAATTGCAGGCCAGCAGGCAGCTGCTGCTTTGGCAGGTGCAACAACAGCTTTCATGCATCCAACAGCAGCAGCAGCAGCACCTTGAGTGCATCAAGCAGGTGCAGCAGCAGCAGCAGCAGCAGCAGGTTCATCTGGTGTTGATAGATGACATTAATCACCTCAGGAGCATGAGGTATGAATTCCTTCAACTGGCAAGAGCAAGTGAGTACTGGAACTTGAACAGAAAGTCCATCTTCTCTACGTGTCGCTGCTGCTGCTGCTGTTGCCGCTGCTGCTGCTGCTGCTGTCGCCGCTGCTGCTGCTGCTGCTGCTGCTGCAGCACGACTGTATATGTATTGGGAAGGTTAGCATAATCAACAGGGACCCATTCAGCAGGCTGAAACAAGCCGGCAGTGGTCGTCATAATCTTATTCATCACAACCGGTCTGGCACTGGTAAAAATATTGCTGCTGCTGCTGCTGCTGCTGCTGCTGCTGCTGCTGCTGCTACTGCTGCTGCTGCTGCTACTGCTGTGATCTGCAGATGGTACGGCCTTCCTTCAAATCCATTTGACCTGCCCTCTGGTGAGTTATGAGACTATTCTACATCGTTGGCTTAATGCTATGAGTTGATAACATTCTGCTGCCAACCACCAGGCCTGCTCTAACCCCGACAGCAGCAGGACAAGCAGCAGCACTACCACTATCAGGGGCAGCAGCAGCAGCAGTGTTGTTGATGGACAGCTGACTCAACACTTGCGTCACTTCTGATGACAAACGTTGCTGATAGCTGATGATAAAACATGACACTTCATGAAATCACCTCGCCTATCATCAGAAACCGGGGGCATTTTGATGCTCAATTGATATGAAAATAATTATATAATATGAAAATAATAATGATGATTTTTATTAGATGTACCGAATGATCTAGTTGTTCATTTACGTGCACCATTGCATTTTGTATAACAAAATTCAGCCCAGCATACACTGTGCCTGGTATATTTTGCCTATCGTATCCAAAACTAGTGTGGAAAATAGAAACAGAAAATCACCCTTATACTCATACATGTGCAGGAAACTGCCCTGGCCCGCAACAGGATGCGCTCCGGGACTGCTCGACTCCCAGACGATGTTATTAACAAGTTAGTAACAGTTTTTGAAGCTCCTGAGCCTGACAGGTTCAACTGGGAGGCCGAGGGCAGGAGCCTCACTGTGAATGATGATGGCCTTGATCACCTAAACCCTGAGCAGTGAGTGTATTGGCCTTGATCACCTAAACCCTGAGCAGTAAGTGGGGTGGCCTTGATCACCTAAACCCTGAGCAGTGAGTGGGGTGGCCTTGATCACCTAAACCCTGAGCAGTAAGTGTGTTCGCCTTGATCACCTAAACCCTGAGCAGTGAGTGTATTGGCCTTGATCACCTAAACCCTGAGCAGTGAGTGTGGTGGCCTTGATCACCTAAACCCTGAGCAGCTAGTGTATTGGCCTGGATCACCTAAACCCTGAGCAGTAAGTGGGGTGGCCTTGATCACCTAAACCCTGAGCAGTGAGTGGATTGGCCTTGATCACCTAAACCCTGAGCAGTGAGTGTATTGGCCTTGATCACCTAAACCCTGAGCAGTAAGTGGGGTGGCCTTGATCACCTAAACCCTGAGCAGTGAGTGGGGTGGCCTTGATCACCTAAACCCTGAGCAGTGAGTGTATTGGCCTTGATCACCTAAACCCTGAGCAGTAAGTGGGGTGGCCTTGATCACCTAAACCCTGAGCAGTGAGTGGGGTGGCCTTGATCACCTAAACCCTGAGCAGTGAGTGCCACAACGGTAGCACCAAGACCTTGAGCAGTAAATGGCTTATCTAAATGGCTTATGGCGGTGTAGGCTGCAGATGATAGAAATAATTTATTTTTCAAATATATAATTTTACTATTATATTATTCTCCGTTTGATCAGGGATGCGAATGCTGAGCCCTGGGTCTTAATTTCTGCAAAAAAATATTTTCTGGGCGGGGAGAGAGGGGAAAGTAGGGGCCAGAGGGCGCCAAGAATAGTATACATCAATACTGGTGCACTGTCCTGTATGTCAGTGTCTCTTCATATATTACAAGTATGTGTATCCCACTGTTATAATATCCTGTTGACAGATTGAAGGTTTATATATTGAGCCTGCCTGAAGAGAATGACAGCTGGAAATGGGCAATGGGGTTCTCTTTTGCAGCATCCGCAAAGCAGATCCCTAAGCCATGAACCCATGTCTCTTCACGCTGCTGCTGCTGCTGCTGCTGCTGCTGCTGCCGCTGCCGCTGCTGCTGCTGCAGGTTATGGCAGTTGATCCAGCAGCACTGGGGTCCTGCCATGCCAGCCCCTCCCTCAGAAGATGAGCTGCTGCAGAGGCGCCTGGCCGGCACTGCTGCCAACGCTGCCAGTGTGTTACATCAAGTTGATCTGGGGACAAGAAATATGCTGGCTAAAACCTTGGACAAGGTGCACAGGGTGAGCCGTGCAGTTGGGCGTGTGCCGTTCTTGTGGCGAAAACACAACATACTCCGTTGTTGACATACTCATGTTGTGTTTGCTATGTTGTATCTGTGTGCAAATCCAGAATTGATGCATTGATATCGTCCAGGTTCAGTTTCATTTAGGTCAATTGCAATTGCATGACAGCTGGCAGCTGGGTGGCTCTGCTGCTGAAGTACTTCAACAGTAGTGAAGTACAACTATCTGAAAGCAGTAGTTGCAAACTATAAAACAGCTCACTCAACATCTGATTCTGGTCCAGGACTTGAGTCAGGCTCACTCAGTGAGTCACTCAGTGAGTCACTCACTGCGTCACTCAGTGCGTCACTCAGTGAGTCAGCCGCTGGCTCAGGCTGAGAGCACTCAGGTGCCACTCTGCTTCCCTTGGCTCACTCACATGCTGCTGCTGCTGCTGCTGCTGCTGCTGCTGCTGATGCTTGGACCTGCCAACAGTCATCATATCAATAGCCACTGTTTACAACGAAAGAGCCTATGGGTTTGAAGGGCTATTGGCTGAGTTATGGCTGCAGGTTTGGAATGATCGCTTCAAGCATCAACGTGCTGCTGCTGCTGCTGCTGCTGCTGCTGCTGCTGCTGGTGATGGTGATGGTCTTCTTGCAGGAGTCTCGTGGTGTGGTGGCTCAGCACCTCAACTCCCAGCGGAAACAGCTGCTGGAGCAACTCAAGCAGCAGCAGCAGCAGCAGCAGCAGCAGAGCGTGCTGGTTAGCAGCAGCGCCAGCTCCAACTTGCTGGGCTGTGGTACGAAAAACAACACAGATGCATCTGCAGTAGAGGTCGCTGTTGCTCCTGCTGTTGATTGTCAAAGTGCTGGCGTGCAGCAGCTGTTGGGTCAATTCAAGTCATTGTGCCTGGCAATGCAGCCTGAAGACTACTGACAACAAGATTATCATAATCAACGGTTTATTGATATTGAATTCATTGAGATTCATCAATGGATACAATATTGGTAAAGGCGGTCACTTGCATGGCTCGATCTCTTCACTTTCCCGGCAAGTGATAGTATCAAGATATCGCATTCAGATGCGCATGATGTTTGAAAGAATGGCCATGGCTGATGGCATCCCCGCTAGCAGCTGCATCATCCGATGAGTCATGATGATGAGCATCATTCGACAGAGTCTGTGCCGATGTCAGTGGCCCTGGCAGGGCCGAACTTACGCCAGCTCAGAGACTCCTAGGAGTAGGTACTGCTACTCATGAGTTATCGCCCTTTGGCTAGGCACGAAGTGCAAATGTCTTGCCTGGTAAGGGTCCGCTCTGACGTTTCACCCCCCCACTATACCTGTACAGCCTGTACATATAGTATAGGTACATGTTCGGGACATCTTCGCTGCCTATGTATTGCTAACCCCCAAAACCGTATGCCTGCATGGGCCTGTGGGTCTTATGTGCTTGCGAAAGGCAGAGTTGCAATAGCTGATGAGTGATCTACAACAAAATGCATTTGCCAAGTTTGTCATGACAATGTCACCATTTGACCATAAATGACAGTGACAGAGCCATGACGGCTCTAATGACACTATCCATCGAGTGCACTGCAGCATTGGAAGCGTCAAGCCGCACTTCAGCTGGATATGGCTAGCCACTTTGTAACTGATATGGGTGCTGCGCAGGACGTCATCCGCAAATATTGCAGCTGCTACACGAGACAGGCAAACAACCGCAGTAGGGGCAAGGCACATGGATGCCTACTGCACCAACTCTGCCTTCTTGCCAGTCTTGGAAACTGTTGCTAGTACTGCCTCTGGTGTTACGTTGCCTCGGACTACAACCTTTTGCTGCTCCAAGCTGATATCGTAGGACTCTACGCCTGCGAAAACGAGTGTGAAAGGTCAATTGCGATGAATTCATGGCAGAACTCAGGGCTCAGTTGCTCTGCTGCTGCAACATCAGCAGGGCCTTGCTTGTTGCAGACGAGATGCATGAAGCTTCCGTACTGCCTCGCCGCTGTTGCTGCGTCAGTCTTATCAGTATATTTTTTGGCGTTTGATGCAGCAAGGTACGTCTGTCAGAGCGTGTCCTCAGGCTCACCCTCCATTTTCTTCAACACCCTTTCCACTGCTCCGGAGCATCCTGAGCAGGCCATCTCCACCTTCAAAGTTACCTACAAATGATAAGTTCCTATGATCAGTCCTTCAGACTGTTGTTCAGCAGTCATGCTGATGACGAGCAAGTACCTCTGGCATGCTGATGCTCTTGCAAGCTACTGTGGAGTAAGCTGCGAAGGCTGGTAACGAACGGTGCTACACAAACTGTCTTGGTAGTTATGCATGATTACAGGCAAAGGACTTGCAGTGGTGCTCTGAGAAGCCGCGATCGTACTGACGTGGTAATGTGGTACTAACGCCTTTGACTATGACGCTTCGAGTGAGCGACACGCTTGTGAAGGTGGTTCCTCATACGTGCCCTGCATGTGGCATTACTTGTCTGGCCTGGTGCATGCAGAGTACGTGCATGTCCTTGTAGTGGGGATATGCTGACCTTACAGCAGCTCACCAGTGATCACTCATGAGCAGCAATGCTGCTGATCAGCGCTGCAGGAGCAGCCAAGGCCATGCCCTCACCGCAATTCTCAGGATATCTGCAACAGCATGATCTTAGGTGTCCAGTGGCAGTCAATGATAAGCACACAGGGCATGAAAACATTCAGAGTGCGGTGCGGCTGAGAAGGCCGGTGATTTGTGCAGAACAGGTCATTGTGACAGCCGACAGCAGCATGGTCAACCTGGTTCGGTAAAAGCGACACACACATCAATTGCAAAATGCTTTCGCCCAGGTTCGAACTGGGGACCTTTCGCGTGTGAGGCGAACGTGATAACCAACTACACCACGAAAGCTTTCATGCCCATCTCGATAAGTTGTCATATTATATCTAGCAAATTTGCCATTCTGCACTTCTTCCGGGGGCCTGGCCTGACAGTACTGAGACCTGAGCAGCAGAGCTGGCTGGTCATCAGGAGACCACCCCCTTGTGACAGAAGCAAAACAAAACCAACAGCGCCATTGCTGCTGTGCAAACTGCACACATTAACCTGCACTGTAGGCCGGGCCTGCGAAAAGCAGGGTTAGGACAGTTCTAGGCGCTGAGATGCATTCATCAAGGGAAACAAGCCAGCAATCATGCAGCAATCGAAAACTCTGAAGCCTTCTCACCGCAGCAAAGTCGTCGCATTGCGTTTAACTTAGCTGCATGCACCTCATGTGATGTTTGGGAGGGGGCAGGTCTTGCCAACATCATGTTAGGGCCTATAGCACAATGGGTTGGTGTCCTGAAGCTTGCTTGGCTTACATGTTGCATCTGTCTGTGCACATACTTGATGCCTGCAATTGGAGGAGAGCTGCTGGGGTGTGGGGATTGGGTAGGCCAAATACCCACTGGTCATTGCAGTCTGCATGGCTGGGTGGTGGATTGTTGGACAGTGTTGTCCTAGCTGGGCGTGAGACAGTGAGTGTCACTGGTTAACCTGGTTGACCTTTGGCCGGGGCAGTACTGGCCTGACAGCACTGAGACCTGAGCAGCAGAGCTGGCTGGTCATCAGGAGACCACCCCTTGTAACAAACACAAAACAAAATCAGTAAACCATTTACGGTGCATCATGCAGTGCATTGCTCTGGCCCTGTATGTATGGGACGCTGCTGCCATCGTTGCAGACCGCTGCAGTGCAGCGCAAAGAGTAAGGAGATAGAGCCATGCAACAACTTGAGAACCTACGGTGGAGATGCTGACGAGTGTTTTCATGGGTTTCAACCGCGTGGTTGTGGGTGCACCCATGTCGGGCATCAATGCCAAGGACTCACAGGGCCTGACTCAGTAAGTGCTGGCATGGCAGCTATGGGATCAACTACTCAATTGCATTTCAACTGCATTCGTGAGCCACATTCACACATTGAGACCGTTAGCTGTATTTGTGGCTCGTCTGATAACACCCCAACAATGCCTCAGCATTCAAATTGACAAAGTAGTCACCAGGCTGGTGCAGCATCTGGGTCATCAACAGGCTCATGACCCATCGCTGCTTCAAGTTGATGGACGCCTTACATGATGTCCAATGTTTCGCGTTGTCTTAGACATACTACGTCTTTTCATGCGATGTCATATACAGGATCAATGCTATGAAGTTGGCTGATATGATGTTGTGCAGTAGCTAGTAGCATCATCAGCCGCAGCTGCTGCGGCATACCCCCGTGCTCCTCCAGCAACACCCCCTGGGCCTCTGAGATTTGGTCCAGTGGCCATCAAATCTGTGCAACGCTTTCTGCCAAACTGCGGGGCTGTGGGCTTGACAGTCCAGATTGATGCCGCTGCTTCTTGTGCTGAAGTTGTCTGATTCAGGCGGCCGACCTTTCCACCAGCCACAGCAAAAGGTGCAGAGGTCTGAGCTGAACCAGGCCTGCATGGTGGCATCCGGGCAAGCAGCAGCAGGCCTCAGGATAAGTCTTAAAGTCTCAACTGGTCACTAGGGCAGGTTTAGTTGAGCAGCCTGCAGGATTGCCTGCCTGGTACCTGGTAGGTGCAGAGTTAAGCCCTAATAAGGGCTTGATCTTTATGAAGCATGATGTAAACATGCAGGCTGCTTAACTAAACCTGCCCTAGTGACCAATTGAGACATATGTTGGACGACTTTTGTCAGATGTGACCAAGAGTTGGTGACTAAGGGAACAAGCTGAGAATGAACTATTCCTCTGAGCCTGCTGTACTTAACCAAGGTCTGGCCACCACCACATTAATAAAAGTAAAGCCGCATGAACAAATTTGTTGGCTCCTACAGGTTTTCCCTCAGCAGTCAGTAAGATATGGTCTGATGTGGTGTGGTGCGTTTAAGCCAGAGCATTTCAGAAGGGCTGATTTTGCCCATGTAGCACGCCTGCTGTACCTCACCTGGCTCGTCCAGCTGCTGGTAGCAAGTCCGGCCGCTGCTGCATGGTGCTCACTGCTGCCCCTGCCATTAACTGCTGCAGTTCTAACATGGCAGCCGCATCACCAGGATACCTCCTGCCTAGCTGTTGCTGCTGCTGTTGCTGCTGTAACTGTTGTTGTTGTTGATGTTGCTTCTGTGGTGCTATATCAAATGGATGCTGATTATCTGCAGTCTCTAAGCCTCTGCTACCTACTGATTGTTGCTGGCGCTGCCGCTGCAGCTCTGCAACTGGCTGTGCTAATTCTATGGCAATTTCCTGCTGCTGCTGCTGCTTGCTCACAGCTGGCTTGTCATAAACTGGAGGGTCTAATTGCACTGGCCTCTTGCAGGACATGTCAATGCCAAGAGCACGAGCCTGTTGGGCACGCAATTGGGCCAAACACAACAGGGCAGGAGCCATTCAACTGAGAATATGTATCTATAGAGCAGCGTAGTGAAGGGAGTGTCACAGGAGCTTCGCCCCCCCCCCCCTTCTTTGAATTGAAAGACAATGTTTTTGCGGTCTTTGCCTGAGCATGAAAGGTCAACAGATACTATCTGAGCATGGTGTATCTTGCTCCAGAGTCATGATGTGCCTTTTATTCAAGACCAGCTTGAAGCAACTGCCAACAGCAGAGACAGCCTCTCACTTGGTTCACCACTGCTGCATTCTGCAGCAGCTGTGGCACATTCGGCCTCCTGACCGGGTTGAACGTGAGCATTGCTGCTGCCAGCTGTGTCAGTGCTGGGCTGTAAGGGCCAGAAACAGGGGTAAATGTGCCTTTCAGGATCTTGCGGATAAGCGCTCCCTCATTCTGTGCCTCAAAGGGATATCGGCCCATGCAGCACTCATACTGCAGATCAGGTTATGGAGGAGGTGTGGGGTTGATTTCTTTATCATATAATACTGTTCTAGTTCATAATAAGGCCTATCGAGCTATGATCATATGTGTGACAAAAGGTGATTGATTCAGGGGCACTACCTGGTAACATATGTTCCATGTGCAGCAAGCCCGTGTGTGTGTGTGTGTGTGTGTTTGTGTGTTTAACACTGCTACATGCAGTATAACTGGCAATCAGCACTGCTGGCATTCCTGTGACTGTCGCTGACAAAGGTGAATGCCATCAAGTAGGAGCCTTTGACTGACAGCCCCGACATGAAGCTTGCACTGCTCCTCAACATCTCTTCAAAGGTGAATTGCCTGTTGAAGGAAAATCTCAAACCAAGGTTGCTCCTGCTACTCACCAGCACGACCCCAAGTGCCCACACATCACTTTTTTCATTGTATGGCTTATCATCGCACAGCTCTGGGGAAAGGTAATAGGGAGTGCCCACTATGGTGCGGGCAAAGTCACTGTTGCCACTCAAAGAGCGAGCAATTCCCAGATCACCAATCTGTTATTTGCAGCACAGAATGACAAGGGGAAAAGCAGCTGATTGAAATAAAACTGAGAGTTTTGTGTGCTGTGGCCTCGGACCACCGTTACGCCAGCTGAGGTACACTGGACATGATTGGTTGGGAAGTGATGCAGTGCTTAATGCTGCGAATGGATTTTTCTCTGAAATGCTTCCAAATGCAGGGCTGCGATTAGCTGGCTGGCAACACAGCTGCGGCTGACAGCTGCAGTCCCTTCTAGGTCAGAATAATGTTATTCTGGTATTGTTATAATGTTAACAACTCTCAGCAGCCGGCTGCCAGAGTTGACCACCATGGCCAGGGTTAACCAATGTAATGTGCACTTGCTTCTTGACAATTGTGTGCCACTCATCAAATGTTTCAAGCTTTAGTACTGTGCTGCATAACAGCTGTTAGGAGCAGGTTGCCTCAGCTGAGTCTGCCTACCGTATCAAATTGCTTGACAACTCAGCTGCACAGTGTGCCGCATTGATCGTGTTTCAACGATATAAGTCAGCCCTGCAGGCACTGCCATTCGCACCTTGATATTGTCATTGACGTCCAGAAACAGGTTAAGGCTCTTGATGTCCCTGTGGATGATCTTCCGGCTGTGGATGTAGCCCAACCCCAGCAAAGCCTGAAGCATCATGCAGGATGACAAGAGCAGGGCCTTAGTTCCTTATCAGGATCTGGCCAACCAGAACACTATTGCATATTGTGGGGCCATATTCACTGTCATGATTAAGCCTACTGCTGCTGTTGAAAGCCTGTTCTAGTGTGGCTGGCTGTGGTCATTGCAAGTGTCGCCTGCCAGCGGAACTGGACGGTTTGAAACTGAACTCACGCCATGCTGTGTTGGCTGGCAGCTGCATGAATGCCGACCTGTATGATGTATCGCCACACTTTGGCCTCTGGAAGGGTCTTGCCGGATCCAGCAGCCTGTAACAAATGATCAGGGCAGGGTGTATTGCTGTGCCGTATGCTGCATGACCTATTCCTGCTGGCAATGATGCCACCACCTGCTGCACTATGTATGTACTCTGTCCTACACATTCTACCAGCAACTGAAACCATCAAGACGAGCTACACTGCTGGTTGCAGCAGCGGCTAAAGAGGTAATAAGTGCCGCTGTTGCGGTTGGTGCACCATCCACTGCAGCAGCGGCGGCAGCAGCAGGAACAGTTGTCATCTCTGTTGCGTACCCTTATGCGTGCATGCAGGCTGCCATTGGCAGCAAACTCCATGAGGATGTTCAGCTGCTCATCTCTATCTGCAGCAGGCACAGCATCAAGCACAATAAACTCTAGTTAGCCTGGTGTCTTACAAGTGTTTGCCAGCATACAACCTGCTGGTGTCAAGCTGGTGCAATGAACCTCAAAGAACAGCAGAGTCAGCTGGCTCCTGTGAGACTGGCTGGCACCTGGTTCAAGATCATTTGGTGCCCCGGGCACAATGATTGTGCTGCACATTGGGTGCTTGCAGGAGACCTTGAAGTATCACTTGCAGGACTTTTGCACCCAGTCCAAGTGCCCATGCCAGCTGCCTGGCATCATCAATCATGACGTCTAAAAAAAGGAGCATTGCCTCGATGACCCTTGCTGTCATGCACAACTCATATCAGACTGAGTCATAGATACGAGCAGCCGGTGCTGCTGCTGGTTCTGTGCAAGGCCGGCAGGATCATCAGCTCTGGTGATCCTGGATCTGCAGGCAGCGGCTTACCTATATAGCTGCCGTGATATCGAGTAATATGCGGATGATTTAACTGTGCAAGAACCCGTGCCTGCAGCACCAGCAGCAAACGGTTCAGCAATAACATCAGTTGCCATGCGCTTCAGTGCCGCAGCTGTGTTGTCATGCACTGCTGTGTTACTTATTGTACTGAGGGCCCTCTGAGCTCCTACCCACCTCATCTATCGCTTCTTCTCGATCAACCTTTTTCATCCCTTTGAGATTTACCTGTTTCAGGGCAAACACCCGGCCATCACCTGCAGGAAGCACCCCAGATCTAATTCAGCCCACGCCCGCCACAAGCTGCTTGCACTTTCACAAGCTGCCGCTGCGGAGTCCAATGCGTACGTTACTTTTCAAGTAATTACACCCACCTTTTCTAACAGCTTTGTGTACAGTCCCAAATGAGCCCTTAGATATGGTCTCCACCAGTTCAAAGTCTTCCTACAGGCAGGTTGGCGTGTGCGTAGAGCTCAAATTGCCAGCGCAGCTGATAGCCTCCAAGATGTATGAACGTGTTGTTACATACCATATGGAAGCCTTGGCGAGCCATGCCAGCCTTGCGGTGCAGTTTGCAGGGTCACTGTAGATTTCTGCTGCTAGTCAAACATCAGCGCGAACCCCTTGTAATCAAGACCAATGAACTGTGCAGAAGCTTGAATGTAATGTCATCTGGTAGGTTTGTGCAGTATATGTCGCTGGTCAGCGAAAGACTGTACAACAGGGGTCCGAGATGGGACCTGGTTGCGGGGCATCGCAGCCATCATGTGATATGCTCATACCAATGGTAGATGTTTACCTGCACATGCCAACGGCATGCAGGATTGAGGCCCACGACGTAAAGTACTGTTATTCCCAGGCCCTAGCTTCAGACAACGTCTTAAACGCCCTAGAGTGGCCCCCACCGCCATTGAGCCAGCTTATTCACACGAGCAAACGCCCACGTGGACTTGTATTGATGTGCACTTGTGTACGGCTCATTGTCTTCTTGCATTCATGTGCTCACCTGATTTGAACTCTACTTTGCAACCTTTGTGCCACGCAAGAAAAAACCATCAGCACACTGCATCGCAATAGCTAGATCCATTGATGTTGCTTCAGTTCTAGAATTTCGTAGAGCACACGCCATGAGCAGAAAGGGTGCAAAGGATGGTGCTGCAGCTTATGTGCTCTACCAACAAAAGCGCCGCAATCTCGCGCTCGAGCGTCAAAAACAATCAAGGCAGGACCAACTTCAAGGAATCAGATCTCTGGCTGTGTCAGCTACCCAGACAGCAGAGACGACTCTAACACAACAGCAGGT
This sequence comes from Coelastrella sp. MACC-549, assembly GCA_018290735.1. Lineage (NCBI taxonomy): Eukaryota > Viridiplantae > Chlorophyta > Chlorophyceae > Sphaeropleales > Scenedesmaceae > Coelastrella > Coelastrella sp. MACC-549. The sequence goes on along the minus strand of JABEVS010000177.1, from coordinate 58,496 downwards.
GAGCTGTGCAGCCAATATGCTGTGCAAATTGTCTTGAACTGCGTCTTATGCCTTCTCTGATCCGTTACGACAACATTTTCCCTCTACATATATATACGATATACGACAGGATGAGGTTATGCGGGAAGATGAGCAGATGCAGCAGATGCGAGATGCAACAGCATCAGCCAGCTCAAGCAGCAAGCAGCTGCCCTCAGAAACACAGCTGTATGGCATGGACGGCATCAACCCCAAAACGTTATCTGGCAATACGTTGAAGGCCTACTTTGCCCGGCAGCTGATGCAGCCTGAATGGATGAGTGACATACCGCTAGACCTTAGCACCAACTGGTGAGCCAAGCTGGCAGACCAAACCCTGAACCCTGAAACTAAAACCTGTGCTGCTGCCAGTTGCAGACTCTCTCTTCTCGCATAGGCGCTTTGCTTGCCTCACTACTAGTGGTACAACCAAAGCACCTGTGCAGGAGGAGAGAGTCTGCAACAGATCAGCAAATGGTAGCCATTCACTGCAGCCTTCCAGTGACAGTGCAAGTGTGAGCTATCCTCGACTTAAATTACTGTGGTGATGCAGGCTGGCAATGCCCAGGCCAGAAGGGAGGCGCTGTCTCGTCATCAGCACAGGGTAAGCAGCAACTGCAACATTATAGTTAAGGTTTTAGATTGGATAATATTGAGGTCTAAGATTAGGGTGTAGATGGGTTTTAAACCCTGCAACACATGTGTATCGTGTTGGAGCTGAGGGGAAGGTAGCTATAGCATTGAATTTGCCTCAAGCCAGCCATTCAGCTCTTTGTACCAATGGCCGGCGAGCCATGCTGTCACAGCTGCAAGTGCTGGATATTTGCTGCAGCAGCACAATAGTAGTCACACAGCATTTGTAGAGCAGCAGCAGCAGCAGCAGCAGCAGTGCCTAGCACATCTCATTCGCTTCCAGCCCTGTATTAAGTGGTACAGCAGCATGCCATGGAGTAATGAGAGTGTTTGCTGACACTAAGCAGCTGCAAAGAAGTGGCTGCATTGTGCCTTCTGAGTTTGCGACCATCAGCAGTACTGCATCCAGCACAGCAGTGCCTGCAGCTGAGCAACTGCTGTACCTGTCCATGGAAAACCGCATAACCAAATCATGAAAAGATCTAAAGCCACATGCTGATGCGTCTCGCACTCACAACACCATCACAGGGGCTGGACGTTCAGCCGCAGCAGGACCGGGGCCATACTTCACAGGTTCAACAGCAGATTGCCAGGAGGAGGTCCCCACAGCATCTCAGGCCACACAGGTTACTGCGTCCTGGACTGTATATTTCAGGAACAGGGACAGCAGCAGCAGCAGCAGCAGCAGCAGCAGCAGCAATGTGTACCAGGCCAGCAGCTTCAGCAGCAACAGCAGCAGCAGCTTGTATTAGGAATGGACGCAGCCATGACCCCCACAGCTGATGCCAGCTGGCCGGATGACTGCAGCACTGTTGGTGTAGGACCATGTGGGACGTACTACATACAGGATGTTTTGGCCTGGCGCAGCTACAGTTTGGTGGATTGTGGAGCGGAGTTTCGGCTGTTTTGGTTGCAGTCTAAGCTGGCAGAAGAGGTCGAAGGGGAGTGGCAGCTTGATGGAGGTCCAGAAATGCCCGGGCATCAGCATAGGTCAGCTGACAGCCATTCCTATGCCATGTTGCCTAGTTGTGGTTGTTCCGTTCCAAGCGGAGGCATCTTGCCGATATTGTTTGTGTGTGGCAACAATGCTGTACCTACCTGCTGTAGGTAGTCCTATGCAAGTTGAAGCCAGCCACAGCAAATGACAAATCTTATATACACATCCGGGACCAAAAAAATAGTCTCATCATTCTGACTATCATCAGCCATGAGATCAGTTACAACCAGAGACATAGGTCTGAATTATCGTGTTTTCATGCCTGTATGATCATTTTACTTCTCCTCCCGCAGGTTCCAGCTTCTACCGCACTGGAAAGCCACTCCTGAGGGCCTCACAGCAGCAGTTGGCCATGCTGCTAATGCCACAGCAGCAGCAATTACTGCAAATGGCCTAAGTCAGTCGTTCTGGCCCTTCATGCAGGATGGTGTGTACTTGCGACATGTGGAAAGCCACTATGCTCTTGGTGGGCGGACCACTCCACTAGCACTGCTTTGGAAAAATGACAGCTGCAGCAGGTACTTGTTGGTGAGTGTTGCACTCATCTGCAATTGTTCTGGGGTGATTCGTCATCTCTTGTTCTGTTTTTGGTTCAGATGGTGTCTTGCCAGTAAGAAATGAGTGTGTTTGCAGCCGTGACTGCAACTGACAGGTACTGTTTGCTGCATCAGCATTGACATCAACTGCTTGTATACTTGTAGCCCAAGAAGAGCAGTGGCATACTTTGGACACTGCAGAGGTCCCTATGTGCAGTAGTGTTTTCACACTTCTTCTGGATCTTTTCTTGTGGCATGATGCTGTGGGACTGTGTCTTGGACAGGGGAGCAGCAAGATGTCAAACAATTTAAAAAATTGAATGAACCACTGTTACCCTGTCTGTGTGTCTTGCAGGATACTGATGCAGCAGGTGATGTGCCTGAACATCAGCAACTAGTGCTGCAGTATCAGGGGCCAAACACAGCTGATGTGGCAACAGGAGATGACCCACCTGTAGTGCTGGGCAGGTGCGCTAGGCATTGATGATGATGATAATGATTATTAGTACATTACTATTACTGTCATATTTATAATTATCATCATCATCAGTATTTTGCAGCCATAGCGATTCTCCCATTGACCCTGCGCCTCAAATCCACCCAGTGGTTTCAACTCACAGTCGAACAAGGCGGATGTGCATGATTATCCAAGCTCAATCTGGGGGGCGGGACCACATGAGCATCCATCCTCTCCCCCCCAACACACACACACATACACACAATGCCGCTGTGCATTCAAGGCATACCAAACCTTTCAAAGGCTTTTGTGGCGGCACATCAGGTCCTTCAACCACTTGGGGAAGCCATACAACTTGCCTTAGGCTTTGAGAAGTGTAAACACCTGTCAGTTTGATGGAATTCAACCTCTTTTACATCTGCCTGCCAGTCTGTTGGTCTCAGAAAAACAAGGGCGCAATCTGCCGCTGGTTGTTGCTGCAAACTCTCACCTTTGGAACCAACATGATGATCATAGTATATGCTGTTCTCTGCGGCATGGTATTGTGAGGTTGGCAAAAGCCACCTGATCTCCTCTTACTTCATGCTTTTCTCCCGATCACATTCATGCAGACTACCTCTTGAGTTTGTATATCAAATGGGCAACAAGCTGCGAGCCGGTCGTTTGCTCCGGTTTAGTATACGAGAAGGCGGTATGTTATTCAATGTAGACGGAAGTCCAGCGGGCGCTGACCTGGCATACGAAGGGCCAGCCAATCAGCGCAGAGGAAGGGCAGATCTGATTAGTAAGATTATGTTTCAGTGGCAGGCAAGGCAGCGGCCGCTCAGACTTGAAGCACTAGTGGCAGCAGCAGCAGGTAGTTTGGTAGAAGAGGAGAGTGGACTGAAATTGTGACAGTATTCCAGCAATAGATGCAGTCTGTACTCATTCGTAAAGCATGACTGTCAGCCTGTCTGACTGGATCAGCACCTGGCCATGGTGGTAGCATGACTCTGACTGTTCGCAGCATTCTGCGTGCAAATGTGGCTGATGGCAGAAGTGCTATGGCTGCAAAGTAATGATCATTTTTGGTACTGCGTGCAAGTGTGTCTGTTGTTTTCTGGCCTATAAGCCTTCATAAGCCTGGAAATGATTCTTTGTCGGCAGTGTTGCCTTGCTACTGATGCCGTCGGGGCCTTACATTTGAAGCGCTGGGGCTTTGTGTTGCAGTCACTGTGTAGTGTTGTACTGTACTGTACTGTACTGTACTGTGCAGGGCCTTTCCCATGAAGCACTGGTAGCTATCTTGTGATCGGACTGGCTCTGCTTTCAATGGTAGCATCATAAGCAAGCCTTTGGTCAGCGTCAATCTCACTCTTGCAGCAGCGCTACTGCTGGTACCTTTTGCTGTTGTGCAAGCACTGGGCCCTAGTAGCTTTCTTGGGATCTACAATTGCAGATTTTTTGCAATGCATCTGCACCTGGTGGTAGCGTGGCTGTTGCTTCTCCCGGCGGCGCTACCTGATGTTTGTGCGTGTGTGACAGTGTCTCTCTCTCAGGAGCTGGTAATGACGTCAGTAAGCTGCTCATTGTTCTGCAATGCTTCGTTGGTTGCCGTGGCTGTATCCTGTTGCTGGCACCGTCTGCAGGTGTCTTGCGTTGTGCTGTTCTTTGCTGTGGTGCCGCGGCTACATGGTGTGCTGCTCACTGAGGGAGACAGTGTCTTCTGTGCGCACGTGCACTCAATCACATCGGGTCTTGTTGTTCTCTGGAGGGTCCTGCTCACTGAGGGACACAGCAAAGAGGTACAATTATGCAGTAGCGCAGTGGCCGGCCTTGAAAAGGGGAGGCACAGGTACCACATATATGCATTATATGAGCAGTGCTGGTACTACCAGCCTAGTAGGCGCCTATCTGCCGGCCTCCGGAAGGCACTCTGGAGGCCGCCAGTGTACATGTATCGGAGTCCGACCCTTCACAGCGGAACCTGACGGGTGACACATGGCATGTGTAGCAGCTGACATGCAGCGACCTGAACTTTATGATCGGAAAACTGTTGAACACCTTCGCATGCAGGCCGCGAAAGCGACACATGTGCTGTAAGAAGATAGTCACTGTCTTAGGTAGTACCTAGGACGGTCGAAAGAAATAGATTAGAGCACTGCTTGAAGCTTTAGCTAACTAGAACTTCTGGCTCGGAGGTATTGCTAGGTCCTTCATGGCTGTTTCCATCATGCTTGACTTAATCCACAAGTTGTCAAACCTCAGGGTTGGCATGGTCTTTTGTACTAAGGGAGCCTTGGGCTTGCGAGAGTCATTTGGCCCTTAGCAGCCAAGGCACTACCAAGGTTTACATACCCTCCATCAAAGTTTGGCCTCCTTAGCAGCAAAGTCCTCCGCCAAAGTTAATACAAACCCACAACTGTGGCACAGCAATGGGCGAATACAGCAAGGGGGTGGGGCCCTTTGGTCTGTGAAAATGTCTTAAGCTTGCTGCTTAGCTGTTTTGTGATGTGCTGTTCTCTGCCCTGACTGCTGCGACATTGCTGCAGACATTCTCCTGCAGGAGCTAGAGCATCCACAGGAATGGCCCCAACCCCTGACAGCTACCAGGCCAAGCCAACAGGCAGAAGTAGTGCAAATGCAGCAGCAGCAGCAGCAGCAGCAGCAGCAGCAGCAGCAGCAGCAGCAGCAGCAGCAGCAGCAGCGACAACAGCACCAGCCAGTAGCAGCAGCAGCAGCAGCAGCAAGGGGAGGGCCGGTGACTCACATTCAAGCACGGCAGCAGCAGCAGCAGCAGGAGCACCAGAAACAGCCAGCTGAAGGGGTAGATGACAGGAGTGAGGTGTGCAGCAGCAGCAGTAGCAGTAGTAGTAAGTGTGTATTCCCCATAAGCGACTTTGTTGGCTCTTACAGGGTGTCCCTCAGAGGCCAGGTTGTATGGTATGGTGTTAATTTGGGTCTTCCAAATTGAGTCTATACCATTGCAACTTACAGGGGGCATGTCTCTCCATGCGCTTGACGGTGTGTGGTGAACATAATTCAAGAAGATTGTAAGCCTAGCTAGGCCTACATATAGGCCTGTAGTACCTACAACTTCATTTTAAGTAAACAGGCAAGGCTACCGTAGCTGACGATCAATGTGTTTACTGACATGAAATTTGCACCTGTGCCGTTCATCCGATGTGTTCAACACATTGTAAGCGCTTCCAAGTAAGTGAGTTTCAACTATGATTTCCATATATTTATACAGTCTGAATTCAACCCAATATTGTGTTGAGTCGACACACTCTTAGTAAGGGTTGACAACACGGCGTGTTGGGATAGACCCTTTGGGACAGTTGCATGCCACATAGTGTTGATCAGCTGATCAGCTCATGAGTCATCAAAATCCTTGATAGGACGTGTAGGACTTCAATTCTAGCATACTCAGAGCAGAACAGCATAGTTGCTGCTCACTTGTTGAGTCACTGCATGGACTATGCCGACTTAACCTGGCTAGCTATGCCACCAGGCGCGTCAACCTCAGGCTAAAAGTCACTTCTGTCTGAGACACAACAAGTCTCTTTGAGGGACTGATAGGTTACATACCATAGATAAATCTTCTACAATGTTCTCTGCTTGCATGTACATCATCTGCAGTGCACTTATCAACCATTCGCCATTTGGCTTATGCATGAGAGAGCTATCCCTTCTGCTTGAGTGTGATCTTGTCTCCTAAGCTCAGCGCAATCCCCTGTGTCTTGCTCCTAATCCTGATGTACCCCTGCAGCTTGTCCTCTGCTGTGGCCTCAACACTCACGTTCACCAGCGCATCCTCGCCAAACACACTGCGTGCGTACAAGTTGGCTGCAGCAAAGCCGCAGTCGCCCTCGAGGGCCCGGGGTGGTGTGAGACACTTCATGTTGGTGCTGGTGATGATGTGCTCAAGGAACTGACTGACGTCAGTGAGGGTGGTGTTGATGGCAACCTGCAGGTGTGTAGCACAGAAAAGGCACTGGGTGTGTTTGACGTGAGTGATTTGTAACGAGCGCAGCCCACTAAAACGGCTGCAGGAGAACCAGGCATGTTGTACACTTTGTGGGCTGCATACCGCTGTACATAACGCAAAGCAAGTGCAAGCATCAGATGATGACATGACCATGACTTGTGGAATTGAAAAGCACTGCATGACTGAATTGGGTGTCCAGTAAACTGCCAACAGATTATGCAGGACCAAGCTGAATTGCAAGCAAGGATGTGCAATCCGGGTGTCCACTGAGGCTGTCCACAGCTGCAGGTGGACCATCAGGTGCAGCAGCGGCAAGGGGGCTGGTTCAAACTGGCGCCTCTGCACTTGCTGAGCAAGCTTACAGCACTGCTTGTCAACAGGGTCTGGACTGCAAATCACAGGTTCCAATGAGTGTTCAAAACCCTCAGGATGCTTTTGTTTACTCCACAACTCAACTGCTAAAGCAGATCACAAAGCCCTAATACACACTCTCACCTTGTTCTCCCACTCAAACTCCGCCCACATGTTTCTGAACTGCACATCAGCACAGGAAGCAGGGCTGATGTAATCCATGATGTCAATGTGAATGTCATTGAGCACCACCACATTACGCTCAGCATAGCCTGCACCCTCGTACACAATGTTGCCAAAAATGACACCCGTCTCGGTGCTTGACACCTGCGGGAAGGTACAAGAGCAGCACAGGGAGGCTGGGCGGATGTGGAAGCAGTATCCCCTTCTTTTTCCAGCAGGGATCCCTACTGCTTACACATCCAAAGAAGCTGCAGCAACGTGGATCCCAAATGCTCAACAGTTCACAGCCATAATCTGAATCAATTGTTGCCAAGCAGGTCTTGGTGTTTGCTCGGATGACTCTGCCTGCTCCAGCAGCATGAGTGTAAATCGTGCTCTTGGAGCAAGGAAAAAAAATTGAAAAAATCATCCCGAGCAAAGGCTAGACAGTACACAGCCACAAGCAAAAGCACAACTCCACCAATCCTCTGAGACATACCTTGATGTTCGCTCGGATGACTTTGCTTGCTCCAGCAGCGAGAGTGTACTGCTGCAGCCGCTCCACCAGCTTCAGGTCACCCATAGTGGCCAGCTCTAGGGTGAGGTTTTGCAGCGTCTCCTTAGTCCTGCAAAGCCATCCACAACACAGGCAAAGCTTGGAATTGCCATGCAGGACAGTCCTACCTGCAGCAGCTGTGCATTGCTTGCCGATGCAACTTACTGGCCTGCCCATAAGCTGTAGCAGCTGTGCATTTCTTGCTGCAAGACAGCCCCACATGCAGGCCTACATGTGGGGCCCATGAGTTGCAGCGGCAAGCAATGCACAGCTGCTGCAGGTGGCACCAATGACTGCTGATGCTGCAGCAGCAACACGCAGCTGTCGCAAGCAGGGGCCAGGGCACATGATGCAGCATCAACAACGTGCAGCATATAGCATTGTTGCAGATGATGCTATAATCAAGTGTGCACAGCCAACGGTTGGCCTGCTGCAGTGTAGGGGACACACACAGACAGGCTCATACACACACCTGTTCAGCAGCGTTACATCCAACACAATGTCATACTGGTGCACAGTGACATAGGCCTCTGCATACACTGGGTCACTGAAACCAGTCAGCTGCAACACACGGTTGAGCTTCTTGGACTCATTCTCAGCTGCTTCTGCTAGGCCGGTAGCACGAGCGAGGTCATTGGAAAGCTGCATAGGGAAAGAGCAGCAGGAGAGCATGTGTGTGAGTGACCGGCAGCGCATTTGTATGCTGGAGCCACTTGTATGTGAACTTTACTCATTGGTAAAGTTGGGAGGCTGTATTTGGGCCAGTGAAGATAGTCCACTTTTAAGATGGGGGCAGCTCAGCAGCGCATTTGTATGCTGGAGCCACTTGTATGTGAAGCTAGAGACCACACATCAGTGTACATTGCTGCAAGCAGCATGCAATGATACACAATATGTCATAAGAGGCTTCACCAGACACCTCAAAAACCATGGTGCAATTTAAATTACACGACGTTTTCCAGTTCTTTTTTGGCCCAGAGCTTTCAAAAGCAGACCTGATCCTCCATTTCCAGCTGGCTTAGCCCCTTCCTGCTGCGCAGGTGTCCGAAGTCGATCAGGTCATCAGGCTGCGCAAAGCTCTTGGCCGACTCTGCTGCTAGCTGCGCTGCTTCACGAGTCTGCTTGTCGCTGGTGAGAGTGCTGAACGCAGCGCGGCAGTCCTCGAGCCAGACCTGCCAAGAACAGCAGCACAATGCAGCACAAACACAGCCCTAGAGAAAGATCCTCCAAGACGCTAGGCCACATTCCAAGACTGTTGTGTGTGTACCGCCCTCAGACCTCAGAGCTGCTGAAGATCCAGGAGTTGCCTGGTGGCTGCAATACAACTGTGTAGGTCCTCAGGAGAAGTGACAGCTACTGTATGCTGATATACCAGCAGTAAGTGACAAGCAGGGCTCTGCAGCTTGGTCTGCAGCTGATACATCCATGACAATCCTTCTGCAGTCAGTCAACCTACCTTGACCATATCATCCTCAGGACGTGCCATGATCTGGACGCAAGCAGCCATCCGGTCCCTACTGTCATCATCCAGAGGCGTAGGCAGAGCAGGTGATTCACCCAGGCGCATGATGCTGATGACGGCCAGCATGGCAGCGGCTGAAGCTTTGTTTACCAGGGCTGCTGGTACACCCAAGGAGCGCATACGCAGGACGAGCTTGGTCAGGGTAGCAGCAATGACACCTGTGGCGGGAATTGGAACGAAAATAAAGAAGAATGCACAAGGATGGGCCGTGGTGTCAGCAATTTGTTGTATGGAATGAATCACATGTTGTGAATGAATGCAGCAGGTATTCCTGCTCACAGCGGTGCACTACTCACAGCAGAATCCCATGGGAGTTGGTATGCCTTTGAAAGATGTCACAACAGCGACCAGCACTGAACCTAGCAGACCCTGACTGTGGGCCAGAATCATGCTGGCATACATAATAACTTTGTGCTGCATGGGCTTTGCAGCCGATAAGCATGAATCTTCCTATTCCTAGCCATTTCCTGCAGCTCTAGGAGCTGTTGAAGCTCTTTGCAACCTCCACATACATTGTGTGAAAGTTTTGATGAGTGAAAATGCTCATCTTCAAGCAAGCACCATTAGTCATTTCACATGCCCAGCCCCACACATGGCCCCTACCTACCTCCCAGGAAGAAGTCTCCCACAAGCAGCAGCGCCCTGAGGTTGGGTGGTAGGGGCCCAGAAACAGTCAGCAGCGGCATCTCAACCACAGCAGCTTGTGTTGCATATGTGCCGTCCGCTAAAACTGCTGGGCGCTTGCTGCCTACGGGTGCTGAAGGAGTTGTGGAGGTGGTTTGATCCTTGCTGGCACCATCTGTATCACCGTCTTCTGCGTAGGCACAGCAGAAGAAAACACACCACCACAAGCAGAGTTGGCTGGGGCAGGATGTGAGCCCACAGTCCTCGCTATCATACTGTCTGCTTGTGTTGAGTAATGGTCTGATAGGTCTGAAACAAATACTGAAAACATCAGTATGCGTGATGTCGTGGAACAGGCAGCATTTCCCTGCTTTGCTGAAGGGCTGCACCAGCTGCACTGGCTGCTGGCAGTGAGTCGCGGCATGAGACTGCTAGCCAGCTGACTTATCATGGTGTGACAGCAGATGCCATCTGCAAGTCCTATCTGTGCCCTGCTAGCTGCAGGACAGATATTACACTTGCGAATGCCCCCCCCCCCCCACCACTACTACACACACATAACGCACACACCCAAAGCACCCCCCCCACACACACAACCAGCTCGCACCTGTCTCTACTACCAGCAGTGGTAGCGGTCCAATGCTGGAGTGGATGACATCTAGTGCTGCTTCAACCTCCTCCCGAGTACTGCTGTACTCTCCAAGAACCCACAGGGCACAAGTGACCTGCACGACACACAGGCAAAGAAGGAAAACTGATACAGATGCAGAAGTGTTTGTGCAGATATGTGAGTATTTATCAACAGTTGCAGCAGTTGTAAAAGTCATACTGAGCAGCAGTGGCATCAGAAGCAGATGCGTGAGATGGAGCTGGGGCATGAGGCAGCTATGGTGCAGGAGCACAGGGTGATGATTTTCCCTCTGAGTGACTCTGCTGCACTAAGATAAGATGGTTCAGCCAAGTGACTCAGAGAGAAAATCATCACCCTGTGCTCCTGCACCATAGCTGCCTCATTTTAGAAAGGGTGCCCCTTGCTGGCAGAGATGGCATGGTCAGGTGAGGCCTGGTATGTTCCGGAGTATGGCATGGCATGGTCTGCTCTTAGTCCATTCAGGTCTGGTGATGATCTCTGCAGTGGACTTTCAGAGGATATGGCCACAGCAGCAACTGCAAACTCACACATCCACATGCTGCAACAACAAGAACGTATGGTCCATGGCAACTGCCTAGGAACAGATGGAGTGACAAGCCAAAGTGAGCACTTGGGCTCGGTTTCACTTACCACCCTGCTGGCTCTGATAGTGCTGAAGGTGTCCCTCAGCCGCTCCAGAATGCTGGGCCGCAGTGCCGGGTGTGTCTCACAGATTTCACGCACGAAGAATGCCACATCCAGCGCGCTGCTCACCTGCAGGGGCAGCAGAACACCACAGAGGCCAGGACCATCAACCTTAAGGCCCTAGTTGTGAGCATACCTCAATCACCTTCTCATGATGCTGCGATGCCATCACTTTCCTGCTTTAAGGCTGCACAGTTTCGTCGATTTCTGATGAACAATATGATGGACCCCAATCTCCTCAGCATAGTGTGCTTTCTTTGCTACTGTGACCCACTGCCATACATATCTGATTATGCAGGCCAAATCATGCAGTGGCCTTGGCATGCTGTTACATGTGCATGTGTCATTTGTGTGAAGCAATGCCGCATAATCCTGGAAAATCTTTAGAGGAAGTACTCAGCATAATAATAATCAGTACTTTGCAGCTATAGCATTTACTGCCATCGGCCCCGCGCCTCAAGTACTAAGCATATGTGTTGTTGCCTGTTGAGCCAGGGATTCCCCACAATTATTCCCCATCTGTAAAGCTGGCAGCAATCTCTTCATATACTATGTTTGCATTTCATATCATATCAGCATACTTCTGCACACATTATGTTTGCAGTTTGCTGGTGAGTGCAAACGGTTATGAAGCAGATGTGCACACTTGAGAGACCTTGTTGTGCACATTAACGTCGTCCTGAAACAGTCCTGCAAGCAGCAGCAGCCAAACAGCAACGTACCAGGGAGTCACCAAGGAAGTCCATCAACAGGTGTACCACACTGGCAGCAACCTCTGGGAACTTAACAGCACAGCTGTGGATGGCAGCAACAAGCATTGTCCGGTACTCTGGCCCACGGTCACTGGTGTCTTGAGAGGATTGTGTCTTCATGATCTCCTTCTTGAGGACCATCACGACCTGTAGATCACATTGGCAGGGAGGACAAGGTCCACTTTGGTGCCTAGGAGTACCGCATTGGCTACATTGCAATTGCCCTGATGACTGCACATGTAACTGCCACCAGGATCACAATATGCCTATGACTGTCTGTTCACTAGGTTGAAACGGAGAGATTACCCTCGGCCAAGCATCAAAGCTGCTGCATGAATGCATGCAGAAATGCTACAGCTGACCAAAGCGGATGCAGCCCAGCGTACCTCATCAATGTTGCGGCTGGTGATGAGGTCAAGAGCAATGTCCAGCGTCTTGCGCCTGATGTCCAGATTAGGACTGCTCAGAGCACGCAGCACATCCAGCAATTGTTCCTGCAGACACCAGCAGCACTTCTTTCTCTGAGCCTGTGACCCAACATCTATTGATGGAGGATGGCGTGCTGTAGAATCACATTTTTCTTTGGTTACATCCTCAACAAGAAGAGCAACAATGCGGGTCAGCAGCTACTTTGGCATGAAGAACTGACAGCCACCTGCTGCTACTCAAACTCTGACAGTAACAGCACCGGAGTAGCTGTCATATGTGCACGACTTAAAGCCCATCACCACAGCAATCCAGCCATTGGCCCCGGGCCCCAATTCAGAAACGGACAACCAGCCCTGACGGCATACCTGCATGACATCCCTGTGCTTATCCTTCAGCTCCTGCAGTCTATCCAGCACAATCAACTTCACGTTGTTGTCGCTCTGGCTGACCAGCAGCTGGCAGTAGCAGTTGGCAGCAGCTCTCACTGCCGTTGGTGCCTGGCTGAGCCCTGTAAGAGTCCCTGCACACTCATAGGTGACTGCTGCGCTGGGAGACTGAAGCAGGGCGAGGATGATCTTGATGTACTTTCCCTTGGCATCTGGCGTGCTGCGGCAGGCCTGTGGACGCACCGCAACATTGCATATAAAAAAACTTCAGGAGAGCGGTAAGTGGGTAAACTGATGTGATGTCGCAGTTGTATGGAAGTGTATGCACCGTTATTCTGTGCTTTGGTCAACTGCTCCTGTTGCCAGGCGGGCGCTGCACGCTTTGATGTTGCCTGAGCAGATATGATGCCAGGGGCACTCTGATCACGCAGTTGCATAGCAACTTTGATGTGACTCAAACACCATATGCAACTTGAAGACTGCTACGCTGTCAATTGGGTCCTGGGGCCATGCACTCGTGCTGCAGCAGCATATTCCACCCATCTTGACACATACTGAGTGCTCCCAACAGCAAGCAGTTTGCCGTCTCACTGTCAAGATTACAGGGCTTATCTGTTTGTGTGTTGGGCATTAGACAGAGGACTACAGAGGGTTTCAAATCCGTGTCTGACAGCCCACCTTGCGGATCAGCTCCAGTACCGCCATTTGCAGAATGTCACCCCAAACCGCCAGCTGATCTAAATGCTCAAACAGATACTTAACAGCTCTCTCCTGTTGTGAGACGCAGGGAGACGACAGCACATGAACAAGGGCGTGCTGTTAGGGTACTGCTGAAACATTTCTTGGCGGATGGCACATGCAGTCAATGTGTGCGGAAACAGGGCTGCACCTGTTTGCTTAAGCTGTTGCTGCTTTGAACACATCTCCTGCATGAGACATTACGGCCTGTCACAGACCCAGCAGCTACAGATTGGAGCTGCTGCTGGATGCAGGTGCGAAGGTAACAGACACAGGGGTCTCAGATAGGCTGCTACTCCAAGCTGCTAGGAAAAGGTCAGTCTGTGCTTCCGGCCCGCTCCTGTGCCGCACCTGGCTGTGCTCAGTGAGCATGATGAGAGCATTACGCTTTGCTGATACATCCTGCTCTTGACTCAAGAACCTCTCAATCAGCTCATCAGCATCAGGCACAAGTAGGTCCCCCTTAGGGAGCTTGCACAGGGCATTGATGGCAAGCACTGCATTGCGCCGTACGTAGCTGTGCCTGCAAATCAAAAGCCAGCAGCATGTTGGGTCAGCATCTGGTGTCAGTAGACTTGACAAGGCCATGCACAAGTAAACTGCCATGCACATGTGAGAGAAAGACATCAGTCCTGCTGCCTGATGTCTGTCCGCTTACTGACGCATGAGCTGGGTTTGACAAATCTGCACAGCTGCTGATGATCATCACAGACAATATTGCTTGCTGGTAAGTGAACAAAGGGTGCTGCACTGGATAATGACCCCCCCCCCCCCCGCGCACTGGCATTGCATGTGCCCAGCACTGGTGGCAGGGAATAAGCCATGCAGCTGCAGCAGCATATGCTGGCTCACCAAAATGCTGTTTGCACCTGTGGTGTGACCAGATCGTGCCCTGCTTGCTGAAAAATTGTTGATGCCATGTCAATGACACCTGTGGTGCGTGGACCGCAGGATGCAGCTCACCTGTGATCAAGGTTGGCCAGAATGCTGGGCACCAAGGGCTCCAATATCTCTTCTTCCCGTATCCGGCACAAGAAGCGCAAGGTCACTCCCCTGATGTACTCGTTGGGGTGCTGCAGGTTGTTGCGCAGGTTCTGACAGATCAGGATCTGCAACAGCATCAGCGACATGCAGGCAGCTGATGTGTGTTGGTGGTTGCTGGTGATGGGGGCAGCTCAGAGCTTGGCAGCCTGCAGCAGAATCTCACTGCTACCAAGCCTCTTGAGTTGGAGAGAACCTCGAGAGGTGTGTCCCGTGGCAGTGGGGGACTTCCTCACCGTACTGTGTACAGCCATGACTGATGCAATGCTCAAAACCCTGCTGCTGACAGGTTTGCAAGCTGCCGCAGCTGCAAGTGATTTTATTTTTGCTGCTGATGATAATTGTAGGGCGATTTACAACAATCTGTTGTGATTGCTGCTGAGTTGTGCTTTGGACTGGTACACTGCTGGCATATGGACGATCCTGATCCAGCCTTGGTGGCACTACTGCAGACAGACTGTCAGCTGAGATCGCAACCACCAAGCAATGCTGCCAGCATCTTCTGTGCGACTGATGCTTTGCAACTGCAGCAACTGCAGACAAGCACAATGTGTCTGTTACAACTCACCATTTCTGGAAGCACTTTGCCCTTTGCATCTGTCTTCTCTATTGCTTCCTGCAGGCATGAATTACAGAGATATTGGGACAGGAACCCAGTGGCCAGACACCAGACGCCAAGGAGCTGTTGTTGGATCAGCCTTGCTACCATTTGCTCTGAGAGCAGCAGGTACTCACAAGGTATAAGAGGAGAAGCTTCTGCACCGTGTGGTCCTCAGATGGCAGTACATATCGTACGATAGTGATGAACAGCTGAGGCAATTGCTCTCCATTCAGCAGCATGGTTACTGCTTTCTGCATGGCTAGAATCTTCTGCTCCGTATCGCTGCCCTCCAGCGCCTCCTTGATTTCAGATGCTGTGATCTGCTTATCATTGCAGATGCACATAGTGCAACTCTTCTCCACCGCGTTGGCCATGATGCTGGTCTTTCTTGATGAAGCAGCTCAGATCAGTTGAAGGCGGGGCTGCCCGCCAATGCCAGTTGAAATGCAATGAGAGCTCCTAGTAAAACTACTTCATAGTTTCTACTCCGCTCAGGGTATTCACCTTGCCAACAACTCCAACCGAACGTAGAATACAGAACGGGGAAGCATGTTGCCAAAACACCTGATCATCAACAACGAGAAGTGATATATTGACTAGAACAACCATTGCCAGTAGCCTGTCGGATGCTGAACCGGGCTACTGGTTATTACCTGTCGCCTTGTCGCTCTGGCTAGTCTGCTGTCAGACAGTGCAGTGCATATGTCAATTCACCGACAAACATATGTTTTGCAGCTTGATTGCTGATGCGAGCCTGTGTTGACCTTCAGCTCCGTCTTCAGGCAGCTGAACTTGATCACTGCAGACTATTCTTTCAGGCAGCCACTTGGCCTGCTGATTGATTGCTGTGTATTCGCAGAGTTTCATGCTTGGTATGTTGAAGCAGACGATGATATCAGCTGGAGCATTCATGCGGTGGTAACCAACATCCCACACAGCATCGAAGGAGCTTGCAGCAAAAAGAGATTCACACGGCATGCGCTGGGGATGCGTTCAGCGAACACGATTACCTTGACACCTAGGAATGGCTGCACAAGAACACACTGAGCTGCTCAACATGGAACAGAAGCAAACAAATAAACCAGCCCTGCACATCAACTGCACACCGACATCAACGCGAAGAACAAGATGAAGCCAGACACAACACGTGCCTGGCAATACAAAGACAGACGAACACCAACCACACGAGCTGCTCTTTGGAACCAGCTGTTACATCTTAAAGCAGCACATACGCCAACAACCTGGCCAGCACCACCATGTACAACAAACCTCTTGCATATTGCTTCAGAGAAACAAACACACAGCAACAAAACCTGCACTAACTCTGCAGCAGCTGCAGAATGCAGCTCAGCGCATGCGGTACTCCTGAGTGCGGTGTGCTTCGCAGTGCTTGCCCTCAAAGTGGTACTCTAGGGTGATGTCAAGGTCCCGAGGATTCTTCTCATTTGGCTTGCAGGACAGCGTTCCAGTAATCTTCTCTCCTTCACAAACCTGTTTCCACCAGTAGACACATCAGCAGTACATCATCTGAGCAAATTTCAGGAAATGCTGCATATATGGCAAGCATTGAACAGCAACAACCCAGTCGCAGCAGCAAGTGGCTATGCCATATCTGCTGACCAAAACATTGTGCTGTTAAGGCAGAGCCTGCTGACGGCAGCCTTTCAGAAAGGTAACATAATGATATTTATACAGTGCCAGACCCCGCAGCATCTCCCCTCATTGATGTCCCATGAGCACGACCAGGACACATCAAGTGCCTGGCCCTCACACACTAGCATAAACCTTCTGCAGCCGCTGCAAGCTAGTAGCCAGACAGCAAACTCACCGTGAGTGTGTCCTCCAGGTAAAACACAGTCTGCTTCCAGTGAGTGTTGCGGGCAGCAGGGCCTGTGCTGAAGTGAATGGCCTTGTGGCAGGCCTGGAAGCTAACATCAAAGAACCCAACCAGTGCATGCACATAGTCGTTCCTGAAGTGAACAGGAAACATTCACGAGACACGGAGCAGCAACAGGGACAGTCTGATCAGCAGTGCCCTTGGCGAACAACCACGAGCTGCATTGTGTGTGGTTGTTCTGAAGCAAAGGCCGTTCACTGCCCACAGTGCTGAATGTAAGAGACAAAATGGAAGGGAATCAGCACCTATTTGCTGCCTGTGCTGCAGGTGCATGACTCATGACTGGGATCATGCAATAAGTCGCTGGTGGGGAGAATGCCTCCACATAAAGACTTGTCATTTGATTGCAAATTGCAGATGGCATCAGACAAGGCTGAAAGAGTCCTCCATGGTATGTCGGAATTTGATGGTACTCTTTTTTTGGTCATCATCGCCACCAACCAGTTAATTCTTACTATAATATATAGACCATGACATGCACAACCTAATGCCTTGGCTATGCCACAAACCACAAAACAAGGGTGCTACTGTAGAGCCAGCCCTAGCTAGCTGTGCACAAATGTTGCAACAAATATGGCATGGCATCAGACAAGGCTGAAAGAGTCCTCCATGGTATGTCGGAATTTGATGGTACTCTATTTTTGGTCATCATTGCCACATAAACTTGCCAAATGGTGAAGCAAAAGAATCAGGAAGCAGAGCCCGCTGCTTTGGCTGCAGCACTGGAAACAGCCTGAAGTAAAGCGTCATGCAGCTGTGTGAGGCATGCCTTCTGGCTGAGCACTATCAGGTAGAGATGCACCGCTGCCTCTTCTGAAACCGCTTGGTCTGCAAAACCATGGACTCAACTTGTATATTTGCAGTGCATACCTGGTGCATGTGATGGTGAAAGGTGCGGAGAAGGTCGCATCATCTTTCTTCATCTTCATGATGTCAAAGGTTTGTAGCACAGAATTGTCAGCACACACCTGCATGAGCAGACAGCAGCACTTGCAGCTTCAGCAAACACACCCACAACACAATGTGGTAATACACAGCTGTTCTTACATTACCAGCTGCTCATGATGTGCACTACGGATTGATGCGACCACAGCTTGATTACAAACAGAATAAGGAGCCAAGCCAGCCGTGTAGGTGTCACAGGCAAACCCACAGCAGGGCCTGATGTCTATTTTACATTTGCATAAAGTGCAAGTGCAACTCGTCTTTTCGCCAATTCGCTGGTTATGATGGGGTACGAATGTGCTGCGGTTCAGCTGTAAACTCACCTGCTGAGGTTCTACTGTGTCGACCAGTGGCTCGGTCATGGCCAACTCCTTGATGACGCGCATGTTGAATCCATACCTGCTCAGGCAGCAGTGATGAGCACATGACAGCTACTATCAGACAGGGCAGCTCGTCACGGGGACGCTTGACCGCTCCATCCAGGCGGAGTTTGCGAGAATGCGGTCCTGCTTCCTGTGCTCCCATATTCAAAGAGTGTAGTAGGTTGGCTGCATGCAGTTTACTTTTGAACCTTTGCTTTGCACCACTTTCAAACCTCATGCAGCCAACCTGTTACACTTTTTGAATATGGAAGCACAGGAAGCAGGACCGCATTCTTCTCAGCATGGAACAGCGCTGTGGTGCTTTACGCAATGATGCAGCAGCCTGCTGTAGTCCATTCTTGTAAAACCAAACTGTTGTTCACACGTTTGTTGCCAAACGGGTGTGGCCACATGTCAGGCCACAACTGAATTATCTGCATGCCTTGGTTCAGTGTTCAGCATTCCATTGAGGATGCAGTACACATGTGGAGGCCGTACATGAACACATTTCACAGGAATCACACGAGAAGCGTCCAGCAGCCATTGACCCCACTCACACATTGTCCCAGAAGTCGATCTTGTCTGCTCGGTACTGCCCATCTTCAATGGCTGTCAAGCTCAGTGTGCACTTGTCTGGCAGGACGATGCCGTCTGGCTTGAGCCACTTGTCACGCGCATAGATCACAGTGTCCAGCATTGACTCGTACAGCAGGAAGTAACCCATCCACTCGCTAATGATAATATCAACCTGGGAAACAAGCGCAAAACAGGCCCAAAAAGGTTGAAGCCAAAAAGGGAGAGAGTATTTCACAAGAAAGTCTGCTGCAGATGTGGACTAGTCAGCAGACAGCGGCTGATGCTCAGTTGGTCTCTATTGCCACGTCACCTTGGGTAGAGCAGGCTTGTAAAGGGGTTTGAATGTTGTGTTGCAGCCGATGCTCCAACTGCTTGGCATAATGCGTGGCCTAAAGGTGGCCTGGGAGAACTGCCAGTACAGAACACCACCACTGGTGCCTTATGAGCTCATGCTCTTCTGTACTAACAGGCAGAGAACCCTAAAGCCTCACTGAACCTGCAGGGTTTCAAGTGAATTGCGAATGTGTTGCCACGATTCTTACCTCCTTCACTGGCAGTTCCACTTCTTCAACCTTCCCCTGGATAATGGTGACCTTATCGCTGTATCCATTTTCTGCTACAATCACCTTGGCCTGATCTGCGATGCCACTGCACTCTATCCCATATACTTGCGCAGCGCCGGCCTGGGATCATACAGTATATACAATGGCAAACAGCACATTAGACCATTGAGGGCTTCATTTTGTGCAATAAGACAGGCAAACCCGCTTGAATACTGATGCAATAGACTGCTACACTTGTTGAGGCCGTTGCAGATATGCCCTGCTGCTGGGCATTGATTTTGCACCATTTAGGTGCAGGGTTCGAAATATCAGGTGCATGTGCTGGTACTTTACCTTTGCTGCAAAGAGTGACAAAATGCCTGTGCCACAGCCGATGTCCAGCACAACCTTGCCCTTGAACATATGACTGTTGTTGAGGATGGAGTTCATGTAAGACCGTGTGCGTACTTGATCCTTAAGCATCTCTTCATGGATGCCTGTTTGAGACAGAAAAGGTTTGGATGTTAAACTGGCACGGTCAACAGAACGACGGAGGAAAGCTTCATTGGTAGCCTCATTGAGTTACTGGAGATTGCTGGACTGCAGAGGCTATCCCCACACAGAAACCACACATGGCATATAAACATTTCACCGCTCCTCACTGGGGCAGCGTCACGCTGTATCTGCAAGTCCATGTAAGTGTACTACCCACAGGGAGTTGCAGTAACAGCGCGATGCTGCCCTAGTGAGCAGCAGTGATAGGCTAGCCTCGAGAAAGCGCTTCACTGCTGATGTTCAGACATCAGCAAGCCTAACTCGCTGCTGAAGCTTACCAAAGTGCGAGTAGGAGTCAAAGTAGTAATCTGCGCTGGTTTTCCCATCCTGTATGAAAGCGAAGCCGCAGCGTAGTCAGCGGAAGGCGAAGTAAGGAGGTCCCGCACACTGCATCAAATGTTTCATGCACCTGCTTGCCACTGGTAGATGGTTGCCCGTTGCTAGTTGCTTCTGGACGATCTATATCCATTTTGGAGCGTCTGGAGATCGGATCACAACGCCTAGGTGAGAGATGTGGCACTGGCGGTCGACAAAACAACGCTGGAGCCGACAGTAGGGAAGGATACCCCCTCAAATACATCGCACGGCACATACGTCAGTGGATCCACAAAGCGGGCAGCCCCTGCGACACCTCAGGACTTGAAAGCTGTTCTGACAGGTTGCCGACGGTACATATGTTGGGGGAGCTCACACGCATTCCAGGCCCTCGAAAATGCAGCTTACTACCTTATCACCTGTTCAAACTACCCAATCTCCTTTATAATCGGCTCATGCTGGCAAGTTTTGCCAGATGACCTTTGGACCAACTGACCTCCTTTTGTAACCGCCGCAGCCACAACAGTAAATGGACTGGCAGGCATTGAATGCAGTCGCATTGCAGGTATGTGATCCTGCAAACGGGTCTCGTTTGATCACCAGTTCTGGTGCCACACAAGGTTAACTCAACACCTTCACCCCAACCTGGGGGTCACTGCTGTTTTTTGATTTGCAGACATTGGAACAACACCTACATCCTTCAGCCATTGCAGCAGCGCGCCTTACCTGTCAGGCATGGAGGCAAGCAATGAACCCCCAACACGTGCTTGTCAGCCTCTCCCACATGAAACCGCCAACACCAGATACATTAGCAACTTTTGCGAGAGCCACAGCAGCTACAGTGTACATAAAGCCCTGTAGCTTCCGTCAACAGGCCAGCACCTCATGGCAAGGTTGCCGCTGCTGTCAGCACGTCGGTATAGTAGCACAAGTACTACAGCAGTTGCCAAACCTGCAGAAGCTCACGTTTAGACAATGGGCCAGAGCTCAGCACACGGTGCAAAACACCCAGCAGCTGACAGCGTGCTCTGAATGCTCAAGGGGATCTCATGCACCTGAACAAATCGCAGATGACCCCAAGCAGTGGTTTAAGCAGCTGGTGGACCCTCGGGATCAGCTGGGCAACCAGCTGCAGCAGTTGTGCAGCTTAGACCTGCATGTAGAAACCCGCGGAGGTGTAGACCATTTGATATGTGTTAGTCTGCCGCAACTGTCAAGACTAGAGCAGCTGACCCTGCGCATAGACCTTGACAATACTTGTGACGTCATTGATATGGTCTTGCAGCAACCTCCACCTCAGCTTCAGAGCCTGCATTTGCTGCCAGCAGACAACTTTAGGTCAAATCCCGGCAGCTGGCAGTACAGGCCGACGCAGCATCTCTCGGCAGATGCACTTCAGGGACTGGCCCACTGCAAGCAGCTTCATCACCTGAAGATAGGGCTGCCACTGAGATTCAACGGTGGCCATGCAATAGTCCTGCAGCAGCTGCTGGCTGCTGGGCAGCTCACAGCACTGCAGCTACCCATGGTTTCATGGAACGGACGACGTGACCAGCAGCAGCAGCGGGAGCAGCTCGGTCAGGACATAGCAGCTGCACTGCTGGCACCTGTGTCAGCAGATAGCAGCAGCAACACCAGCTTGAATTGTGATGCACCTGGCCTTAGGTCCTTGCACCTAGGTGCAGATATATCCATCACTACGTTGAAATTACTGCTTCCTGCATTTCAGCAGCTCACACATATAACAAACCTACAGCTTCCTGTGCAGTTTTGTCGCACATACTCAGTGGCTGCTTTGAGCAGTCTGGACAATTTGCAGTACATGACTTGGTCTGCTGCAGAATACAATGGGCTGATTGAGCATAGCAACCAGCTGCAATTGATGTCTCAGTCCTGGCCAAAGTTAGCAGGATTTACCTTTCAGGGCCTGTTTGACATGAATGAATGGCCCAGCAGGACCGGCAGAGGTTGGGATCTCTTGCAGCAGTGGAGCCAGTTGCAGTGCTTCAACCTGGGCCCTTTACGGTTGCCCCAGCTCTATGAAGCGGCTGTGATATCTGCTGAGCAGCTTCCAATCCATCTGACCAGCTTAGGCCTGACCAATATGTTTTTCTGCAGCCCAAATGACTCATCCAGCTGGCAGCTGCCATGCTGCAACACCTTGAAAAGACTAACAATCTGCGTGCCCTGGAGGGTCAATAAGGTGCTGTCCTTGTGTGCAGTACCATGCTTGGCTGGTTGCACACAGTTAACCAGCCTCGAGCTGGTTGGGGCGAAGTTGCAGTCTGATACTTTGTCCAAGGTTCTTTGGCAGCATTGCACACAACTAAGCCAGTTGTTGCTGAGTTATGTCAGTTTTGATGGGGGTAGAAAATATGGTATAGCTGATGCCTTTGACTGCAGCAGTGGGGGAATGGTAGCAGCAGCTGCAGCACCAGCACTCAACGGTCTGCAGCTGACGTCGCTGCACCTTGAATGTGATACATCACATCAGTTGATGGAGCTCATGTCTGTGTTGAAAGATGCAGTAGTTGCTCCAGCCTGCTGCTGGCCGGCAGGCAATGCAAGCCCTGCGGTTGGCAATAGCGGTTGTGCTGGCGGATCTGTTCGTGTGCTACACTTATCATGCAAGCAGATTTCCCCACAGGAAGCCAGGCAGGTGAGTGGGTTTTGCTGCAAGTGCTATTGCTCTGATCAATGAAGCTTGAGCACAGTACACTGCCAGCAAGCTTGTGCACAGTACACTGCCAGCAAGCTTGTGCACAGTACAACAGCAAGCTTGTGAACCCTTGAGGTAACTTGTAGCAGCAGCAGTAGTAGTAGTAGTAGTAGTAGTAGTAGTAGTAGTAGTAGTAGTAGTAGTAAACAGTACAACAGCAAGCATGTCAGCAGTGCTTGCACTTGATCAAGTGGCGTAGACCGTCTGTTGGCAATGTGACACATGTGCATCTACAGCATGTTTCTTGCTCTTCCCTACAGCAGCAGTCACCGATTACTGATTATTTCCAAGAACATGATGATTAGTAATCAGTATATATTGTGTACGTGTACGTGATATGTTGACACAGGATTGGTGCACTCCTTATGTACTTGTTGATTGCTGTCTTTGACTTAAAGTAGTCGGACTACTGGTCAGCTAGTAGCTCCAGCAACAATGATCATTGCATGAATTGCAAGTAATACCTGCTGAACACGTTGCCTCATCTGCTGCAGGTCATTGCCAAGCTGGCCTCCTGCTGTGGAGGTTTGACTCGGCTGTCAGTCCACCTGTACGGTCACAGTGATGATGTGTATGAGCCCTTGAAGACTTTGACAGATGTTTGTGTGCAAACAGCAGGTTGATCAGGCTACAGACTGACACAGTGCAGTTGTACGGTCGCTGTTGATGCCATGCATGTGCCATTTGCAGTGAGTGCTGTTGCACGCATGCCGTGCGATGCAAGCCCAATATGGGGCTCATATGAACTCATGCATGTGCTAGTAGGACCTGGATTGGACCTCAAACATGAAGTCTTCGTCACAGCTACACTCAGCTGATGGCCTTGTGAGAGGGCTCAAAGGTATGAGGGCCCATATGGCAGTCTGCTGCCCCCAAGCTAGCGGCCCCAGTCTGGTTCATTCAGTGGTTGAGACCTTGGCAAGCCTTACCTAGGCAGGCTTAGAGCCACTGGTTAACCTGTGTCCTATATAGGGACTGCTGGCCGTGTTTATAGCTTGCGTTGAAAGGCATTTGTGACAGACCCGACCGTAACGACTGCCGTGATGCCTTCATGATCGTTAACCTTTCAGTTAGGCACCGATGGTCCCGGCAGGCCTTGCAACCATACGGAAGTGGCTATGTAGATCACCAAGAGCAGAACAATTGAGTGATCTGGAATGATGTGGTGATGACGCTTGCTTGCGGATTCTAGCACAGCTGTGGCGATAGTGTAGGGAGCACAACAAGCAGTCTTTCATTTCCATGCGTTACGGTCATGACCATCAAGCTATCAAGGACTATAAGCCACCAATTGGGCTACCAGCTTCAGCCTGTGCGAACATGTCCTCACCACAAAGTCATCCACCGTCGAGCTTGCCATGCGCGCCACGCATCTTCCAGCGCTCAGCATCAGGAATCACTATCAAACGTACTCAAATCTATAGACATGGTACTGGGCTCCCAAGATGACGAAGAAGTGAAGGCCGCGCAGGAAGCAGTAGACAAAAGCCCCCTACGGGTCCCTTCGTGGGCTTGGACAGAATTGCGCGAGCCTCGTGTTGTGCCACTCGCCTCCAATGTACTTTACTATCTCCTGCTGGTGGTAAGCGTCTGATCGACACTGTTGGTGCTTCATGCACGCAGCTTTTTAGCCCTCCCACAGGAACACCCTACCATTGTGCAGGCTGTTATTAATTTGCTTTGGAGAGGTGATGTCAGTCCTGCAGCGGCAGCTGTGCAGTCATTTCATCACTCATAATTGCAACTTACAGAACACGCCTGCAGCCTCTGCCTGCAGCAGTAGACATAACCAGCTCGAGTATGCATGTTATGACTATGTCAGTGTGCTATGTCCAAACAACAGCTGCTTCCATGTGACGTCTCAGCACTGCAGTAGCCTGTCAAAGACTACAGCCAGCTTCAATATACCTCTCGTCCCGTCCTTTGATAGTTTTTTCAATCGTTTCAATTGGGATTGTCCAGGCAGCAGCGGCGGCACAGGCAGCAACAAACTCGGCAACACACAGCAGCATAAAATAACAGCCAAGCTCCTAGCTAGTCAGTTTCCTGCAGAGAATCGTCGCTCCACCTTTTGTAACATGTTACTCACAATACTCCAGGACATGGTGCTGTTATCAAACCTTGCTAACGTGTGGGGTTATGTCTCTTCTGCAGGTTTACACAGCCTATTATGTGGCCTTGTTAGCTCAAGGACCAGAAGTAGCTGATGACCTGTTAGCACGACTGGTCAATGACCATGCAGCAGTGAGTTCTGGCGATACCCTTCGTCTTTTCACGTCTTTCTTCGTGGCCGATTCCATTCCACAGCTGGTGATAGCCCTCCTTGCTCTGGCAACAGTAGCAGCAGAGCTAGAGTCTCTCTTGGGGTACAGCACATTCTGGGCCCTGTGGTGCGTAACTGTTATTTCTGGGTCAGTGGCTGATGCGGTGTTAAGTAACATACCAATAACATCAGGACCGGCAGCAGGGGTAGGAGGTATAGCAGCGGCACTGCTAGCACACCACCTGCACAACTGGAGGATTGAACAGCTCATGGAGCAAGCCAAGAGCAGCGAGCAGTTGCCCAAGTCCCTGATACTGCTGGAACAGCAGTACAATCTGCAGCAGCAGCAGAGACAGCAAATGGCAGCAGCGGTAACAGCAGCAGTGCAAGAGGAGGTGCAACCAAGCAGTCTTCTTCTTCAACAGCAGCAGCAGCAGCAGCAGTGGCTGAAGGGTGTGGTGTGGGAGGATGATGGTCTTGTTCCAACAGAGATGGACGGGCTGCCTGGCTTGCCAATCAGCATCAAGCTCCCTAAAGAAGGCCAGGTGAATAACCCTGTAAACACTCTCCTGATGGTACTGCTTGTGTAGCAGCATCCCAGTTGGTCATTTCTGCAGCAGATTCAGAATACTGCAATTTTTTTGTCTGGATGCTGGCACTTTCAAACCAACATCTGTATTATACTCTGTGAACTGTTCCATGGCACAGCTTGTGCAGCATCCCAGTTGGCCAGTTCAGCACAATCCAGCAGTAGATACTACAGAACACTGCAGTTCCTGCCGGTTGTCTGAATGTTGTATGGTAATCAGCAAGTTGGTAGTCAGCAAGTTCAAAGTTGAACGCGGCCATGCACACATCCATCCAATTGTCATGTTGCGTCTGTTATGACATATTGGGTGTGCTTGCTTACGAAGCAAGCACACACAAGATGTCGTAACAGACGCATCAAGTGCTGCTTTTGCTACTCTGGTGTAAAAGCTCTCCAACCTAGCTCACATCACCACTGGTGCTTAGAGCCATCGCCTGCTGCTGCTGCTGCTGCTGCTGCTACATACTTACAGGCCTTTGCATCTCTTGGTGGCACTGCAGTGGCAGTCCTATCTGTCCTGAAAGATGCTGCTGATGCTGATGTGGCAACTGACTGGACTGCACTTGCAGCAGGATTCGCTGCTGGTGGACTTCTAGGATGGCTGACCTGTCCTGTATACACGCTTAATTTGGTGCCTTCCAGCAGCACCAAGGGCGGCAGCATCAGCACGGCTGACGAGGCTGATCTGTTGCTGCCAGTGTTGAAGGATAGTCGGCCGTTGTCGCAGCGAGCAAATGCGTTGGTTGGGTATGCAGCGTTGATGTATGCTGGGTTTGGAATCTGGCTCTGGACCAGGTAGAGGCGTGTAACATCGATATTGAGCTCAGCCTATCTCAAGGCTTGAGTACTATTACTTCAAGCAGGGATTAGTGTAGAACAGGGGTAGCAGGTCAGCTGTGCACTTCCCAGTAACTGAGTGCACAATAGGATTGCAAAGCCAACAGCTGGGCACCGTGACCTACCGGGGTTTTAGGTTGTTTGCAGACAGACATGAATAGAGAAATAGAATGAGTGACCTCACCTGTCAGTGCTGGATTGTTATTTGCTGCTCCAGTCGTTGGCTAGCATAGAGTCCTGCTGGTGTTGAGTCCATCCTCCTCCCGCGGTAGCATGCATACAGAGTAGAACTGACTAGGACAACACTTTTTGCACACTCAGAGCAGTGCAGTAGAGCTCACTGCTCAGTTATGAGTCTCTTTTAGAGCTTGACGATTAAGTCTACACAGACTGTGCTTGTTGCGCCAATACCAAGGTCAGACAATTATTGTCTGATGATTCATCATAATTCTGATGAATCTAATCACTGTTGAGACGATGATGATGATCACTGGTATACACAACCAGGCAGTTGCGCAGCTAACAAGCATGCTTGTTATTGACAAGAATAGTCTGTGAGCGATCTGTGGCAAATGCAGGATGTCACGAAAAAGGCGGTTTTCCCTTTTGGTGTTGAACTGTATGTTTTTCATAATCTTTCTGAGTCTGAGTTGGAAGTTGAGTCTGATGATCTTCTGCAACTTGAACTTGCAGATATTCAACCGGATTGAATCTGGTTTCTGTTTCTTTTTGGTGTGCCCCCATGAGCCATCAGTTGGCTCCTTTCGGGTGGAAACTCTTGAGGTAACTTGTAGTAGTAGTAGTAGTAGTAGTAGTAGTAGTGAACTGCTGTACAACCCACTTCACCACACCATCTGGGGCCAATGTGCTACCATTACTGTTGAGATGGGTATCTCGCAACCAACCTTCGGAAGGTCTGCGTCCGAAGGGTTTCTATAAACCGTCAGCCACTGGGTGTCAAAACCAATTGCTTCTAGATACCCGATAACATCTGTGAAAGAAATATAGCCATGCAGCAAGTTGAAATGCTATGGCAAATGCTCTGTGCTATGCTGAGCGAGCGCTGCAGACATGACTGAGTCAATTCTTTTTGTGCACACGGTGTGTTGCTGACACACAATTTCTGGTATCAACAATGCTAACATCATGTTAGCATCCATGATGGATATGCACACCAGGTGACAATTGAAGCCTCTTGCCAGACCTACAGGGTGTTCTAGGGGCCAAGAGTTGCGAGCATTGACAGTAGCGCAGCTTCTTCCTTACGCAGCAGCCATGCTGGTAACGGTCACAGTGGAACCTCACTGCGGCGGCAGACGCAACCGACGCCCGCATAGAGTTGAGTTGAAGTTCACATTGCCAGCAACTAGGTACCTGCTGCTGAGCACCATCAAGAGGGCATGCTGCGACCAGCTGCAGCAGGATGAGCATAATACTCTGTATGAGCACAACCTAGACTTTGCTACTGTGTCGGCAGATGGCTGGGAACGTCGTCGTGACAGGGTGGAAATATCAAAGCAGCTGCAGCCAGTGACAATGCAGGTTGTGGTGGTGCCAGCGCCGTTGGCTGCTACCCAACCTGGAGGTAAGTGGAGCAGTGCTGCCAATTTTGACCTGTACAGCTGTACACCTGTACATGTGCATTGTGGGACCGTCCACCGACAGTTCAGCTGTGACTGAGCATGAAGCCTGTCCAATTGTACTGACTCCAATGAATGAATAAAATAAAAAGAAAATAATTATACCGACCCTCATCGTGCATTGCTGTGTAGACCCGTTATGGATCTACGGCGCCAAGGTGAGCTCCGTTGGTACATTACAATGTGTGTTGCCATGTATTGCGCAATACCTATTTACTGCTTGGAAACTACGGTGTCAATGCGAGCATAATGGCGGTCGAACCGCTCAGCATGGATTTGTTGTTGTCCGCTATTTAAAAGGGGCGCGGGGCCGATGGCAGGATTGCTATGGCAGACACATTCGCACGCAGTATGATGGTGGATATATGTAATTGTATGGTTACAACTTGCCTGTATGCAGGGTCCCCTGTTGTTCAGGCGTTGTCTCACCAACAGTCTATGCAATTGCAGCCACCAACACCAAGTCAACTGACCATGACATCCAGCATGATCACACTCCCATTGCAATTGTAAATAGTTTTGCAGTAGAAGTGTCAACACCCTCACACATTGTGTTGTTGATGCAGGCTTTGAAGAGTCAGAGGCCTGAAGGAAGAAGCAGCAGCAGCAACAGCAGCTGAAGAGGCAAGCAGGTGGCCATGGGCGCACGCAGTTGTTGAAGGAAGCCTTGTTAATGTTACGCCGCTTGAAACAGCAGCAGGAGCGCAGGGAAACTATGGAGGAGCAGCAGCAGCAGCAGCAGTGCAATGAAGCTAAACAGCAGTGCAATGAAGCTAAGCAGCAGTGGAATGAAGCTAAGCAGCAGGGGCGGCAGCAGTCAGAGGATGGACGCCACCTGGACAGCACTGGGAACAGGAAGCGCTCATGAGATCAAGCAAACTCAAGTGACTGTGATAATTAAGGTACAATAAACTGTGAATTATGCTGATAGCTGGGCACTCCTTGCATAACATAATCCACATGTACGATATGTAGAATTTACTTAACTCACAGACAAGTTTCAAGCAATGCCTGAACGCACTGCGTTGGCAACCAAACCCTCAATCCTCAAAGTCTGAGCTTTCATCATCTGCTGACCTCGTGACAAAGCCTCGCCGAATGCTGTTCTGCACAACCCTGTCATCACCATCATCATCATCACTGTCATCACCCCCAGCTACTGCTGCCTTCCTGCTGCTGCTGACAACCTCTGCTGCTTTCAGGCGAGCTTCTATCGCTGCTGTGTTGAAGTCGTCTCGGCCCCCAAGCTGCTCGAAGCCGATCATCCGGTCGACACTGACACCGTCCTTAAACATGACCACTGCTGGCAGAACCTTGATACCCAGCTTCACTGTGAAAAATGGCGCATCCTGTCCATAGCAGCAGCAGCAGCAGCAGAAAAGACATCATCAAGGCTGACTTTGACCATAAAAGTAGCGTTGCTTGGAGCACGATGCATGATATTGAGCAGCAAAACAAGAGGAGAAAGCAGAATACAGTAGAGCATTACAGTGGTGATATACAGCAGAAGGGGGCAGGGAGGCAGCTCCATCGTTAATATAGTCCTGAGCAACATGATGATGGCTGCTGCTGTTGCTGCTACGGTTGATTGCTGCTTGTGGCAGTTGACACACAGCGCTGCTCACATCCGAAGCACTAGCAGCTCCTCTTGTGAAGCCCTAGGGTCCGAGAAAACCCCGATGATGCAATGCTGGATCGTATGTCTGCCACAATGCTGCGCAAGCAGTTGCTACAGCAGGTTGCTGAGCAGGTTGCTGAACTGTGTGCTAGCTACAGCAGGTTGCTGAACTGTGTGAGAGGGGCGCCTGCTTCACTTACTGGGGCACTGATTTTGATGAACCTTGCATCCAGGTACTTCCTTGCCAGTGCTCCCAGATGCTTGTCAACTATCTTGCACCTTTCAAACTCTTTGTGGAAGAAGTGGCAAACCACGTTTTCTGTTTTTGTTACAACCTCTAGGAATTCCCCTTCTGTTATTTCTGTGTATGTGCCGTGCCCCTGCCGCTGCAGTGTTGCCCGGCGCTCTGCCTCTTGCTTCATGGCTGCTATACGGTCCCTGAGGGCAGGCGAATGTGAAAATAACAAAAATAACAGATTCTAAATAAAAGATGTTATATTGGTACTAACAGATGCTTGGGGTAACAACCGTCAGCCAAAAGCTGATGCTTGTGCAATGGCTTACAGGCTTGCACATATGGCATGTTATCCGGCTGTGCTGCTTTGTCTGGGAGCCTGTTGCCGCTGTACTGCTGTTGTGAGTATTCTTCGGCTGCTGCTGATCAACATCTCCCTCCCCCCCTCCACCTCCTCTGGCCCAGCTATTCCTGCCTGTTCACAACCAGAGGATGGTTGTTGCTGAAGGTTCAAAACATTCCGAAATGCTTTGCCAACCATTGAACTCATCTCTAGTTTTCTATCCTGTTCGTGGCCACAGTGCCGTGCGCTGATCATGGCTGATCATGGTCTGTGGAACTTCTCGCTTGCCATAAGGTGCTGACAGTGAAGGGCGATGGTGCCAGTGCAATGTATTGAACTGTGTCAGTTGATATAAAATTGGCTGCTGCTGCTGATGGTGATGATGATGATGATGATGCTACCAGGGAGGTGTACCTGTGAAGCTTTTCAAGTTCAGGGTCATCCAGTAATTCATCTACGTTGACATCTGTGCCGCTGATGGTGCCTGTGGCATGCTCCTGCTCCTCCATCTCCTGTCAAACGCAGCAGAGATGGTTGAACAAGGAAGTAACAGACACAAAACAAAAACTTACCGAAAGCTAATGTCGCAACGTTGGTTAATGGCATGCGCTATTCCAATCAAGAAGTTCTGAACTTTCAGATGTGCCAAACCTGGCATGCTGCTGTGGTACGCATACTACACCCAGCGCCATCCATTCCACTCTTGGGCCTCTGCTGATGTTATATTATATTGTGTGAAACCCATTGTAGAGTCTATGCGTGAAGACTAGCTGTAGATGCGAGGCTGATGGGAAGGGTGCGGCAGGCAACAGCAGGTGTTCCCGGTCTGCATGCATGCGGTCAGCACGGCTATCAAAGCATAAGAGGTTCAAATTTGTACTGAGTTTGAGCGTTATCAGGGCTGGATAGTAGTTCTGCTGTAAATCCAGCTGCTTGGCGCACTTTTGCATAGTCCCGAACTGCTGCCATCATTGCCTGCCCATAGGCTATAGAATTCAACGCTTGCCCAACCTGCTTCTGATCCTGCACACGTTGCAACGTTAAGAGCTACGCAGGCAGCAGACGGCTTCACTTGCGACATGCAAGCGCGTACCATCGCCATGCTGGTCCTATATTGCTTTAAGTAATATTTTTGGGTACGTTATAAAGTTATAATAATGAGATCACAGGCGAAGCAGCACGAATATATCTGTTCACCACTTTATGCGTAGCAGACCCCTGTGCAATCACTAAAATCCCATTCACTCATTGTTTCACATGGCACAGTTTGTACGTGAGCTACCCTTCGAGAACAGCTGGTGACACTGTCACGCGTTCCATCTTCCAACTGCCCACGTTGCCTTGCAACCCAAATTGGCCCCCACAAGCAGCTAAGCAAGGCTCTAAGCTTCTTAACGTCGATGATCACGTGTCATTGCTTCTCTGCTTCCTGTTGCAGGCTTCTCATCTCTCTGCTGAATCGCTGGAGACAGATAGGCCACAGTCAGGCTGCCTGGAAATACTTGAGCATGTGCGAAGATTCAGCCTGCCAAGCCCTCTCAGGGCATTACGCAGAATTGCAGCTTCTAGACATGTGATTCCACCAATGCAGCTGGACCCCAGCACGTTGACATGGCCTGCTGCGCTGCACGGTGCATCTCAGGCTGCAGCATTTTGCCTGTGCAAGCTTATTCTTGGTGGAACAAGTCTGGCCGTGAGCCAAGTTGGCTTTTATATTACATCGATATACATATTAAACATGATGTACGGCTGCGCTGGCTGTGCGGATCATTGCCATCGAGCTGTTTGACAGATTCAGTCAGCTTCAGAGCTGAGTTCAGCAGGTTGGCACGGCCGTCCAAGTCATGCGCTCTTCGATAAGATAATATGACCCTCCGCAACATTGACGCAGGGGCCTCGCTGCTGACTGTGCCGCAATCCTTTGCCTTTTGCCCTGATTTAAACTGCAAGGGTTTGGAGGGGAATTGAGGTGACAACCAAGTAGATATCCGCATGGTGCAAGACGCGAGGGATGCAAGCCAGTGTATACTAGTATCTAATAGCCAACACGAGGGAGCCATGCTGCTCACCTTCAGGCAGTTGGTGCCCGTGCGTGTATTGGCGTCACTCTTGGATCATTGGCAACGACCGTGTACGCAGCTCAACAGTGCGATTTGACGATACAATTTTGCATGGACGAAGACGAGGCATGGCAGCTTACTCCTACCCGCGATGTGGGCACCTTTTTGCAAATCATGATGGGCAACTCACGACTGGAACAGCTGCGGCATGCATTCGGCCTAGACGAATCTGAGGTGAGGGCAATGCAAAATACCGTCCGAGCATGTCCGGAAAGCTCCATGATGTCCCATCGGATATGTACAAGCGCATGAGCAGCAGCAGAACACTCACCTAATACCATCCCCTGATTGCCCCAACAGCGTATGCGCATCGATCAATGCTGCTTTTGCATCTTTGCGATGTAGGAACTGTACGGAAGCTTTAATTGCGCCCACACGGAGCCAAAATGGGCAGCACGGTTCCTGCAAGTGAGCAGCTTCGGACCAGCTCCAGGTTTTTCAAATCCATCAGCCCAATGTAGTGTCCATGTGCTGCTACAGCAATTCACTGTCCTGTTGCAATTCCGATGCAGTGCTGTGGACTCAATCCATCCTATTTGTGCTGATTTACCTTCACAGTGCATACATAATATGCTCATGCAGCCTAGCAGCCCAAGGCTGATACCAGCACCACAGCAACAGTAGCAGCAGCTGATCCAGCATCTTATATCCTGCAGCAGTAGTAGATAACTTGCTAGCTTTTCTTCAGCTCCTTCTGACAGCTTGACATGCAGCAGACCTGCCAACAATGAGTTTCATGAATATGGATGAGTCTACTTAATGATGTTCATAGAATCCTTATTCAGGCACCAGTGAGCTGCCTTTGTCTTGGTACTCCTCAAGTACTGGGGCTGAGGTAGCTGACTGGTGCCTTGACATCTACTGATATCATTCAGTATATTCATACAGTGCAGCTCCGCAAAGTGATGCCTGCATTGTAAGTGTTTGAATCTATCGGCATTAGTGTACAAAGCATACCCACCAAGATTTCACAGCTCTCCTTTTACCTATTTGGTTTTACCCATATACATTGCTTTACATCGTTTATCATATTACTTTCGTTTTATGTTTAGTATATGAATCCTCAATCTTGTATTATTTTATCCTGAAACGCATTAGTCCCAAGGTGCCAGCAAAGGTCCGACCTCCTGCTGCTGCTGCTGCTGCTGATTGCAGGGTCAGCTGTACATTTTCAGCAGTGTGATGGTGTTCCATGCCAACCTGATCGCGCTCAGCAAGGTGGACTGCATCATTCGTTTCTCAGAAGTGAGGGTCATCCGCAAGCGGACGCTCATGAGAATGCACAACACGATCGCCGTAAGTGCGCCGCCGCTGCTGCTGCTGCTGCTGCTGCTGCTGCTGCTCTGATTAGTAGCCCATAGCCCTAGGCAGCAAGTCGCACAGTAAGCAGCTTTATAGACACACGCAATTTGTGTTAGCTGAAAGTAAGAGGTAGAGATGCTGCTTGTGAAACCTTTTGTATATTCTTCAACGGTTTCCTCTGCATTGGATAACTCAGCCAAAGACAAACATTTTATATTTTTTGGGAACATTTCATCTACATGTGATGCCGTCTGAACTGACCAAAACTGTGCTGTGTTTGTTTTGTCTTTTACAAAATGACTTGTTGTCAGGTGCGCAGTGAGAGTCCTGATGGTGATGTGAGGGATGATTTGTTCACAAGCTTTGTGTTTAAAAATAGAGGCAGGGCGTATGATGCCATGGTGGCCAGGTGGAGGCTGATCAGGTATGTCTTTCTCTTGCAAAAGACATATTATCGTTATATCATCATTAATATTAGTAATCATGTTGTCATTATCCCTCCAAACCTTTTTGAAAAGTGGTCCCTCCAAAACAAGCCAAAAGAACACGCGCAAATAACAAACAACCCTGCACAAGTAAATCAACCCTGCAAAAAAGGCTGCAAAAACAAGTACAATAAGCTGCCCTATTGTTGTAATGTATCTCATACTCGCTTTTCCATTTGGCTCATTGCAGTACCAGCAGCTTTATACCTTAACTTAATCAGTGCACATGCTGAGCTTGTTGCTGCTCGATCCTCTCTCTGCAGTCCGGAACATGCCGCCGCATATCTCGGACCTCCCGGCCAGTCCGCCTTCGCCGCCAGCAGCAGCAGCTTGATAAAGTCCGACGCCGCTGCTGTCGGACTTTCCGACGCTCTAGGACGGAGCAACCTACGGCCAGCAGCACATCACCACCGAAGAGGATCTTCAGGTCGTCGTGGCGGCAGTCACGGCAACGGCGAGTTTGGGTCTGTTGCGGCGGCGCTGCTGCCGTTTGTGGTGTGGCCGCCCGTCGTGGCTGCTGGAGATATTCCGACTGTTGATGACACGGATATGACGGTGGTTGCTGACGAAGTAGTTGGTGAAATTGATGTCAAGACATTTGCTGAGGTGAGTTTGTTTACAAGGGGTTCCAAGGGTTTGTATTATCTGAATTATTTTATTAATTAATTGATTTTAATTGGCACTGGTTGGTACTGGGGTGGTGTGCTTGCGCATGGCTGTGTTGAGTCGTGATTATATGCAAGGGCATGTGTGCGCATCTAGTTGCATAAGCTGGACCCAAAACAAACCAAAACCCTGACACAGGGCTCCCTTTTTTTTTCAGTTTCAATTGTGTATGTATATAGATAAATATATGTGAGGGGCATTGGCAACCCCTGCCCTCATATTGATATATATTTATGTATATACATACATGCGTGCAATTGGACACAGCAGCTAACTGGTATAAGACTCTAGGTGGAAGACTACAGCATAGAACTAGTGGTATCATGCTGCTGCTGCTGCTGCAATTGCTGCTGCTGCTGCTGCTGCTGCTGAATTGCTGCTGCTGCTGCTGCTGCCTTGCAGGTGTTGCTGTCTGACGTCTCGGGTTTCATGCCAGCTGCCTATCAATCCCAGGGCAACAAGCTGGAATCTCTCACACAGTGGCAGGTCAGAATGTGGAGAACGTTTTTTGCTTATTATCATCTCAATTATCTGAATACAGTTGTTTATTTTCACATGCATCAGGCATAGCATGACATCTCCATCATCACCATACTGCTACCCCGGTTATATTTCACAACAATCTTGGGTTTGCCACAAACCAGCTTCATCACAACGTGATTTTTTGAAACATTTCTCAAGGATGCTAGCTAGATTTAATGCTCTACTGTGTATCATGTGCCAAAAGCTAATAACACAAAAACCTGCCATGACTGGAATCTCTCCAACCTCACCTAGCGTAACTCAACCATCACCACCTTAATCCCACAGCAGCAATGGTCAGGTGTCTTCCAGCACAACCGGCAGTACAGCAGCTGGAAAAAGTTTGGGAGCGATCCACCCGCATTCACCCCCGCTGCTGCTGCTGCTGCTGCTAGGTTGCCCCGCCCCGGCATCCGCTAGCTCCCCCTGGCTCTCTCACCAGAATGTTTAAGTATGTCTATAGCAGCAAGGGTAGCTGGGGTTCAGTGAGCAGTCAGGTCATTCAAGAACAGGTGCTGGCAAGTGAAGCTGGTGGGAAGCTGGTGCTATTTGTAAGACAGAGGGTGCCTGACTTGCCAGCAGGTGGGTTGGGGTAAAATTGCATGGATGTTGAATTGTGTGTATATTTTTTTTTTGGAAATAAAAGTTGTGACTTATAAGTAGTTGTGTATTCTTGTACATGTACTTAGAAACATCTTAGAAAAACATCCAACACATACCTCTGTAAAAGTATGTTCCAAGGGACTCAAACCCTGTAAAATAACAATATCTGGAGATTCACTTGGGCTGCCCTGAGCGCTTCTGGTCGCCCGTTGTGTGTGTGGGCATCTTTACACATACTTTTTATCACACACACGTAAGTCTAGGGGTTGTTGTGATGCTGCAAGTCCACATTACAATACAATACAATGATAATGGAAGCCCACATTCTCAATTAGGTAGGCTGACCTGTTTACCTCTACCTCAGCAGGTCAGCCTCCTTAATTGAGAATGTGGGCTTCCATTATCATTGTATTGTATTGTAATGTGGACTTGCAGCATCATAACAACCCCTAGACTCACATGTGAAAGAGAGCGTGTATATATGTGTCCACTTGTGTACCCATAATGTTAGCATATGCAATGATGCTGGCATGTAATGCATCAAATGTTCTATAATGTTTACGGAATAGAACATTACACTGCTGCCCCTACTGTAGCCCAGTAGGTTTTGTATGACATCTGCTGTTTTTAGATTGTGAGTGTGTGTTTTTCTGCAAATCTGTTGCGCAGAAATATATATATATTTTTAAGTGACATATCTTTTAAAACTTCATTATATCACAGTATGTTATGTTTTACATAGTACATATATATCCATGTTCTATCGTGGTGTGCTGCTGTCTGGCACAGGAGCCGGAAAGTGTTTTCACATAAACATGTGCTGGGAAATCTCACCCACAGCAGCAGCAGCACTCTCCCCCGCAGCAGCAGCACCAAGCATGGATAAGCCAAAACCTCCTTCAGCAGCAGCAGCAGCAGCAGCAGTAGATGAGCCACTCCCAGATGTCAATTCTGGGCTGCAAGCACTTGCTGCTGCTGCTGCTGTTGCTGCGGATGTTGCCGGCCCAAAGTCAGTCAGTGAAGATTCAGATTCCGTACAGCTGCTGCTGCCCAGCACATCAGCAGCAGCAGCAGCGGCGGCGGCAGCAGCAGCGGCAGCGGCGGCAGCAGCGACGGCAGATTCTGGGACCCCTAAGGAGGGGGCTACAGTGACTCCAGATGGCCAAACTCCAGCAGCAGCAGCATCAGCAGCAGCAGCAGCAGCCAATCAAGGAGTTACACCTGCTGGCAGCAGAAGCAGCAGGGATGGCAGTGTCCTTGATAATTCTAACAGCAGCAGCAGCAGCAGGGCACTTACACCTGTACTCAGCATTGCCACCAGGGACCTCAGTTCAAGTCCTGCAGACGTCAGAACACCCTCAAAAAGAATTTCAGAAACTTGTGCAGCTTTCAAAGAAACCATGAAATCAACATTCAAGGAAAAAGTGCGGGAGCTGAAAAGCATGAAGTTGGGCAGCCGCTCGTCACAAGTAACAGATTTCAGCAGCGACAGACTGTCATATGACGGATGTAACATCAGTAACCACAACAGTCGTAACAACAGTGTTACAACAGCTGGAACGAATGCATCTGTAGTGGCAGCTGAAATGCCAGACAGAGGTTTTCTTGTTCCAGTGGTTGGGAGGACTATTAGCGCTGACAGCAGCAGCAGCAGCAGCAGCAGGGCACCTGGCGGCGGCAGCAGCAGCAGCAATGTGGTATTCAATGCCATAGCATCTGTAGATCCCAACAGCAGCAGCAGCAGCACAGGCACTGCTGCTGGCTTGGTTGCTGATGCAATTCAACCTGCTGCTGCGCTGGCAGTAGCAGCAGCACCATCTCCGTCATCACCAGCAGCAGCAGCAGCAGGAGCTGGTGGGCTTGAGGTGCTACTTAAATCACCCAGCAGCAGCAGCAGCAAAATGGAAGAACACTGTGACCAGCAGCAGCAACAGCAGCAGCAGCAGCAGCAGGTGATAACTCCTTATCTGGTGACACCTGAGGAGGCAGCCACCACTGCTGCTGCAGCTGCTGCCGCTGCTGCCACAACAGAAAATATCACTTCTGCTGGTCTTAGTGGACTCTATCCTTCTCTGGAGACTTCTGATCTGGGACCTACAGAAGTCGATATTGTGGTCACTGGTGGTCCCGACATCCACAGCAGCAGCAGCAGCAGCAGCAGTTCAGAAGTGACTGGGCATGTCACCAGTGGTCCCGGCATTTTGGGCACTCCTGCTGGGACCACATTTTTCACAGCTGACTCTTTGGGACCTCCAGTGACCACAGAGGTACAATCGGATGCAGAATATGATTCCCAACAGCAGCGGCAGCAGCAGCAGCAGCAGGGAACAGGCAGGGAGAATGCTCAGACCTCGAGCCTGACATCAACACCTTCAGCAGCAGCAGCAGCAGCAGCAGCAGCAGCAGCAGCAGCAGCAGATGTTGATGGTGATGTGATCATCAGTGATGCATCTGACAGTGATCTAGTTCAATCCAGAGATCAGCTAAAACAAGCTGCTGCTGCCACTTCTGCTGCTACTGCTGCTGCTCCTGCAAACGACAAATCAACCGCACTGAAGGCGGCAGCAGCAGCAGCAGCGCCAGCAGGTCCTGATGCCGATGCTGCTGCTGCTGCTG
Source organism: Coelastrella sp. MACC-549 (assembly GCA_018290735.1). Classification (NCBI taxonomy): domain Eukaryota; kingdom Viridiplantae; phylum Chlorophyta; class Chlorophyceae; order Sphaeropleales; family Scenedesmaceae; genus Coelastrella; species Coelastrella sp. MACC-549. The sequence goes on along the minus strand of JABEVS010000177.1, from coordinate 19,637 downwards.
ATGCCACTGATGATCATCTCATTGATCAAACACCATCAGCAGCAGCAGCAGCAGCAGGTGGTGTTCGCTTTCGTGTACTGTTACAAGTGGAAATGACAAAATACCACATCGCTCAAAACAAGATAAAAACAGACACACTCACCGCCACAACTGCTGCGTTACAAGAGATTGTAACATTGGCCAAGCAGTGGCTGGAAGTTGAAGAGGCCCGGCAGCCCCTGGCTGATGTCATGCCTCAAGCAGCAGCAGTGGCAGCAGCAATGGCCATGAAGAAGAGGAGATCAGGTATGTTGATTGTTTTTCCCTCAAAATGGGATTTATGGGTCTGCCTGTATTCTTCTTTTCCTGTTATTATCATATGCAACATACCTCTCTCAAACAGTAAAGAAAACAACAAATCCCCCCGCCCCCCACACACAACACCACGCACATACGCAAAATAGGTTGGAATTCTTTTAGATAAATAAATAAAATAATATAATGTGTAATATAACCTTAACTTGGGAACCAAGAACTTTGAGAGCTCTTGAGTTCTAAGGTGCAAACAAAGACCTTCTGCAGATGCACAATAAGAAGCGGAGAAGATAAAAGCCTTTGCAGTCAAGGTGAATGCCTTTGCAGTTGATAGCACACACTGATGGACCTTGCACCATCGCTTAGCAAGTAAATTGATTGCCAGTTAGTACACTCAAGCAGTGAATTGTTTGTTTTTGAGTGAGTTCCCCATAAGTGACTCTGTTGGCTCCAAAGGGGTGCTTCTGGGGCCAAGTTGTACGGTATTTGTAACGTGTGGTGAGGTATTGGTTTGATTTTACCTTTTTGTTTTCCAGAATCAGACAGCCAGTTAATCAAGTTATCACCACCTGAAATCAATATGCAGATAGTAATTGCAGCCAACTGCGCTTAGTTATCATTTCAGTATGTCTATTTGACCGTCACCTTGCCGGTCCTTGTTGCTTGCTGCTGCTGCTGCTGCTGCTGCTGCTGCTGCTGCCGCTGCTGCTGTAAGCAGGTCATGCGCTGCACCACAGATCCTTAAGCAAGAGACTGGCTCCCACATACACCACTGGCTTCGCGCCTGCAAGTCCAGAGGCAGCAGCGGCAGCAGCAGCAGCAGCAACAGCATCCCAATATCCCTTTTTGCAACCTGGCGGCAGCAGCAGCAGCAGCAGCAGGCTAGCACATTCCACCACAAAACCACAATTGCTTATTACTCTCTACCACGTATGTGTTACAATTTCAAAATTGTTAACAGGGTTTATTGGCATTGTTTGGGAGGGTTTAGGGCTGAAAGATGTGCCCTGGGGTATTGGAATGATGGTGGGTTTTGTGGTTCTAGTGCAGCTGCTGCTGCTGTGGAAGGTAGTATCTTTGCAGGGCAAGGTATTGCAACTGCTAGAGGCTCACCAGCAGTGGCAGCAGCAGCAGCAGTGGCAGCAATAGCTTTAAAGAGATTAATGGTTCCTGTTGAGGGATTGCAGCGGTCGCTAGCTTTTGTCACATGCATGATGCATGTTTTGAACTGCAGCCTGCATTGGAGGATGGAAAGTTACCCTTTCCGGCCGCAAGCCCCTTGGGATAATGTACTGGGTGGCTCAGCCACACTGCAGCCCGCATCGGATGAGTGGATTTTGAGGCATGTGTGTCTGACAAGCAATATGAATAATATAAATCCTAAGGATCAATCGTTGTTGGTGATCTTCACAAATACAATACCAATGCCTATACAATTGGGGGACTCCAACCCCTCCCGGCACTAGCCAGCGAGCCAGCGGATGGCTCATGGGACGTATGGTACCCTTCACTTCAATCGCGAGTACGTGCGGCCTCTGACCACACGTTTACGGATCTCAGATCCAGCAGCAGTTTAACCCCCTGCGTAGGTCTCCCTCCGCCAGGATCATCACAGGTTGTGTCATACACACTACCAGCGGTAGTGCAACTTGCTGCCAACAGGTTGACCCCGAGGGCCACGCTGGATGTGAGCTCGAGCTCGCACAACAGCTTTGTTTGTTTGTCCGGACAAGGATCCTTACTCACTGAGTAGATCGGCGATTTGATATACTTGGGCAAGGCCCCCCCCCCCCCACCCCCGCCTGCAAGCCCGGATTTGAATTCTTCCGAGTATTTCTAAGTCCACACTGAACACAGCCTTTCTACCAAGAAACCCAGTCCAAAAACGGAATTCCCATCAGCCTATTATCAGGTAGTCAAATCACGGCCTCATGGGCATAATAAATCCGATTAGCTCAGTGTACACATAGACTGAGCTGATTTCCCTCCTTATTAGGGCAAGGTAAGCTGGCAGTTTGGTCGAGATCAAAACAAGGCTCATTACAGTGCTGCTTATTCTGCCGCATTCTGCCGGAAGTGGGCGAGTTCCTACTTTGGTTCAGTGTATTGTACATGTAGAAGAAATTTAGCCATGCAGCAAGTTGAAATGCTATGGCAAATGTACATTCCCCCCATGAGGGAATATGTTGGCTCCTCCGGGGCGCCCCTCTGGGGCCAGGTTGTATGGTATGGTATGTATGGTATACCATACCACATGTGAAAAGAGCCACTGGTGGTATATGTACACTGTATGGCATGGCCGCTGCAGCAGCGCTGAACCCTTTGAAAGATCCGATCACAGCAGTGCTGCACAGCCTACACATGTAGGTCATTGGCTGGGCTTCTCATGCCAGGGAAAGGGCTTCGTACGCCCAGCCAATGACCTGACAAAAAACATCCTATAGACCACAAAACAGCACACATGGGGCGCGGGGCCGATGGCAACATTGCTATGGCTGGAAGGTGAAAATTATCATATCTTTCAGATGTGCCTGATGCTTTATAGTTTAAAGCATCAGACACATTTGCACGCAGTATGATGAGACCTACCCAGCACTGCTGTGATTGGATCTTTTGAAGGGCTCAGCTCTAATCAGCCATACTTTGGCATGGCATGGTCAAAAGCACAAAGCTCACCGAGCAAGACACTCATTGATTTGACAAATCAAAAACCACCTGCATTGCATTGGATCCCTTATCAGGATATGAATAGACTGGATATGTACTATGACTTTGAGAGCCTGATACTTTTGGCAGTAAATGCTATGGCTGCAAAGTACTGATTTGTAATATTATGACTTTGGGAGCCTGGTAAATATCTAGGTCTTTTTTCTCTGGGTTTAAAGTGAGATTTGATAGCTCAATCACTTGTAGTACAAGACACAACGCATGTAAGCACATTTCCCATGGCACTTCTACTTGCTGCATAGCTCAATTCTTTTAGAAGAGCTACTGGCATAGTATTAGCCCTTGGGTATATTTACCTGAAGATATTTACTCAAAGAGCAAAAGTCGGTCCACGATACAACCGCCTGTTGCACTTCAAAAGGTATTAGGCAAATTGCAGTCTAAATTCAGGGTTATAGATCATCTAAATGTCATGAACACCATGCTGTGCAGCTGTCAGCGCTTGCTAGTTCCTCCTCCTGCTGCTGCTGCTGCCTGCTGTGCTTCCATGATGGCGGATCTTAGTGCATGGTTTGGTGTGAGGTCTTTGTGTCGCAACTTGTCATTTGTCATCGGGCTGCGATCACTGTTGGACAGCCAGTCCTACAGCAACAGCAGCAGCAGCAGGGACGGCGGAAGCAGCAGCAGCAGCAGCAGCAGCAGCAGCAGCGTGATGCAGCAGCAGCAGTAGAAGAGGTTTCAAACACGTTTTTGTTGTACCAAGGCCATGGCCAACAACACAGGACACTGTCATGGCAGGCAAATCTGCAACCAACCTATACCCATGATACTTGCTTGGCTTTGAACTTTTTGTCCAAGTTCAAACCTTTTGTCCAAGTTCAAAGCCAAGCAAGTATCATGGATATAGGTTGGTTGCAGATTTGCATGCCATGACAATGTCCTGTGTTGATGGCCATGGCCTTGGTACAACAACTTGGCAGAGAATGCAGATGACCAGATCGCCAGCAGGAACTTGCGTACAGTGGCTGTTGGTCACTGTGGATTGAAAATATGACAATATGACATGCATGATAATAACACATTGCAGCAACCGCTGCATGCCATGGAGACGTGTCTGCTGACAAATCACTCATCATGAGTGTGAATTGGAATTGGATTCATCCTGATATAGATGTCGTGATACTGCATACTTTGATAAAGTAATTTGACTACTATCTTGAAATTTCATGACAGTATATTATGTATAGTATGTATAGTGTGTATAATAATATCACCTGTATAGCTTTCTTCTCATATGTGTAACCATCAGCAGCAATGACCGGCTCATGCATCACATCCTGGGTGATGGGACATACAAACATCGGACTTGACAATGGATCTGACCGCTGCTGCTGCTGAGCATGACTGCTGCTGCTGCCAGCAGCAGCAGCAGCTGAGGGATTTGAGCCCATGAAACCTCCGTTGACAGGGGGATAGCTGGGGATAGGGTTTAGCAGTCTACTGCCGGACCCCACAGGGCTTAAGCCATTAGATTGCCCCCTTAAACCCTGCTGCTGCTGGTTGTGGTGGTGGCCAATGAAAGGGTTGGTGTGGACATCATAGTTGTTGTGAGGTGTAGGGGCAGCGAATCCTGCTGCTGCTGCTGGTGCTGCTGGGGGTTGAAGGGGAGGGAGGAAGCGTGGCAGTCTGACCTGGCGACTGAGCAGGCCTAAACGTTGGATCATCTGCGAAGCAGCAGCAGCAGCAGCAGCAGCAGCAGCAGCAGCAGCAGCAGCAGCAGCAGCAGCAGCAGCAGCAGGAGAAGGACATGTTGAGGTACCCAAGAACCATGCTCACTGCTCACTGAAAGTTTCAGACACTATTAAACAATGTATTAAAAAATGTATTGAAGAATGTATTGAAGAATGTATTGAAGAATGTATTGAAGAATGTATGAATGAATGTATTGAAGAATGTAATGAAGAATGCATTGAAGATGTGAGGAAGCCAGAAAGGGAGGAAGTGATCAGCAGCATAACCCCTGGCTACACGGCTGTTGTATGATGTTGCCCTTGCAGAAAGTTCTGCTTGTGCAAATATGGAGAAGAATGATCTGAAGTGAACGATCTTGAACTAATAAAAACATTCAACATAGTCATGAGTCTTGAATAAGCTAAAGTTCAGACTGATGAATATATATTATGGCGTGAAGTACAGTAGGTTTACACATCAAAGAAATTAGCAAAATCCGATGTAAAAACAAAGGCTGCAAAAGAGGAAAAACAAGTTTCTGTCACAGGAATTTTCCTGGAAGACATTTTAGCAAGATGCCATGCGTAATCCACTCTATTTCTATTTAGTACATAATATGTCTATATTTTATACACGAATGTTTACATACAAAGCCGTGTTCCGGCTGACCTTGTACTGCTCTGGCACCTCCATGAGTGCCCTCAGTGCAAACTGTGCCTCCCTTCGAGGATCACTTGGACCAAACTGACACATAAGCTCAGTGAAGTTCACAAACTACAGCAGCAGCAGCAGCAGCGGCGGCGGCGGCAGCAGCAGCAGCAGCGGCAGCAGCAGCGGCAGCAGCAGCGGGAGTGAGAGAGATCAGTGGGAAGATACAAGGGCAATCGCGCAGCATCTGTAACAGAATGACTTTGCAGCAGGTAAGCGGCTGGTGTTGGAAGTGTCATCAACAACTGCAATCCCCCAACCACAGAACAACAGGAAAAATAATTTTTACCTAAGCATCAACAGCATATGCAGCAGAGGCGGCAGCAGATGCAGCAGCAGTAGGCAGATCATAGGGTGTGGCACACTCTGTGGCTCAACACACATAGTCCCATCAGTCATCATCACACACTACATCATTCAATCTATTTTCACAGATAAATAATAAGTAATATACTGTCGGCGGCTGCATTATCATCTCAGTTACCATCTTGCATATATATGCAAGCATACACTTGCTGCGAATTATAATACAAAAATATAATTATATATTATAGATATGATTATATATTATAAAAATTAATTATATATTATAGATATGATTACATATTATTATAAAAAATGCAAAAAAAACTCAAACTCACACACACCTGGAAATTGTCGAAGTGTCGAGCTGGCAGTGCATCATCAAACTGTTTCATCATATCCCAAGGTCCGTCTCCAACTCCGACCATCACCACGGCGAGCGGCAGCTTGCTCGCCGCGACCAGAGCATCAATTGTAGCGGACTCCTGCTGCGACATTTGATGCCCGCTCAAGTCGCTGCTGCGGGTGACTTGCCCGTCGGCAATGAGCAGCAGTATGTGGAAGCGGCCGCCGCTGTCGTTCACAATCTGACAGGCGCGGTTGATGGCCGGGGCGAAGGACGTCGGACCGGCGAGCCGGACTGCGGGCACCAGCTGCCTGCAAGTAACACATGGAAAGTGACAACAATAACAATTACGAATTCATAAGAACAATGACAGGAATGAAAATGACCCAGAGGGTCATCGTTGTGAGTTGTGGAGCTAGATACAAATTAAGAGAAAGAGTACTGTATCATACTGTGGCCAGGTTTCAGGGCTTTCACAGGTATATGTACGTGCTGCTGCTGCTGCCGCTGCTGCTGCCGCTGCCGCTGCTGCTGCCGCTGCCGCTGCTGCTGCCGCTGCTGCCAGTTCTCTCACCTGTACCGCCAGACCACTGACTCCAGGCCCTGACAGGGCTGATCATCGGGGTTGAATGAAAACACCTGAGAATCTTGGCACGCAACTGCAGCACAGATGCATTAAAAATATTTTTCAGACAAGAAGATGCAATAAGCCTGATTTAGTTTGACTGCTCGGGTCCATAGGAGTGAATGTAAAAGCATTGATACAAGGCTTTTCCATCAGTTTTGTCTTTACAATGCACACATGCTTGTAGAAGCACTTCTACACCTTGTGCTGACAGTCACAGCTTTTGTTCGACTTTCACTCACCAATTATTACCTATTATTATTATTATTATTATTATTATTATTATTATTATTATTATTATTATTATTATTATTATTATTATTATTATTATTATTATTGTTATTGTTGTTATTGTTATTGTCATCATCACCACCTATTATCAGCAATACTCACCATCTCCAAATCCATATGCTGGTATGAGTTGATCATCATCAAACCTGGCCAGGGTTTTGCCAATGATCATCATGGCCTCCTCATAAGGGTTTGGTTGGTTGCTGAGATGATGCAGGCTGCGGCCTCCAAAGCTGTGCTTGCCTGTCCACTCATTGCTCTGCAGCAGCAGCAGCAGCAGCAGCAGCAGCAGCAGCAGCAGCAGCGGCTGTTGTTGTGACCAGTGCTATACTCCCGCCACTGGCAGATACTTTTATTCGTTCTGGGGTTTAGACCGTCACATGGTGTTATGGTTCTGCCACTGGAACCAAAACAAGCCGAGGCGTTGGTTCCTTGGTGATGCCGCCGAACTGATGCAGTTAGTTACATACCAACCATCAATGTGTAGTTACAACACAATTATGAGGGGGGAAAAAGTTCGCTTTCAACGCAGTCAACTGTATGATCTGTGAAGTCGAAGCATTTATGCAGCTTGCACTCCAGAGGGTAAGGTGGGCTGCAGCATGGAATATTGCCAGAGAAATAAAGTTGGGTTTGCTGACTGTGCAAGCAACTGCAGCGCCAGCACTGCTTGCTGCTGATAGCGCAGCTCGTCCAATGTTACGCCTGAGATCGCGTATTACCTTTGTGAAGTCCACTGCGACGATAAGGTTGCATGATTCAAGGCCTTCTTTCTGCAGTGCAGACTGCACCTGGTCCAGAGACAGATATTGGTCTGCAATGGCTCGGAAGCGCCTTGATGTACTCGGCTGTAATTGTGATGATTCTCCTAAGAAGGTAGACGAATGAACAATACAGTGGGGAACGAGGATTGACAGAGGGGAGCTGCAGATACGTCGCATGAACTGACTACGAATACGTGCTGCATGAGTGTGCGATCCGTGGTGTAAGATATAAGATATTATCAAGCTCACCTCTTGAGCGCTGACAAGAGCTATTGCTGTTGCCCATGTCCGAACGCTCCTTGATTAGAAAGACGTGCTGTCCTCTCGCTTAGAGCGACCAAGAGCTGTAGAGTGCGAGTGCACACAACGGTCGAACATCGCAACGCAAATGGTGCACGCAAAGGACCCAGGCATCACTGATGCAGTTACAGCAACTGGAAGGTCTCTTTGTTACTTGCCTATCCCAGGGCACGGAGGAGCGATCGAGATGCAGATAGCTTTCAGGTGCCTGCTGAGATTTTAGGATTGTATGCGAGCTGACATGCGAGCTGCCTATATATACTTGAGCTCCTACCCCCTCTACCATTCTGGGACCGGCCGCGAGCACTCCGCGCTGCATTTGCACAATAACATACGAAGTCATAAGCTTTGTTTGCAGGCCTCTGTCAGTAGATCGACATGTGGCTAGTACTTATCGTCCTATGTCTCGGAGTCTGGGGATCTGCGACACAGACTTCCCAAAACGCTGATGTACTTGTGATAGGCGCCGGCGTTGCTGGATTAAAGGCCGCATATGACCTCAAGAATACTTATAAGCGCTCAGTTATTGTACTTGAAGCCCGCGGCAGACCCTACGGACGCGTTGACACTGACAAGCCAGATGGTTGGCCTGTTCCTATTGAAGTGAGTGTGTGTGATGATCCTCACGGCCAGAGCTTAAGCATTCAATTTGAAATTCAATTAGATGATAAATGAATTTGGAAATGCTTCTGAACAGGAGTATTCTGCTGACGCACCGTCAACAGCAGCATAGACATCAGCAGCAGCTACAGCTGCTGGCCCTCCCAAAGGCCTCAGCAGTGTGTGTTTATCAGCTCTGCTAGATAGCTTGACGTTATGGTATACGATGCCTGCAAATAGTCTAATTCTGTTTGATCCAATAAACAGAAGTATACATCGCAAAGTGAAACCGTACGATATGCTGTAGCATGAAGCTGTGTTCCAACAGCAAGCCTTGATGTGCATGTGTTATTCTATCATAGCAGCTGCAGCTGCAGAAACCCTGGAAACTGCCAGCTGTTGCTGCCAGCAGCTGATGAGAAGAAAAAAATTCAGTATAGGATCTGTATACGTAGTATATTAGTACTTGACTGCATGATAGGATGCCTGGTTGCATGCTGCTGCTACCAATATTGATGTTGACCAAGACCTTTCAAGGACCCAAGTTGGTAATGGATAGATGATATTTATTACCCAATCATGTCGGAAGCCATTGCAGACAACAGTATACATCATAATGCCAGTAAATTCTCAGAACACAGTAGCTGATGACACAATCTTGCATTGCTGAAAACTGCAGAGTGTCAGCAACATATCTGTGGTAAACTTGCTCACATCATGAATGAAGTTTTCAACAGTCTTTGTTTGTTTTCATGCAGAGGGGTGCACAATGGTTCCATGGTACGACATCAGCTAATCCAGTATACACCTACGCAACAAAAACCTTGAAAGTCCCAACTGTTATTTCTGATGGAAATGATGTTACTTTTGACGGCACTGCAACGGATTCACCCGCCACATTGGTCGGCAGCAAAACCAAACAAGCTTGGAATGGGTTGTTTGAGGATTTTGAGACCAAACTTAGACGGTATTATCAGGAAAATTGGCCCAAAGGACGAATCACAAGCAGCCTGGAGGATGCTTTGAAGGCTTTCATTGCTGAAAATGACATTGCTGGCTCAAAGGACGAACTTGCTTTTCGGCAACAAATCGACACAAACTATGTCCAAGAATATGCAGCCAGCCCTGGACAACTCAGCTTGTGGTATTTTGACAATGATAAAAGGATTCTTGGCGATGATGCCATTGCACGCAATGGCTATAACACAGTATTTAAAGCAATGTATGAAGATCTGGTGGCAGGCAATGCAGTTCGACTGGGAGCTGTAGTGACTGGAGTAACGAGAACTGGCTCGGGCGTGCAGGTGAGCTGTGCGCATTATATATACTATATATACGAAAATGATATATTTAGGATTGGAACAGGAAAAATGAAACACCGAATAGAAATGACATGAGAAGAAGTAAGAATCTGCTGACAATGTACGTCACTTTGCAGCCACTTGCACGGTGGTGGCTGCCAAGTGACATGCACTGTCAGCAGATTCTTACTTCTTCTCATGCTATCCCATTGGTGACTGCGATTCTGACGGTACACTTAATACAGGATGATTTATGCACAATGAGTGTCTGGCACAATTGTCACAGAACAAATACATACCAATCTTCCTTTAAAAGCTTCCTCATCCAGCCAGTAATGCGTCACAACCGATACCACAAGTTGAGTGTCTGGTTGCTTGCAACTTCCAAGCAGTTAAGTCAGCCTAGAGAGTTACTCACTTGCTCACTTGCTTTCCATGTGGAACCGTCTCAAGACCCAGACTGCTGCTGCTGCTGCTGCTGCTGTCGCTGCTGCTGCTGCTGCTGCTGCTGTCGCTGCTGCTGCTGCTGCTGTCGCTGCTGCTGCTGCTGCTGCTGCTGCTGCTGCTGCTGCTGCTGCTGCTGCTGTCACTGCTGTTGCTGCTGCCGCCGCTGCTGCTGTGACTGCCGCTGCTGTCACTACTGCTGCTGCTGCTGTCAGGTGATCACCAACCACGGCACCTTTACCGGCAAATATGTCATCTCAACGCTCCCTGTGGGAGTTCTTAAAGCCCACTACAAAACCCTGTTCAACCCCTCACTCATCAACACCAGACAAGCCAAGGCCATTGAAGCCATTGGATCCGGCCTTCTTAACAAAGTTATTTTGTTATTTGACAACGACTTTTGGACTTCAAAAGTTGGTGCAGATACCGAGTGGATTGAACGTGTGCCAGCCAGTTGGATTGGGGTGCAGTGGACAGAGTTCTTCTCACTGAAGCGAGCCACAGGTCGAAATATCTTGGTGGCCTTTCAGGTGCGGGTTCAAACCACATGTTGAGCAACTTCTCTTCCATCTGTTTGTTGGGGGTGGCTGCTGCTGTTGATCAATGACTGTGGCTTGTATTGTCTGACATTGTTGCTTCTGTAGTCATATATACTAATACTTAACTATATAATTTCTCTCATATGATTATCTCAATTCTAAAGGGGAGAAGGATACACCTAAATGATATACTCCATAGCTTCAGCACCTTTGGCATCAGGCACTGTGCCTCTCATGAGCCTCCTGCCATTGCTGCTGCTGCTGCTGCTGATGCCGCCGCTGCTGCTGCTGCTGCTGCTGCTGCTGCTGCTGCTTCCCTACCCCTTCCACAGGCTGGCGACTCAGCCATCCAAGCCGAGCAACTCTCAGATGCTCAGCTCGTCACTGCCGCAATGCAAACCCTCCGCACGATGTTTGGCACAGCTACACCAAACCCTACCAAATATGTCATAACGAGGTGGCTAACAGACCCCTATGCCCTAGGGTCTTACTCTTACATCAAAGCCGGGGCCGGGCCAAATACCAGAAGGGATCTGTGTGTGAGTATTGGTCGCTTGTACTGGGCAGGTGAAGCTTGTTCTGCTGCTTATCCGGCCACAGTTCAAGGAGCTTGGCTGACTGGGCAAAAGGCGGCAGGAGATGTGGCCAGAAGGCTCGCAGGCAACAAGCACTGATTTCCCCCATAAGTGACTCTGTTGGCTCCTCCGGGGTGCCCCTCTGGAGCCAGGTTGTATGGTATGGTATGGAATGGTATGAACGTTCAGAATTGCAATCAGAGATGCGTATATGAGCTGATAATGTTTGATCGAACAATCTCCTCTTTCATTCCCACTCCAGCAGTTGGTGGAGGATTGTGGAAAATGACTTGTGTTTGTTCCAACCAGGTTTTACATCTCCACAAATGAGGAGATGGTCTGTTGAAAGAATTTGCGCTTCATCGTGTGCATCAATGGCTTGCTTATGCACTGTGTTTGGATTTCATTTGAATGGTTAGGTACAAATTGAATAACAATCACTTGAGTATCTGCAGCCAAAGCGTCTCTGTCATCGATGGCTTGTCTGGCTAAATTTGTGCAGTTTTTGCACAAATTTGTGTTCAAACAGGTGAAGTCACATACTTGTATTTGGAAAACTGTGCACAATACCAGCTTACATGCCCACAGCCAAAAACGCATTGAAAATTTGCATGTTCTGCTCAAGTTTACCATTGTAGCACCGTGTGATGGTCGTAGCAGCTGTTACTTGATTGCTAGCCGTGGGATTGGACAAGTGATAGTATATTGCGTAGTGGTGACTAACCCCTTTTCGGCCGAGGGGCCTTTGGGGTTATGGAGTGTGGTGGCTCTGAAGTGGATCTGAATGCAATCTCAAATCATGGATTGTTTGACAGTTGGTGGTATCATACCAGATTATGAATTGTTTGGCAGCTGGTGGTAGTATATGCTTGAGTACGTTATGACATATGTCAGGTGGTTTTACAAACAGTAATACAAATACATATGTTATTCAGCAAACTCATCTGAGTCATTTATTGTATGTTTTCTTCTGTCTGAAAACCTTAACATATGCTGGGTGTTTTCATACAGAAGTAAGACTGCAATAAGTGCCATTGTGACTCACTCGAGTTTGCTCCAGGGTTCCAGTTACCTGCTGGAGGAGCTGGTACATATGTGATCATTGTGAGACCCTTTCAAGTGACTCTGGAGCATCGCTCACCATTTATAGTTCGGATAGCGTCTCTAGATCATCATCATCAGCACTTGTTCACTAATCATTGAGTGTGAAGTTTAGGCGATGTTGTTGCATCAACCAATTGATTCAACCAGGTGACTGGCAATCTGGCACATGACGTACGATGATCCACATCATATTAAGTTGATATAACACAGGCTGTGGCTGCTCTTATTCGTAATGGGATATTTTCATGGGGTCTTTTCCAGGGCAATCCTTTAGGAGCTTATAGACCCTTGGGACCAATATGGGATCAGCTTGGGAAAATTGCATGCTCACAGTGAATCTGTGGAGCTTCCGAAGCACTTTGTGGGCAATCTGAATTGCAGATAAGCTCTGGGAAGCACCTCTCAGGTGGAGATGAGGCGAGAGGCTCTGCACTTGCTTAGTGCAGCGGGGCGATCGATGTTGTCAAGTCTGGGATTCGATGCAACGGTACGCGATAGTGGAAGCCCTAATCAACAAATAAATTGGCTTTCAGACGCCCTCGTATGCTGATCGCAGCGATAAGTGCACCACTGCGGTTGTAAGGAACTTGTAGCAGGTGCCCGACACCCGACATGACAAGTTGGCCACGGGATGGGTGCATTTGATTGATATTAGCTGTGTGGTACTCTCCACTAGATGGTCGGTGCAGTTATTCAGTCGGTTCCTTGAGCACGCAAATCCCGGATCAGGTTGCTGTCCGTTGGTAATTGATTCCTGCTCCGCCCTGCTGCCTGGTTTGGATCTAATGTATCTATAGTATCTTGTACGTGGCGCCTCGAGGAGCCTTTATTGCATCTAGAGGCTCATTGCCTCTGTACCATCCACTATCAACAGCACAGGCTGGCGTCGGATCCCACAATCCCTGCATGCTAATTTTTGCGTTTATGATCAACACCTATATCTGCATAGAGTTACATACAGTCCAGCGGGGGTGACGGTGGAGTGCAGCTGCTGCCTGTGTCAGCAAGACGGTTGTAGCCCGCTTAACACCACCACAGTGCGCTCTAAGATTTCATACCAGCGAGTACAGCGTAAGAGCACTGCTTTGATCCAAACAACTCGCAGCCATGCCCAGCAATCTGGTATCTCTGCGGAATAAGCCCCGAAACAGACCAGCAGGGAATAGACCTAGCTTACTGGACAGAAAACGTCCATTCTTCACCGGAGTAGACAGATTTGGGACGAACAAATGGGCCACATACATGAGCGACCCGTTTCACACGCTGCTGAACCTACCATGGTGAGCTAACCTTCCCTTTAATGCTTTTGCTGTTATGCATTATAGCAGTCGCTTAGCAACAGCAGCACTTGGTCGTCAGCACCTAGCCTCGTTTATATAGAGCCGTTATCCCTTTATAACACGGATAATAAATGCAGCAGCATGCTGATGCAAAGAATACTGCACAATGCTTTGTCATCACTCCCATCACGCACCCCCCATCACCCTTACAACAAATACAAATCCTTCTGATAGACAGTGCAACAAACGTTTGGATTGCAAACAGATCCCTTTAATACGCAGCTAGAAGGTTGTCTGTCAGCCATTGTTGCATTGATGGATAGCGCGCTTCGCTGCACTGTCTATTCGTTCAATATGCAGCTAGGAGGTTGTCTCCTGCCGGGACTGTCAACTACATAGTGATATCAAACGCATCTCCCAACTAATTTCTATCTGGTTTCTGTCTAATTTCTGTCTAATTTCTGTCTAATTTCTGTCTGGTTTCTGTCTGGTTTCAGGTGGAAGTTCATCATCATCTTCTTCACAACATACCTGCTGCAGTTTTGTGGTTTTGCCCTCTTATACCTCGCATTTCCCAGGGACTGCATCGTCGGGATCGACGGCTATTTTGCACATGCGCTGTGGCTGAGCAGCAGGACGGCATCTACACTGGGGTTCAATGAGATATACCCCAAGTCCACATGCACCGGTGGCAACTTGATTGTCATGCTGCAGGTGCGTGGGGTCACAGGGGTAGTAGGGAAAGTGCTGTAGTATGACGTTGAGAACTTCCTAACTTGCTTTTTATACCACTGTTCAAATTTAATATGTATCATATTCTTTGAATGTGGACAAATCTGGTCAAAACCATTGCCATGCCTGGGCTCGGCATCCGTCCAAGTCAAGTTGCTGATACATATCATTCATCAAATTACTTCCAAACCACCTTCTATAAGTCTAATATCCACAACATATTGTGATATAATACTGCCTTACAAGATATATTTATGTTCATTGAATGCTGGGTCAGGATTTCTGCTCAAATTCGCCATGACCATAAGCCCCCAGCTCCACCAAGCTGTCTCACTGCATGTTTCATGCTTGTCCAGGTCATCACTTCGAGTCTGATCAACTGCATGTTTCATGCTTGTCCAGGTCATCACTTCGAGTCTGATCAACTTCATAATGTTGGGCCTGGTTTTCGCCCGCTTTTCTGCGCCCTTCAAGCGTGCTAACAGCATCATGTTCAGCAACCTGTGCACCATCAACAGACACAGCAGCGGCTATTGGGCGCTCACTTTCAGGTAAGTTGTAGACCTACAGACAAGTTTAATGTAATTGCTGTTTTAGTAACTGTTTACTTATTAACTGGTTATCTATATCTGTATATTGATTAACTGTTACTTATTAGCTGTTTAAAAAAAAATGCTCAATAAAACTTTGTTCTTATGGTGTCGGAGTTTCAGACCGTGTGCGTGTTGTGTTTGTTGCTGCGGGTGAAAATTGTGAATGCAAAATTAGAATTGTGTTGAGGTTTTGCTCTCTTTGCTGCTCTGAACCAAGCCAAAACCACAGCCTCCTGGATTTTTTTACGTAGGGTTGCCAACATCCGGAAGCACCAGCTGTTGAAGCCAGAAATAAAGGTGCTTGTGACGGCAATAGACTCGATCACGCCCTCAAACTACGTGTTTGAGTACCTGCCAGTTGATGGCATTGAGATGCAGCAGATGAATCTGCAATTGGGGTTTCCAGCCCATGTGGTGCATGTGATTAAACCAGGGAGTCCCCTGTACCACATGAGCCTGCAGGTGGGTGCAGCATGTGTGAAGAATGTTCATTTATGAGCATATGAGAATATGAGAATATTCATACATAGTGTGGTGTTTTTTCTGCGTGAACAAAGGAGTAGAGTAGTGATCATAGTATGCATGTAGTAGTAATTGTATGCATGAATGTATCAGAATTATCAAATGTTCTGTGCAGCAGTATATTTATGCAATCAAATTCATATGATTTACAACCACTGAATGGTTATGTAGATAGAATAAAATAAAAATGAAATTAAAATATCAAAATAAAAATCAAAATAAAAACAAAAATTCTGCATATCAAAAAAGAAATCGACATCATCTGTGGAATATGTTTTTTTTATTTTGCTGTGTATAGGAAATGGATGCTCGTATGATGGAGGTGCTGGTGTTTGTTGACGGTGTTGATGCCATGACCAGCAAGGCCCTGCAGGCCAGGAGGAGTTATGAGCCGGCAGAGATGGCAATGAACGAGCAGGTGAGAGTAGCAGCAGCAGCAGCAGGTGAGACTGCAGCAGCAGCAGCAGGTGAGACTGGCAGCAGCAGCAGCAGGTGAGACTGGCAGCAGCAGCAGCAGCAGCGGCACGTGAGGCTGGCAGCAGCAGCAGCAGGTGAGGCTGGCAGCAGCAGCAGCAGGTAGCCGGCAGCAGCAGCAGCACTTCTTGTAGCAGGATCTCACCTGGACATCCCTAACTTGTGAGGACTGAGTCAGTAGACCACTTGATTCCCTATCAAGGGATGGACTAGTAAAATAGAACAGCAGCAGCAGCAGCAGCAGCAGCAGGCTTACATGCTGGCACTTAATCCATCACCCTGGTGACTGTATCTATCTGCATTGATACAGGGAGTAGAGAGTTGCCTCTGCAGTGATGTCATGATGTGGCCATTACCAACACAACACACGCGTTGAAAAGAAACGAACATCACCAACGCTGCTGCTGCCGCTGCTGCTGCTGCTGCTGCTGCTGCTGCTGTAGTTCATCGACCTCCACCTTGAGATGCGAGGCAGCAAACTTGGTCTTGACTTCTCTCAATTTGATGCCACAACATGCAGCACAGGTAAGAGGATGACTCATTCACTGCTTTGTTTAATTCAATTCAGTGTGTTACAAAGCTTTTGCCAGGATGTTCCAATCATGCAGCACAGATAAGAGGATTCAAAGCAGTGACAGTACTGCTGAATCTGTGATCGACCGCATTGTCTCACCTTTTTCTGGTGAGGAGAGAGAGTTTTCGGGGGTAAGAGGGTTCAAAAGCAGTGACGGTACTGTTCAATGTGTGACCGGCCACATTTTCTCACTTTTTTGGGGTGAGGGAAGAGAGTTCTTTTTTTGGGGGGGGGGGGGGGTAACAGGGTCCCAAGCAGTGACAGTACTGCTCTATATATGACCGGCCCTAAAACCAGGCAACACCACACAAAGCGTCCAGCAGCATGAGCAAGACTCATAAAAATCTCCTTCTAGAGTAGTTCAGTGTGTTGCAGAGCTGCCGCCTGCATGTTCCAATCATGCAGCAGCTTTGCGGCACCGGAGCGTGTTGCCCTGTAGTTGCTTCAATGGCACCGTCACATTTCTACTCTTAAAGCAGTAACTCTCAAAAATATCAGACTGCTATAGATGCAACAAATACTGTGGTAAATCGGACTCACCTCATCACCTGTTGAGTCTGTTGCGGTCTGATAATTATGGAAGGCTGTGAAATAGAAAGCACCTGACTGACAAACGTCCTATCAGAAGAAAAGCATCAGACAGTTGTTGGTATTGTGAATTTTTACACATTTTCTCTCATTTATATTCATCATCTTTATTTATCATCCTTATTTATCATCTTTATCTATCATCTTTATGTATCATCGTTGTAAATACACTTCCATGTTGCTGCTGATCTGTGGCAGGAATACCTTTTATTCTCATGAAAGCATCAGGAAGTTGATGGTATTGTGGATTCTCAACCTTTTTATTTTAATTATTTATTTTATTTTGCTTAATTTTATTTTTACACCTTTGTAACACGTTTCTTATGTTTTTGCAGGAGATTTGTTGAAGGAATACCAGGCATCACCCCATCTAAAAGGCATGAACATGCCCGAGGTCCAGCACCACATGCAACACATGAGACATCTCACCTTCAAACGACTCACAGAACAAGCCAGCAGCAGACCAGCAGCAGTGGGAGCAGCACCAGCAGCGGGTGCCACTGGTAGTGGTGGCAGCAGCAGCAGTGGCAGCAACAGGCAGCAGCAGCAGCAGCAGCAGCAGATGTTAATGACGGATATACCGTTGAATCATATTCACCATGATCAGATCACATCTGGGAGTATTGGTGATGGCGGACTTGGTAGCAGCGGTGGATTTGGGGGCTCATTGGAATTAGGGCAGATGAAAGGAATTTGATTAGTATTGTATTCTGTAAGCTTGACAGTTTAGCCAGTTGAGAGGCATGATATCAAACCGTGGACGGTGTGGGCGATTTATATGTGGCCTGTGTGCAGCAGCTTTGGCCGCACTTACTGATGCTCACACTTTCACAGTTGAGAAGTTTGTGTCTATCTGATGGGATCTTTATCAGAGAGAGAGAGACTTTTTTGATCTCAGAAGTTCAGCGGCAGCAGTGGATCAACAGTTCAGAGGCAGCAGTGGATGTGATGACGGAAGTCTGAGAGCAGCAGGAGCCTTATTTTGCCACGCATCTGCCGTAGAGAAGGACCCACTGCTGCTGGTGGTGGTGCTGCCGCAATCGCATGTAAAAGAGATTGAGTCATGCAGCAAGTTGAGATGCTATGGCAGATGCGCTGACATGCATGCATGCAATCAATCAATCAATCAATCAATCAATCAATCAATCAATCAATCAATCAATCAATCAATCAATCCCAGCGGCCGGTAGAACGGAGCCGTCGCGACATCGGTGCGTTATCCGATTAAATATCTGATACAACAAACAGATATCGTTTATCGAGGGCAGGCAGGCCCCGCCCGACCCACGTTGAAGAAGCGGTCAGCGCGCCGCGCCAAGTTCGCCTGCAGCGCGTCTGAGGACGCGCTGCACCCAGGACAGGTTCAATTAAACATGGCTTGCGGAGTGGTGGTGGTTTGAGGAGCGGCACAGCATGCTCAGTCCTGGTAACGGACTTCGGTAACTCCATCCATCGTGGCAGACTGGAGAATACGGTGCACAGCTTATGAGGCCCAGATGTGGCTGTGAACGATATTGTGATCATGTTGCTTGTTGCTTGCAGCAGCGGCATGGCTCATGCCCGTCCGGGGGTTGGCAGTGGGTATGCAGTACTGACTAGTGGCCTATGCGTTGCATGGCAGTCATTACACAGACACTGTTGTCTATGCATCACCCTGCAGCGTAACCTTGTACTACACGACTGTCTTAGTACGTCTGTTCCCAGCTTGACATCTCTGCATACTTGTACCTGTCAACAGCACTTTGTGCCTTGATCCCTTGTTGACATGTACAGCCCCTGCGGCACGATGCTTCAGCTGATCTCACAGGCCACAAGACGACCCCTGGTGCCGTGGATGAGTCAGCACTTGAGATTTGTGCAGTATGTTGGCCTGCAGCAGCTGCATCTGGCAGTGGCATTACAGCCAATGTGTTGATCACCAGCACTCGTTGCCTGATCCCATGGTGCCCCAACACAGTGACTGCATTCGTCTTACCCAGATGCAGCACCTGCCTGCATGTGTCAGCACTCCCTGCGTGTATCTCT
Organism: Coelastrella sp. MACC-549; assembly: GCA_018290735.1. Classification (NCBI taxonomy): domain Eukaryota; kingdom Viridiplantae; phylum Chlorophyta; class Chlorophyceae; order Sphaeropleales; family Scenedesmaceae; genus Coelastrella; species Coelastrella sp. MACC-549. Next base: position 257 of record JABEVS010000177.1, on the reverse strand, counting down.
CTGGTGCAATGATGTCTTAAGCTACTATGCCGTTTACTATTCAGCCTCCCCACTCCGCAAGCAGTTGACAACCATGCAGATGCCCAGGTTCAGCCAGAACACCTTACAGCCTGACAGGGTCACAGGGACCCAGGCTGGTTCTGGTCCCTGTGGCCCTGCAAACCCAAGTGAACCTCAATGTGCCTTGCCTGCCCCTCACACTTACTATGTCTGTGTTGCTGGTGCATGGCAGGAGATCGCTAACCCCTGCTTCGGTG
>JABEVS010000176.1:72757-123575 GCA_018290735.1 Coelastrella sp. MACC-549 | reverse complement strand
TTCCAGCTTGATCCTAGCAGCTTTCTCCTCTGCCAGCTGGTCCAACAGGCCGTGGTCTGCAGCAGTGGTTGGTGTAGCTGCAGCTGTCTCGCTGCGACGGGTTGGAGGGGGAGGTGGAAGGCGTGGGCGAGGATCTTTATACTCACGCCGTTCCTGTTCCTCACGGGCCTGCTGGAGCCGTCTACCAATCAGTCTGTTGATGGCAACGTACTGACCATGAGGGATGTATGACCCCTCGTAAGAACCCCTGTAACCGCCATAGCCGCCCGATCTGTATCCCCTATCCTCCGACCTATAATGGTAGTCATCCACACGGCGCCTAGGACGCTCATACTCGTCTTGATCCATAGGCGGGCTGCCCCCACGTTTGAAACTACTGCGACCATAGTCCCTATCCCTTGCATAATCATGTCCATCATCAGCCATAATGTTAATCTAGCAATGCTATCAGCTAAGCCAGTCTTGATAGGTCGTGCGCAACACCAGAGTCTGCCTCACGGGCTTTCCTGGAACTCGCGACTTCTAATTCCTCATGAAATTGTTACAGGGAACACAGGCAATACATAGGCCTGCGGCAATATCCCAACTGGCTGCACTCGGTGTGCAACACTCATAGCACTCCTGCACCTGTTGCAGGGTGAGGGTTTGGGCTTAGCGAATTGCTCACATTCTTCGAACACCAGACGCTTTTCAGCATCAGGGCATATCGATCATGGAGGTGTCGCCATGACTGGCTATGCCTAATCTTAGGATGTTCATTTGAGACTAGGACTGAGGGCAGTCAAATACTGATGTGCCCATACATAGATCGTTCATGACATCACTTCAAGCCTTGAGGCTCATCACTTCATTACCATCTCCAACCACTGCTGCTATATATATATATATATATATATATATATAAGTTACCCATTAGCCATAGCAATCCTGCCATCGGCACCGCGCCCCATTTCAGAAACCACTGCTGCTGTTGCTGTTGCACCATCTGGCAGAAGTAAGACTCCAGCAGCACCAGCACCAGCAGCCAGCCAGTAGCCAGCCAGTAGCCCCATGTCCAGATGACAGTGCTGTCTTTGCATCCTGCTTCATAACGCCACTGCCTACTGCTGCTGACTCCTTGTGAGACTGCACCAACCTTGTGAACTGAGATCCCTCCTTGAGCATCTTGGGAATTAACTGGCCACATGCATTGGGGTCAATACAAGAGCATACAAGCAGCACTACCTGCTAGCCGCTCCGTCACTCTTGTGTCGCTTCAGTCCTCCACAAGATACAGCAGACAGCAGCCGCCTGAACCGCTTCCTGGCCGCTGCCAGAGGCCCAGGACCCCTGACAACTGCTGCTGCTGCTGCTGGAGCCGTCAGTAGCGATGGCACCTCAGCTGGCGGCTGAACCAGTTTGAGCCTGTGGGTAACTCTGCAACAACACACGTCTAGTCATGAGACTGATCAGACTCATGCATGGGTTGCAAATATTGAGTGCAGGCCTCCTCCCAGGAAACAAGACCAGGAGAAAGATCACCTATGTGTCCATCAGCCCCAGGGCCCATCATAGCCAAGACACCATACCTAAGAATGCCTTCCTCCACCAGTGCTGCTCAAACTGTGTCGCCTGAAGCCTGTTCAGAACTAGAAGAACCTACTCACATAACCTGCGATGCCGGAACAGGCATGCTTACCTGTAGTACTGGCCTGGTTTGCGTCCTTGCATGCTGCAGATCTGCACCTCATCGATGCTGACATGGCCTGCGTCCACCTCTAGAAACTCCCGCCAAGCAGCCTCAGGGATCTTCACAGAGCGTTTACGGCCACCTAGAACAGAATTACAACATAATATCGAAGGCCTTCTTTTCCTAGGAGGTTAATTACAATGTTCACTGTGGTGGTCAGGAGTCTGCAGGCTTCAAAGGTCATAAAACGTCATGAAACGTCTTCACTGCTGCGTACATGACAGCAGAGCAACACACCTCGTGACTGCAGTATGCATATCATGTAATGACTGTACATATCACACAGTGCATCATACTCCATTCCTGGCCTGGGCTCACCCCTTCTATTTCTACCAATCAGTCGGCTGGTTTTAGCCACTGTTACATGAGGTATGAAAGGCTTGTCCTCTCCAGGTACAACCAGGCTGCTGCCAGCAGCAGCAGACATGTGGCTGATGACTGTTGTGCCCAAAGTCATCAGGGCATCTCTGGCTGCACCAGGGTCCACATCGAGGTATAACACCTGTTGTTGGATGTACATGAGGACAGGAGGGGCAGGCAGCAAGACCAGAAAAAGCTGGTTGGTACCTTGTGCTGCAACAGGCCTGTTGCAGCACAAGTGACTTCCGTAGGGAAGTCACATCTCAATATCTTCTGAAGGCCCAAAGGTATGGCTCTGGCACTAACAAGCCTAGATTGAGCTTGAGTGTGCCTCGTCTGCATTATGCAGTGCAACAAAATCCGTGTGCAATTCTGAGTTTGTCCTTCCTTGGAGAATACACATGACAGCAAATGTCAGATAATGTGCCCAAGCACTGACATTTTATGAGTGCAAGTATAAAGATCCTCTGGCTGGCCAGCAATTTCACCTGGTGTTTGAAGTGACTGAGCCCCTGCAGTTGCAGCTGAATAGGAGCAGACAGACCCTTGGCAGCAAGTACAGATCCCAGCTCTGTCAGAGCAGCATCAGCAGCAACAACCTGTGCCTGCAAGCAGCAGCAGCAGCAGGCAGCAGCAGGCAGCAGCAGCAGCAGCAGGCAGCATGAGTACTGCTTTTTAACAGAGCATCATCACTAGCAGTGCTATTGCTGTTGACCATCACATGTGCAACCTTCAGGCTGGCTGCACAACTGATGAGTTCTGACCAGGGCTCCGCTCAAAAAAGGGCTGCATACCAACTACTCCAAGCCATGATGTCATCTATGGTGAACTTATTCTGCATTGTTTGTTCTGTGCGTCCATTACACCTGTCAGGGGCATGCATAGGCCACCCGGCAGTGCAACACTGTTGGCATGCTGGATTTTAAGCCCACAGTGCACACCTGTGATGGCAGGTGCAGGACCATGATTGTGATGTGAGCTGTCATTGGCTCCAGACAGCAGGGCTGCAGTTGGGGGTCAGCTTCAATAAGCTTCTGTTGCACGGTGTTGATGGTGGCAATGGCCTGCAGCAGCAGATCAGGGGACCAGGGGTGAGGGGTGTCAGGTGGTGCTGCAGCCTGACTACGGCGTACAGACAATCTACAGGTAGGTATTGTGCAGACACAGCCTGAGGGGTTGTTGGCAGCATGGATATATAGGGCCTGGGCTTGAAAATCTGCTCGTATGCTGCGCCGTCCGCTACAACAAGCTGTAATTGGGTGAAGTCTTGAACATGATCTTCAGTCACAGCTTGTGATACCTTGGGGCTTTGTGAAACTTGAAGTGCGATGAAATGTGTGGGGCAAGGTTTAGGAGGCTTTTTCTGCAGCTGGGGTTTGCCTGCTGCTGCTGCTGCCACTGCCATACCGCCCTGCTGCTGCACTCCATTGCAGTGTATTCCTTGACCTTCAACCTCATCTATTGCTGGAAAGTCTGACAGCTGTTGTGTGCTCTGAGACTCTTCTGCCCTGCTTGACATCTCACTGTTGGCTGCGTCACTAACTGCTGCTGCTGCTGGGGCTGGTCTGGATGCAACTGCATCATTCACCGCTGCTGATCCCAAGTGTACGTCTGCTGCTGTTTGCACTGTTAAGGGTGTGCCTGGTTTCATGCCTGATGGCTGCATTAGCAGGGCGTTTTCTTGCTTCACCTCATCCTCAGAGGGCACCACCGCCTGCTGCTGCTGCTGCTGCTGCTGCTGTTGCTGGTGCTTGGATGTCAACAATGGTACCGCTGCTGCTGCTTTGACTGGCTCTGCTGTGTGAAAGTGTGCTGCAGGTGGAACTGTCAAAGGCTCGGAGGACGATGAAGCGTGTGTGTGTGCTGCTCCTGGCACAGCCTCTGCTACTGCTGCTGCTGGTAGCAGTGTTTGTGGTAGCTGGGGCGCAGCCTCTTGCTCGGCTCTAGGCAGTACAGCTGTCGTCATCTGACTTTGTTGCTGCAAGTCATAGGCGTGCACTGACTGCATCCGTCTCACCAGGCACAAAGTGGACTGCTGGGCTGTCAGCCTGTGCTGATATACAGCACCTACAAGCCGTACCCCTGTGCTGTAAGCAGTGCCTGGTGGACGGTGCAGAATGATAGACCACAATAAGCTGACCCCCTGGTGAAATGATGCTGCTGCTGTGGCATAGGCCAGTCTACTGCTGCTCGTAGTTGGGCACCTTGGATACGTGTTAGCTGGTGGCTTTATCTTGACAGCGACACCTGGCAGTTGGTGGTTGACACGCATATTTGTTGTGAGGTTTCTGTGAAGACAGGACGAGCAGCTTATAGTGAGCAGCAAATGGTCCAAAACACTGGTTACAACACAGGCGGGCAGTTGCTGCCAAGCTTGGTCCCTGCACCTGCAAGGGGTGGGGGGTGTATCCTGCAATCTTTCACTGATCAATGCAGAGGTAGAAGTCAGCTCCTGAAGAGTACATGAACAGCGACACTCTGCCAAACTTGACCGTACCTGTACTGCTATCAGCAACTTGCAGGCAGCAATGTGCCGTACTTCACGACCACGTGAAGATCCAGATTACCAGGATACGATATGCGTAGGAGTTATCTGATCGGCCAGTATCCACCTCCTTGGGCTGCTGCTTGCACAGACATCGTTGCGAGGATGGCGTGTGAGGCCGCCTGATCTGGTGTGCCGTGCTTTCGGTTTAATCAGACAGGTTGGGCTGTCATCATCACTGATGCAAGCCATAGTCCAAGTGGCATAAGCGTCATATAGAGAACCCTCTGCGACACCCTGCAAAGTCCGAGTTACGACACCTGTCCCGTTACTAATGGGCTGCACCGCTGCTGCTGTCCACCCAACATCAACATGAGGACGATGCCAGCACAATAGGCAGAGGGGTTACAGTACGGCACCAAGGGCTTCATCTGACAAGCAGCAGCAGTATCTGCAACAGTAATGCAGACACAGCCAATGTGTTGCTCCGCCCAATAGGGCAGTTATTGATCAGCCAATAATGACGTAGCTCAGTAGCTGCCTGCGATCAGCACAACTAAAACTGATAAAGAATAATTCTTGTAGAGCACAAAGCAACAGACACATTTGCACGCAGTATGCTGGTGGAATAGCGGAATTTGATCTTAGCACTCCATAGACGTCCATACTGTACTACTTACGTGTCACAGTACTACTTACGTGTCACACTGTACAGCACTGTACTGCTGTACAGTTGGAGACAAGGAAGGCTTCTTGAGAAGTGCTGATCAGATAAACTCAAGCATACACAGCAAGCCAAATGGCTCATGCATAAATGCTTTGCTGATCACAGTATGTGTCACTTGATCACAAGCCTTGCTGGGAATGTCAATCAAACTGCACCACAGGATCTGTTTGACCACCACAAAATATCTGCAGTGCCTCAACAAGCCTGGTGCCTCAACTGCATTGGTTTGGCACCTGTCGCAACAAAATTTCACAACATCTTGCTCTTAGTCAGATGCCTCAACTCTGCATGACTGCCAATAATTTTTAAGACAACCTGGTGTCACGAGGACTCAAGTTGTGCAACATACTCAGATGAAACATTTGATTGTGCTGGCAGTGCATCACTCCCGGAGTAGCCCTCCTGCAGATACTGATATGATGCCGCAGAACTCAAGTTGTCTTTGGCGTCAACTGACGGCGAGTTGACCCCAAAGATTACCTGACCTTTGCGGCATCATATCAGTATCTGCAGGAAGGCTACTTGGAGGTCCTGACAGCTACTGCCCCCCCTGCAGCTATTGATAATGCCTTCAAACTTGGGGGCACTTTTCAATCACCTGAGAAGCCGCCCTCTGCAGCCAAAACGCCCTGGAGAAGGCGGATAGAAGAGAAAGCATTCCCCCAACATGACTAGTATCATATTATTAATACTCGTACACTCAACGTGCTGCAGGGAACATTGAGGGGTGCTGAGGCGTGCCTACCAGCACAGGCTGTGGCATGCATTGACAGATTGACCCAGAAGCAAACCACACAAGTGCTGGCGCACCACTTGCTGTGGCCTTAAAGGTAACTTGAAGGGGGCATTCATGCTACATAAACCCTGTACTTGACTGTCTTAACAGACTATTTTAACTTTAAGTGATCACCTTGCAGGCAATCAAAGCCGGCTGACTGACTCAAGACCTAGGCCAGCCAGCTAAAACCACCACTGATGTGCCTCGCTGATACTTATCGCCAGCGACATCAAAGAGTTGAAACCAGCAAACCAATTGTCATCTGTAACAGATCATATGCTGCTTGAGATCTAACTGGAAGAGAGACACTTGCGGGCTGCACCACACCAATCTCAGGTTCATGTTTCACCCCGCCTGTGATGATCACGGCTCATGGCATACTGATTGCCTGAAGGAGCCAGCCATGCACCGATCATTAAACAGACCAACACAGAATCTGTGCACAAGAAACATATGAAACAAACAAGCTGCTGTTGCTCAACAAAATGAGCTCAACAAGACGATTGAGGTTTCAAAAATCAAGCCAAGCAACCCCCAGATCATCATCAGCAGCAGCAGGAGTGCACTACAACTGTGCTCACAGGCACCTGCAGCTCAAACCCAGATCAGCAACCTGCAAGCGGATTAAACCCAGATCAATCAAGCTGCAAGGAGCTGCTGGAAGGACCATAGCAACTGGAATTCAACACCACATAAAACGTCTCAAGACCAAAAAACCAGACCCATACAGGTCCATAAAGCAACAATCAAACCCCGAGTTGTGTACGCTTCAGTAAAAAAATTGCAGCATTGCACTGATCAGCGGCAGCAGCGGGTACTTTGGTGCGCATCTTGTAGCCCTTAGCACAAGTTGCTTGAGCTGTTCTACAGCATCACTTTCGCACCAAAGGATGTGAGTGCCACTCCAAAGGCCTGCACAGCAGTTATCAGCACTGGGTCGTAGTCCAGAATGAATGTTTCGCGCTCCACCTTGCCAAACTGAGTGATGATGCCATGTGTGTGAGGAGAGCCCTGCACTTGGCCAGCAGCAACTGCAGCTGCAGCAGCAGCAGCAGTGGTGTGTGCTGCAACAGGCCTGCAGTGTTGATGATCCTGCAAACTCTCACTCATCACACTCACTGTGCTGCTGCTGCTGATAGAGGCAATATCACTGCTGCCTGCGGGTGATAGGCCTATCTGACTGCTGCTGCTGCTGTTGGTTTTGAGCAGCAGCAGCTGCTGGTCTGATGTCGAGTGGTCTCTGATCAGCTGGAAGTTCTTGACACTTGCCAGCTTCACCCTTCCTCTGAAGTTGAGGCACCAGCAGCGCAGGCCTTCATTCCAATGGGGGGCCTTATTGTGCAGGTAATGCAGCACCTGCTGCTGCTGCTGCTGTTTGTATACCAGGTTGCTGATAAAGCTCCTATAAGAAGCTACTTTGCTGCTGCTGCTGCTGCTGCTCTTGCTGCTATGAAGCTGATCACAACGCTGTGCTGCATCATCTGGATGATCTGATCCAACAATAGTGATCTCACAATCAGTGCTGCTGCCACTGCTGCATCTCCTGTGCACTTGTAACTGCTGCTGCTGCTGCTGCTGCTGGGGACATGGTAGGGCCACACTCATCCTGAAATTGGGCAAGAAAGAAGCACATGCCTGTTACATACAATATTGCTGCATTAACAGACGACTCACAGCCTGCCATCATGTGGAGCTTGCCATGTAAAGAAATCACGTAGCTGACTGGCTGCCTCACAACGCAACAAATCCCATCTGCACCTAGCAGCAGCAGACCAGCAAGTCCTGTGACAAGATTTACAGAATGGCTGTTGCTGTAGTACTACTGATCCTGTGGGATAATCAGGCAGTGGGTGCTCACCGTCTAGGGAGCATCATGCCCCGCACTCTCAGCTTGTAGGACACCTGCAACAACTCACTCTTGGTGCTGCTGCCGCTGCTGGAGCCACAGAGGTATGAAGTGAGTGAGTACAGCGTGCCCATGACATTGCCTGACAGCCGTGCAACAGGCTTGCCAGTGCAGGTGTGACTCAGATAGATTGCGAACTGGCGTGTGCCCCTCTCTTGAACTGCTGAGAGACAATACTTTGCTCTGGCTCTGTTGCTGTAATCCTGGCCTTGATACAGGTGATACTTGTGTGATGATCTGCGTGTGCTGCTGCTGCTCTCCCTCATAACGAAGCATCTGATGTGGCCACCTGTGGCATGTGTGAGGGGACACTGCAGGAACAAAACACCGTGAGAGCAGCAGTAGATATGTTGAGGGTGATGATAGTGCTGCAGATTTGCGGTTGCTGGTTTTAATATAGATTAATATATCAATGTATCTGAAAGGTGACGTAGTGAAGTGTTTGATTGTTCTGATTAATGCTGTGATGTGGCGGCTAGTGCCGGAGAAGTGCGCTATTACTGGTGCAGCTGATGCTTGATGCAGGTGAGGGTCATGAGATGAGAGGAGGTGATAAAGCTGTTATATGACTTACCAAGCTGTGCAATTGGAAGGGGTGTGTGATGGCAGCCGAGCCCCGTTGCCAACTGTTACTGAAGAAGATTGCCTGGCCTGCTGCTCGCCAGGAGCTGCACACCCCGCATGCACTGAACAGGGCCTGAGGGGAGAAAGGAAACATGCGCGCAGAGAAAGGTCGGAGTGAGGATGATAATTAGTTACAACATATGCGCAAGGAAAAGTCACCAAGATTTGAGAAGAACATAGTTGGCTCGGCAGATACGCTGGCAGCAGCAGCAGTACACGCCCAGTGGAGAATGCCGATCACCTGGGGCGCAGCTAGTATTGATATTGATTTCACGACAGAATAAGTCGCAGTGCTTACGGTACAGTCCGCTGGGATGTGGCGCAAGATCAAGTAAGAGTTTCGGCCCATCCAACAGCTGCTGGCAAGCGTACCTTTGTGTCTCGCGCACTGCTGTCTTGCAAAAGATACTGAAACACCAGTTCAATGACGGGTAGATGAGCCCACTGGCGCTTTGCATCAGTTTCTGATAGTTCATCCTTGCAGTCTTCAACCAGGGCTGTGGTGCAGTCCATTGAGGGCACAGGGACGATCTTGTGAGCAGCATTGGGCCGCTTGGGCAAACAGACGCGCTGTGCAACAGAGGCGCGCATGCTCTCCAGTGAAAGTGAGGAGAACGGGATGGCAGCTTGGTAACTTTGAGTTCGTTCCCGACGAGAGGAAGTTCGGGAATCTCCAGGGCTATTTTATAGCAAGCGGCTGTGCTTTCAGGGGCACATGGTCAGCTCCCGGCAGGTACAACAGTCCGGCTTGTGAGGATACGGTCTTGCTCCGAAGAGCCTTGACAGCCCCGTACGTCTGTACTAGCTCACAAAGAGCATTTTGCAGGGTATGGGGAGGTGTGATATTTGTTGAAACCATTCTACCATGCAGTGATAACTGTTAGTGCCGGGGCGTTGAGCGACGCGATGCAAAGCCAACCCTCCTGATACGTCTTTATACTGTCAGCGTGTCTTCTGCCTGTCGCCTGCGTTGTTGTTGACCAATTCACGATGAGAGCGTCCACAGCAGTAGCCGGGCAAGCCACAGGAGTATCCTATGTGAGACCGCAATGTATAATTAGAAGACATAGTCTTCATTGTGATGCGATAGCTCAGCCGCACCAACCGGAGAAGCGTGGACAGAAACTTGTGTTCCATTCTGTGGCCACACGGACACCTCTGACCAGCGTTCAGCCCAAGAGCTCTCCCCCTCAGCCTTCTGTTGAAAGTAATCGAAGTAGAAGCCATGAAACAGACTACGTTGTGATTGGCTCTGGGATAGGAGGTAGGGCACTAGTCAGCAGCCGTTACGTCAACTGAGAGTTGACGCAGTCAGCAAGCAAAGAAAGGAGCCAGAGTCTTGCTGCCTCGTGAAAACAATCTGCATGCTATGACACTGTGATATGAGCAGTTGCTTGTTGGCCTGGACTTGCCAGAAGCAGTTTCCAGCAACATTAGTTGTCCTGCAGCACAGTCAGCACTCGGGCGAACCATAGCAACAGCACGTACAGCTGGGCGTGATGCTACAGTGCATAGCTGCTGCTGTGACACATCAGCTCATGTCAGCAGCAGCATAGGATTTCAGCCTGCACTCATGCAAGCATGGCTTGCTGTTGTTGATTGCAGGCCTATGCTGTGGTGCGTTGCTGGCGCGGTACGGTTATAAAGTAACAGTTGTTGAATCACATTACTTACCAGGTGCGTCAACCCCAGCATCCACGCAGTTGCTGCTGAAGCGTAATACCTTCAGCTGCCAATCGGTGTCGTCATCATAGCACTGTCAAAGCGCTTTCGTTATCACAGCACTGTCAAAGCAGTTACTATGATTCAGTCCAATGCCTTGCTGATATCATGCGGGTACTGTGGCCCAGGCCATCGTACGTGATGCGCACGATATGCCAGCAACTAGTTTATCTTCTGACATAGTTCATCTTTTGTTGCTCACCACAGGTGGTGCTGCTCACTCATTTAAAGTTGGCGGCTACACATTTGATGCTGGGCCCAGTTTCCACATGGGCTTGTCAGACCCACCCAACAAAAGCAGGAACCCGCTGAAACAGGTGCTGGACCTGCTGGGGGAGACAGTGGACTGTAAAACATATGATCAGGTGTGGCAGGAGCCCTGCGCGCTGTGGGTCTGGATCAAGGTTTGAGCCCTTAGGATCTAGCTACGCCTGGCAGCTGCCTGTCAGCTGTGATGAACATGCTGCAAGCCTGTGGCATTACAATGCAGGACTATTACAGTCTGCACCACCTGAGATATCCTGCTACAAGTGTCACCGCTCATTCATGGACTGCACCTAAAGCAGCTTACAGTGGACGATTGTTGTTTTCTGCGTCTGCCTCAGTCGTGTATTCTGCCTGACATGCCTTTCTGTCTTGCTGCCGTTATCCAGTGGATTGTGTACGACCCACAGGGTCGCAAGTTTCCAGTAGTAGCAGATGCCGGCGAGTATGCTGACATGATTGCGCGCATTGCTGGGCCAGATGCAGTTGCACAGTGGAAACGGCTGGAAGCAGGGATGGCACCTCTACAGCGAGGAGCAGCGCTGTTTCCTGCAGCAGCAATCAGGTAGGGCAGTCATTTTTTATGCGGCAACATCTGGCGCTTTCAGTTAGCTGCAGATATTATAAAGCAATTGTGTGCTTACACCCTCATGCAACTGTACATGCAGCTTGGATTGCGCTGTATGTTGCACCCTCGAGACGTGAAAGCTGACCAGCAGTCCATGGCCACAAGCAGGGACAGTGGCACTGAAGCTGCATCATCATGTGCAGTCATGCCCTGTTTAACTTGGAAAGTGCACAATTAATGCTGACTAAACCCTAAACCTAGCTTGTGCCAGCATCAGTCTAGGCAGTTGTTTGGTGTTGTGCTGCACATTGAACCTGAACCTGATGACAACACAACACATGGCATGGCTCATTGCCAACACGTTGTACAACTGTAATTGTGATCATGAGCTGTCCTGCAGGTCTGATCCTGGCATGCTGTTGACAGCTGCCCGCTTTTTTGGTCCTCAGCTGGCTCTTACTGGACTGGTTGCAGGAAAACTCACAGTGAGTACAGTAGCCCAGTTACCATGCCATCCGGCCTTTGAGTTATGCAGCAGAAGGCAGTGTCTACAGCACTGCAGTTGCAGCACATTGTTGCCGCAGCTTCACCACAAACATTGCATCGTGGTTCCAGAATAATTGATGACCAGCCATGCGGACTACACAGCTCTGCTGTGCCCTTTTTCCTGTCATGGTTGTTTTGACTACGTGTCAGAAGAAGATCACTGCCAGACAGGTCTGCAGCTGCTTTGGTTTGCCAAAGTACAAGTCAACAACAGCAGCAGTGCCCATATGGAGTTTGTTTCACTTGCTGCTCATGACCTTCTGCTGTCGCAGGGTCCTTTCAGCAATGTTGTTGACAAGCATGTCAGCGACCCCTGGCTGAAGAGTCTGCTTGACCTGGAGTGCTTTGTGCTGAGTGGCATGTTGGCCAAAGACACCCTGACAGCTGAGATGGTGTTCATGTTCATGGAGAGGGGCCAAGGCAAGGGGCGAATCGACTATCCAGTAGGTGTCATATGCGGTGCTGCTCAAATCAAAAGCTTATGGATCAAAATCAATGCTGGTCACAGGCTTAGAGCCAAGTGAAAGAGTAATCTTTTATTGCCTGATTTCTTAGTCTCAATTGTTAGGTGGTGAAAATTTCATCACTGTTGTGTGTGCTGCAGCTGGGGGGCAGTGAGTCTATTATCAATGCTCTGATCAGAGGTCTGGAAAAGCACGGAGGCCGCCTCCTGCTGCGAAGTCATGTGGACCAGATTGTCATGGAGGGCGGCAAAGCAGCAGGTGTGACCCTGCGACCGCGTTCACCAGCAGCCACACCAGCAGAAGGCAGCAGCAGCAGCAGCAGTTTTGGTGGAGGGGAGTTCATTCGAGCTCGCAAGGGCGTCATCAGCAATGCAAGCGTGTGGGACACTCAGAAGCTGTTAGCACCGGGAGTAGGGCCACCAGAATGGAGAAGGAAATGTGTCACGACACCAGCAGTAAGTCATATTGCCGCTGAAGTAAAGAAAAGCAGTGTGTTTGGAACAGCTCCAACAAATTAGTCCTGCTCAGGTTCACTACCATGATTTGCTCTCAAGTCACTGGTGGCTGTATCCATGATAAAACAGCAGCCTGGAGATTCAACCCTTGCAGTATTCGTTTGTCAGACTGCAACAGCACATGTATGCTGTTGCTGTCCTGCTTATTACTGCTTGCAGACATCCTCATTCCTTCACATGCACCTGGGTATTGATGCCACTGGCTTATCCCCTGACCTTGACTGCCACCATCTTGTGGTCAACGACTGGTCAGACCTGGAGGCACCCCTCAATGTGTGCATTGCCAGCATACCAACCCAGTTTGACCCATCACTTGCACCACCAGGCAAAGCAGTAGTACACACATACACAGCAGGTGAGCACAGATGCCGGCCAGCTTCCTGGTGCTTCTTCTCTGTTCTCTGGGAGTCAGAGGTCACTTCCAGTGCCTGTATCATTGAGGTACTAGCTCTGCTTGTGTGCTTTTGTGAGCGAAGCTCCTCAACTCAATGTGACTGTGAGTGCCAAGCAATGCATGCAAACAGTATTGTGTCAGCATGTACGCAGTAGCTGGAGGTTTGAGGTGTGTCATACTTTATTGTTGCTGATTGCAGGCAATGAGCCGTACTCAGTGTGGGAGGGTCTGCGCCGCGGCAGCAAAGAGTATGAGATGCTCAAGCAGGAGAGGGCACAGACACTCTGGAAGGTAAGAAGATATGTGATTTTCGTCTCAACCTTGATTTGCTGCTTTGTTACTAGTTTGGACTGCCAGCCAGCATGTGATCACCAGGGTGAGGTACTTTTGAGTGCTGCTGGCACTGCAGCGAGGCCAGCAGCTCCGCGCAGGACAGTGCATTCCTGCCGTGCAGAAGTGCATATGGACTGTAAAACTCCTGGGCTGCTGTTCACATGCTAAGCTGTCGTTGACATGGTGCCTGGGTTGGGTGTTACTTGGTACAGGCGCTGGAGCGTTTTATACCTGATGTCCGTGACCGCACTGAGCTGTGCATGGTTGGTACGCCACTCACTCATGAGAGGTTCCTGAGGAGACATAGAGGTGAGCAGGCGGTTTGTGTAGGTGCTGCACTCAATATCATAGCAGATAATCCTCATGATAGCACACAAAACGCCACACTGCAAACCAGGTCTAGATCTAGCCAGGTGCGATTGGCACCAGTGTAGATGATTTTGTGTCTTCGCATGTTAATCTTGTGGTGGCGGTGCAGCACCTCCTTTGCTATGATGTAGTCAGGAGTCCAAAAATCACTGCAAGCTGCTGAAGCATTGGGAAGTGCTGACACGTTTTCAACTGTAGTGGCTACTTCAACCTGGCTATTGCTTTGTCTGCAGGCAGCTATGGTCCTGCCATCTCAGCAGCCAGTGGCGCTGGTTGGCCGGGCAACTCCACCCCTGTGCCGGGTCTGACAGTGTGTGGGGACAGCTGCATGCCTGGCATTGGTGTGCCAGCAGCAGCAGCCAGTGGCATGATGGCGGCCAACAGCCTGGCACCAGTCTGGGACCACCTGCAAGTGCTCAATGAGCTGGCATTGTGAAGGGAGTGCAACCAACACCGCAGCCTAGGGAGGGGTGCATTGCCTAGGCAAGTGGCAAAGCCTAGAGAGCTGCAGCCACAGTATGCTGACCAACACCTGCACTTGTTCAGCCCATATGGCCACAATGTGACGCTGTGGAGTTTATTGACCAGGGTTTAGAGGTGCAGTGGGTTAACTGGTTGCCAGATGGGTCGTGTATGTGTCCTCAGCAGAATGGGATGACCTATTTCCGAGTGCGAATTGGCACGGCTGCATTGAGTCATTGTTGTACTGAGCTGAGAGTGAGTGCATTTACAGAGAAACTTAAGTACAATGCGACAGTAGGTATTCTGTTCCATTGCTGTCATCTGCAGCTAGTGCTTGGCACTGCTGGTGCCACAAGGCATCCACATGAGTGATCTGCGGGAGGGGGCGTTGACTGTTGGTGCTGTTTGCTTCGCAAGTATTTTGTGAAGTTTGCTGGTAGTCTGTTGTTGTGAGCAGATCAAGGTATGAGTAAGTGAAAAGAGTGTGGACCAGCCTTTCCCATTGCAAAGTGGGTGCATATCATTTGGCGCTTGCTAGTGTACATCATTATAGGCATTGGTTGTGTTACATTACACTCTGTATGGGCTGCAGCAAGTCCTGCTTGCTGTATTGTGGCATTGTTCCACATGAATGAAAGGCAACGCTGCATTGACATTCAGCAATAGCACACCCGCAAGCAATGCATGGCATTGTGGCATATTTGTTATCAATACGCCAGTCTGTATATCTGGTGCCAGCTTCAACATGGACATCGCTCTACCGTAGCCCAAGTTGGGCCCAAAGACACTGAGGATTTCGGCTATTCAGCCACAGTCGTCACTAGAAGTGGTCTGGGTCATGATCAAGGTGACAGGAGCAGGTTGGTGGTCAGTCAACCTACAAGTGGTGTGATTTATCATCGTAACGGTGCTAGAAGGGCCATCTTGATCGTTCCAGTCCCAGCTCTGGAGCAGCTGGCTCAATTAAGCTGATGTGCTTGTGTGCCCAAAGTGATCAAATGCCGCACAAGCCTGCAAGACTTACAATTGTATCTAGAGATACCCATGTGTCACTAGGCCATTGAGCCTGGAATTGCTTAAGCCTTGTACACTTGTGTTATTGGGCCAATGAACTGGGATAGGCTCGTTGACAGGCAGGTCACACAGTTGCAATTACACTTGCAAGTGTAACTTGAAAGACAGGCTCGTCAAACCAGGCTGATGCACCATCAGGGTTCTTGAACAGGCCTGTAGCAGGTCTGTTCCTAAGTACTGGGCTTAGTGCAGCTGCCAGCAGTGCACTCAGTGCTCAAGGCACAAGTACCTCAGCAGCAGGCCTGGGGTTCACTAACTTGGTTTAATCCCATACCTGAACAAATTCAGATCTACGTCCATGATCTGAAACCCTCAACCCTTGAGGCTTTAATGGCTGAGCCCGCCACCCTATAGTTTCAGAGGGTTTTGAGTTGCCCTTGCAGGCAATTCTTTTGGCCTACACTGCACCATTCAACGGCATTGATGAGAATCAATGGTCTAAACTTTCGCCTATCTGCGGAACCCATCTGCATCACATTCAAACTCATGCTCAGAGACGGCTGGGAAAGCACTTGACCCGTTACAGGTTGAATTTTTACGCAAATAGCTCCGTATACGCAACTGTGTGACCTGCCTGTTAACGAGCCTTGTCCGTGTAGCTCCGTAGGCACGGACAGCGGTTGTGCGCACATTGTTGTACACCTGCCGCTACTGTAAATGGTCACTAGTAGACCGGAGGCCTACCTTTGCTGCATTGCCAACTTAATCAAATTGGCGCTGCTTCCCTTGTGAAAGACTCTGCCGCAGCTCCGCCCTGCACAGTGGTACTGTTGGCGACAGGCTGCCACTACAGTTGCCCATAATCTCAAGCTCTCCAACAAATCTCGTCAAACTCTCCAGCCTCTGGCTACATTATGGCACTCATAGTGTCCACTGGATCCAGCAAATACTCCTTCAGCAAGGAAGACCTGAACAAGTACCCACAGAGCCTGTTGAGCACATTGTCGGAGACGGAGGCACCCAAAGGCCTTGACCCCTCCACCAGTACAGGGGTAGTTCTGGACGTAAACAATATTGAGCTGCCAATGAGCAAGTTCCCTAATCTTACCGAAGTAGAGGTGGTCAGCTTGATCTATGGGGTGTACAAGTGAGTCTGATCTTTGCAGCAACTGCACCAGTGCAATGCTGCAGCGAACCCAAGCCTTGGGTTATAGTGTAGACTTTACGTGAAGTTGTGGCAGCCCAGCCTGCAAAGGATGGTCCTACACAATCACACAGTGCCACACGATGTATGCTGACAATTCGACTGCAGCTGTGACCATCACTAGCAGCCTGCCAGAATGTTGGACAGCTTCTGGCAGCTTGTTCTGACACGGGCCCAACCTGGTGAGTTATCATATGTCATCATCACAAGACTTGCCCGGCCCTTGTGCACTCTCTGGGTTCCAAACACATCCAAGTTTGACTAGGATGTGCCCCTGGCACAGGGGTGAGCCTCTCTGAGTACTACCCTGTGGGTCGGCCCATATTTGGGTTCCAATTTGGAACTGTTGAAGAGCGGGCCCACTGGGAGGCTGTGACAGATTTGAACTCCTCCAAGTAGTCCAGGGCATGTCCATCGAATGCCAACACTGTAGACATCATTTGCAAAGATGATACTGTCCGACATGGTAATCATCGTACATTAGTGTTGGAGTACTCCATCAAGGGCATCTTGCTGGCTGTAGCCGACAACTTGCTCAATCAGCACCTGTCTGCTTCCCTACAGGCATGGCTACCTACCTTTGGACACCTTGGAGGCATTGATCACCCGGCTGACCCCAACATTCCAACCCTCCACTGGCAGTCAGGTCCAACTGAATGACTCACAGCGTGCTGTTGAGTGTCACAAGGAGCTGCATGCGGAGCTGAGCTGCTTGCTTGACTACTTCAACCTGCCAGGACCCGTCACAAGTTGGCTGCCTGCCTTGAGGACACTGAACTTATCTCACAGCCCCCTGATTGCACTCAGTTACACATGTCACTCACTGGAGCGTGCTGAGGCAGCAGCAAGATGTATGCTAAGGTACAAGCCCCATGCCACAACAAGGAAGCCCCTGCACACAGCCGTCTTCATCGTGCGATGGTCCAATTTAGACACGCCACCGCTGGCTGGTATGGAAGTGTATGTGGTGCCATCTCCACCAGGGTTTCTCCAAGCGGCAAGTACAAGTTTACAAAAGGCTTACGACTCCACTGGTGACTCAGGCCTGGTTGGCAGACTTGATCAAGACCATAACTGGCTGAAAAGCACATATGCGTGTGCCCTACCTGAGGGGGAAGGCACTGGCATGCCTCTGGACGAAGCCAATTATATCAGGGTTCAGGATATTATTATGCGTCCGCATTGGGACCCTGTTGACACTGTCAGCGCTGGTGACGAGCTAGGAAGCTACCTGTTAGCGGCCCTTCGAGTCCTCAAGCCAGCCTCATTGAGGGTTGCTCATGGCCTTGTTTGCCCAATGATCAACGGCAAAGTGTCATCTGCACCGAGTATAGATGATGTCCCTGTGTGGTTGCTCCAATGGTAGGGATAACTTAGCTGCTTGGAGACGAAATGTACACGAAATTAATCAGGCTTTCTACTCAAGTATTTAATGTGAGTTCAATGTGCAGCAACAGGACTGTGACTTCACTGAGTCTAGATCAGTTTCAAGTTTTTAATATCATAAAACTCAATGTTGTACCATACTCACTGAGGCAGTATAGTACACACACCATGGCATAGTGTGTCCAATTAATTGAAACTTTCCACCGTGGGCCGAGCTGATACTAGCAGCAACCCAGCAACTCGTGACCGATTTCTCCTCCATGATCGACTCTGTTGGCTCCTTCGGTGTGCCCCTTTGAATCGAGGTTGTATGGCATGGTGATAGCTGCACTGGTAGTGCTACTCAGCTCCGCTCAGCGAGCGCTCACTGGCAGTGGCACTGCAGAGCTGCCAGCTCTGCATACCAAATGCTACATGCCCAGTGGCCAAACCTGGAGTTGAGCTTGGACTCAGTTGACAGATGCCAGCAAGGGCTGTGCGCAGGGCTGACCGTCCGGGTCCAGTTGCATGAACTTCCTGCCATTCCAATGATATCATATGATGTTTTGCCCCACCCGCGCCGGACGGGGATGGTTGCTATTTAGTTTTTCAGGCAGAAAGCTGTGCAGTTGCTATGTAAGACTGTACTACAACCGGAGTACGACTGTACAAAATATACGGAAAAAACCACTTACTTGGGAGCATACTTGGGAATCGTAGTCCACCGTGGAGCGGCTCCATGGTCTGGGCCAGACGTTATAACTAATTAGCCAACATGTAGATCCTGGCGGGGGCCCTACGCAGGGGGGTGAACTGCTACTGGATCTAAGATCCGTAAACGTGCGGTCAGAGGCCGCACGTTCTCGCGATTGAAGTGAAAGGTACCATGCGTCCCATGAGCCATTCGCTGGCTGGCTCGCTGGCTAGTGCCGGGAGGGGTTGGAGTTCCCCAATTGTACTGGTATTGGTATTGGTAGAGTCCTCTCGGTGGTGAGTCCATTTTCCTCCATCGTCAGCGCTGCTGCATGCATGATGCATGCAAAGTAAGGCGATCAGACTGTGCACATGCACCAGCAACAGCTGCAATATGTTCCCCTCGCCGATGGACCGCTATATACCAGGCTGCACTAATCACTGCTGCCATCCTCCTTCATGCAAATCACTTGACAAAACCAACTATGTTTTCCCCATGAGCGACTGTGTTGGCTCCCCCTGGGTGCCCCTCTGGATCCGGGGCCAGGTGGTATGGTATGGTATGGTGTGGTATGGTATGGTAGCAAGCTTGAAAGCTTGCAATTGCTGCATGGTTCAAATTTTCTCACACTATAAATAGTGTACTACTAGAAGTTCTATAATGAATACATGTACACTCAGCGAAAGCTTTGCTACCAGTTGACAGCTGCAACGTACGCATGCTGGTTGGGAGTAGCAGCTTGGTAATGATGAGGTACTATTCAAGAGGTAAAATATAACCTTGCGGTACTGCTGACAAACCACAAGGTGCGGTTTGGGCAGATATGCTGTACGAATTACTAACTAGGTACAGACTGCAGAAAGGTACACCTTATTGCCGATAATCGTAGCTAACAGTACCAGACAAAACAACCAAGCATAATGATTATAACTTGTGAAAGACCCGTCAGTATGGCCGACGTGTGAACGCAAAAGCGACAACCCTTCATAACAACCAAGACCAAGAATACAGATGAGGCCCAAGCTGCTGCCCACTTCAGATAGCACAGGATACATACAAAGCACGTGAAGCTGGTGCCAGTGTATCACTGCAGATGGGGCCATCATGGGTATGTGCAGCATCATGATCATGGCTGCATCTACAGCGCCAGAGGTGTATTATCAGCACAAGTCACGCATCAGGATCACAAGTTGTACAACAGCATAAAACAGGGCAATTGCCATTGCATATCCACATGTTGCATGTCTCTATTCCACTACCTTGGTAGCTAGGTAGCTAGCTAGCATTGCACACATTGAAGAAGCACTGTGCTTCATGATGGCATCACTTTGTCTGGCAGCAACCTACAGACCGCCACAGACTCAACCAGCTGCATGATTCAATGCCACAGTGCCGAGGGCATCTAGAAACAGGCTCCTTGAAGGGGTCCAGACTGCCAGGACCATGGGTCATGATGATCACAGCCAACTAGATGATGGACAGCAACTGCAGTGTAAAGGATCCCCATGTGCATGTGGGCACCAAGAGGTATTTGAAACAATTCCCGCCCAGAACTATTATTTTTCAATGGATTGCCTGCAGTTCTTGCAGATTTATTTGCAGATTTATCAATGGAGAAAAATGATAATGCTGACAACTGAGCGGTTGCAGATTTGCACATTCTCAGTCATGACACCCCTATCCAGGTCTCTCAGAGCGCCACATCCCATCTGATGACTCCTCATACTCTGACCATCAACAAATTTACAGGACAAGTATACAAGCAGTACTACATATAACGTATTATTACACCCCAGCGTTCATTCCCTTCAACACAGAGCTGAATGGTCGCCGCTTGCTCCGGAAGATCTTCCCTGTTCAGTGCAGTACGGCCTAAACCTCCTGTGTTCCCTCAACCTCTGTCAACATGTCCAACAACCTCTGCAGCACAATGGCCATTGTTGGCCGATCTCCTGCCCTCCGTGCCCAGCAGGCCTCAGCCAGAGGGATGTAGTCAATGGGCAGCTGCAGGCCAGTCTGTGAGGCTGTTGGCCAGGGGCTGGGCCTGAGGTCCTCAGTAACAACCCTGTGAATGACTTCACCATGGTGCAGGCCCTCAAATGGCAGTGACCGGCTCACAAGCTCCCACACTGCAGAACGTACAGCACAATAACAGTCATCAGCTGACTAGCACTTGCCAGTTGAGAGGGCAAAATTACGCGATGAAAGACAGGGGATGCATCAAGTGCAGCCCCATGGAGCCGGCTGACCATCCAATTGTCAGGAGCAGTTGTGCTGCAGGCCACATCAGCAGGTATCCGCCAGCCGTACAGCAACAGCTGAATGTAACAAATTGATTACAGAGCTGGTTGACAATGGCCAGAGTATAACTTGCTATCTGCACGCATACAGATAAAGAAGAGGTCCACATTGAGCCGCTCACTCATAATCCCAAAGGAGTAGACATCTGCAGCTGGTGTGAGCTTGCCAGCCACCAGAAGCTCAGGAGGCATGTGGGTCACAGTACCATACCGCCTGGTGGACAGATGGCTCTGCAGTGCATGATACACACATATCATTTAGCTGATGTTGTGTATGTAGAGTGCTTGCAAACAGAAGGAGGATAGACCATGGTCCACAACAGTGAATCTTGAGACGCAATATACAGGGTTGCGGCGGCAGCACATATCTGGTTCAGACCTGCAACAGGATTGGTGTTTTGTTGCGGTGTTGCTGGCATTTCCCTCCCTGCTACACCTCTCACCTGTCCAAATGCCAGTGCTCTGCTGAGGCCAAAGTCAGCAATCTTGGCCATGACACCATCAGTGTCCTGCCTCTCACTCTTCAGCAAAACATTCTCCCACTTCAGGTCACCGTGACACACACTGCGGCTGTGGAGGTATGCCAGACCAGATGCCACATCAGCGGCACGGCGCAGCAAACGAGCCTGGCAGCAGGAGAACGAGGTGCCAGAGATCAGGAGCAAGCTACTCACAGGTCACACCTCACTGATGCTGACACCCCAGACAAACACTGCTGACAACATTTACATGAACACTGAGCCTTCAACACGGTGTACTGGTCCTTGGCTGGCAGGACACCACATGTCAAGGTCCACTTGCAACTGGACATGATCAGCTTGCAGTAACAGCATATTGTATAAGGCTCACCATATCAAGTGCTCCAGTCCTGTCATCCACAAACAAGTTTCCATGTCTGAGTGCAACTGCCAAGTTACCTTGATCCATCAGGTCCATCACAATCCAAGTCTCACTGCATAGTACATGAAGTGCAGCAGCTTTGGCAGGTTGCCACAATGATTGTGACACAAACCCACATAAGCAGGTTGCTGAAGGCCATTACAAAAGGGTTGATGTCAGGCATCACACATGCGAAGCAAGACACATCTAAAGAGAGCAGGAATGCTGGAAGCAGTAGATATGTGCGCCATACATAGAAGGACCAGCTGCGGTTGTACTCACGTGTCGATGGCCGGCGCATTCTTGGCAGCAGCTGCTGCAGCAGCTTGTTGAGTCTTCTGCACCACTGCCCAGTCCTCAGGTAGTGTGAACACACCTACGGCTCCAGCTGGCAGGAAGATATCAGAGTCACCCTGCAGCAACAACAGCCACAGCAGTAGCAAACATACACCACAACATAACCCAGCTACTATAGCAGCTGGCAAACTTTTCTCAGCGACAAAGAATTCAAACACCTTGCTAAAGTTGCTGTTTCATGGCCTGCATAGTGTGCTGAGACAGCTCTTGAGATCCACCCAGCAAACTGACTTTGTGCTGGTAGGATGGACAATTTAGGGATGACAGTCTGGATGATTGCCAGTTCAGGTACAAAGCTGCACTGTTGGTCACACAGTAAACCTTGTGCCTATGAGTCACTGCTGTAAAGATGCGCATCTGAATCATCAGCTGAGACCACCAAACAGCTGCTGCTCACCTCATTAGTGAAGTCTGATGACTGTGGGTTGATGTCCACTTTGACATAGTGCAGTGCTCTCACAAGGTTTGGGTGATCAAAGGAAAGTGACAGAGTGAGCTCCTGACTGATCCTGGTATCATCAGCCCTGCTGTGAGTGATCACTTTTACTGCTACAGGAGCACCCTGCCAAGTGCCTGCAAGCATATGGATGAAGCATCAGCAGTGTCAGCACTACAACAGCATTGCTGTCGGCTAGCAGAAAGAGACTCCAATGCTTGCACTGCAGGAGTAACAACAGACAGGTGCTCGTGGGCTACGATAATTTGCAACAGCAAATGCGGTACTCGCATCTGCTTAGCAGCAGCAGGAGTACTGTGGCTTTTGCATGCTGCAGCACCAGGATTGACCACTGACAGACTGATGACTTTCCCATGATTCCATGTGGATGGCGACTTTCTCATGACCGTCAGAGCAAGTACTGCTTGCAGGTTCGACCGCTGATATGACCAGCAGCCTTACAGCATGCATGGGTGTGCACAACCCTTGGTAGCACAAAGGACTGAGCCATGCTTGATCAGCACTACCTGCATACACTCTCCCAAAGCTGCCCGCCCCCAGAAGAGTCCCCAGCTGAATGCCATCAGGGCCAGTCTGGTAGGATTGCTGTGACGCACGGCTCCTGTTGCCGACACCAAGAAGAGTCCTATAGTAGATAAAACAGCAGTAGCAGCAGCAGCAGTAGCAGCAGTGAAACCCACATAAAACGCATATGAGAAGCACAGCTACATGCCAACAGATGATGCAACTGGCTGGCAGCACACTGACTTTGCTGATGCCTGTCGGCACATGGAAAACCAAGTGATACGTGCACAGGAGCGACTGGAGGCCCTCAATAGCAGCAGTGTAACAATTCATCTGATGACATGGCATGACAACATGACGGCACATCCCACATACCTGTCTCCTGATGATGATGGAGTGCTGTGAATGCCCAGCAGCCTCTTAGCAAGGTCAGAGCTACCAGAGCTGCCAGGGTGGTGCTTTGCCAGGCCCAGCCAGGCCAGAGGACCACCAGGTGCCTGTGGTGGCTGCTGCTGCCCAGGTGCAGAGATGGGGAGGTCTCCCATCTTGTCTGGATGTGCTACTGCTGCTTCACGGCTGCGCTTGCGGCGGTGAGCAATGAATGCTGCTAGGATGGCTGCAATGATAGCAGCACCTGCAGCGGCAGAGAGAGAACGAGCACATACATTCAGTGTTTACTCCAGAGCAGTGGCAAAACTAAAGCGCAGATGCTGCTGGGAGGATGCTCGACAAGGCGCTTGTTGGTTGAAACTATTGACAAACAAGTGTCTTAATGAGCTCCAAGTGCAGCTGTGCCAGCAGCATTTGCAGGTCATAGTCTTCTCTCTGCCCACAAAACAACAAGATGCACGGGGTGGGATGAGAATGATAGTGCTTGTGATGGCATACTGGCACTCAATGCAGTACTATAGCACAAGTAGACTGGAACGACCAGCCTGGCCAGAAGAGATAGGAAGAAGGCATTGCCTGCCAGGAACCAATGAGGCAAATGAGCAACATAGATATTAAATCATATAAACAATCCAAACATGCATACTACAACAACCCAGCTCACCTCCAACAGATCCCAGCACAGCAGGTAACACCACCTGAACCCCATGATTGCTGCTCCCATCACCACCACCACCACCAGCACCACCATCAATGCTGCGGAGTGCTTTAGCAGCCTGTGCTTCCTCATAAGCAGCTGCACCTGGCACCAACTTCCTGTCAGGATCCATTGCTGCATACACCTTTGCCTGACAAGCAGCTCCCTGTTTCACTACACTGCAGTTAGCTGCCACCCCAGGTGCTGGTGCAATCGACTCGCACAGCAGCACTGAATTAAAGTACACCAGGGCATATGTCCCGCTGTAGGACCCGTTCACTTGATCGAGATCACTGCCAAACTTTGTGGCATTGCCGGTGGATTTCGTGGCATTTGCGCTTTCTTTCCAGCCATTTGGGGCGTTCATTGCGTAGTTGTACATGAGCATGGGATCTGGGCCTGTTGTTTTTGCACACAGATCGTTGCCGGGCCAGGTGGGGTGGACAAAGAAGGGATTTGGTGCTGGCGCTGGGAGTGTTGCGGCATTTGCTGGACCGTACCCTACAGAAAGCACGCAGAAACACAGACAGATCATGCCAGCAGCAGCAGCAGCAGCAGCAGATGTCCTTCAGTGTGGCAGGTGGATATGCGACATAAAATGCTGCTACATCATGTACATTGTGCTAGAGTCCACTGATGCAGGATATCACAAATACATGATGGTGCCAGCCTCAACCTGCTCGGAGCTATTATACGTACAACATATCTGATTGAAGCCACACACCAGTTTCATTGGCAAACACTGCCACCTTGTTCCAGGTCAAGGTCCAGCCATTGTTGCCGTTATCAATCTGGAAGGTGACATTCACTGGCAAGCCCGTGTCTCTACTGCACCACCTGCCAGCCTGTGTTGACTGGAACTGCTGGTACCCAGGCACGCCATCAGGCCTGGGGTTGCCCAAGCCAATGGCACCAACTTCTGCTGTGTAGTTTTGTCCATCAGCCGGGGCATTGTGTCCCGCATCAACTGGTGTGCACAGCCCTGGTGGCTGCACAACAAAGGTGTCATTGAATATGACAGTTGAGCCTGATGGGATCCTGATGAAGCTCATGGGCTTTGTGGTGGTGCAGTTGGAGATGATGAGGTGATAGAATGTCAGTGTGCGGTTTGGGGCCAACTGGAAGCGGTTGGACAACAAACCACAGTCCAACTCAAGACGAGGACCCCTGCGCAAGATGAAAAGAGCAACAGCAGCAGCAACAGCAGCAGCGACAGCAAAGTTTGCAACTCCCTGTTTCCCTTGCAGGTTTGCAAGATCTGACATGAGTAGTATGTAGATAGTAACATCTGTGCCTTGTGCCTACAATTAGTGCCACAAGCTGCACCAGCCAATTCTTCTGCTCTAAAGCTTACACGACTATTTTCAACAGCACCATCTGTACACCCCACAATTCTTGGCTGCTGCAGCGCAATTGTTGGCTGCACGACCCCTGTGTTCACCTGGGATCTGCCATGATTGTGATGTCCCTGTCAATCAAGACTGGCTGCTGCAGCGCTGGGCTTGTTGACAGGTTCATGTTGGCCTGCTGAACCAGCACCACGCGCTTGTAAGCAGTGTTTTGCAGACACCCCTGCAAGCTGTAGCCATCCACAACAGCACATGGGGCGATGTTGTCCGGGTTCACTTCGGCGTATGCTGCTGCCAAGCACGCTGATGAGCCTTTGTCACGGATGCAGTCGGGTGACAGCGGGTTCGGGCAGAGGATGACACTGTTGTCTGCTGTGATGTTGTATGGGTGTCCCTGGCTGCCATCAGGGTTTACCACTTGCTCCTCGTATGACACATTGTACAGCAACACAGCCTGCAGGTGGACACGTAATGTCTGGATATTAGCGATCATCAGGTAGGACTTGTGTGTGTAAGGTCTGGCAGCTTTATCTCCTTCAAGTGACTGACTATTTCCACTGCTGATCATACAAGAGGCAGATTATGCTGCCACACAAAGCCCGAATGCACTCATGCACATTCCTTGTTGTCAGCATACTTGTGCGGCATCTTGCGCTGCGCGACTGTGCTCAGATTCAACCACAACACCTGGCAATGTGCCATGATGCAAGCAGCAAGCTGTCATACCTCGGTGAATGTTACTAAGACAAGGCAGCTGCAGAGCAGGGTGGAAACATCAAGCAGAGACTGATGGCCCAAATCTGCTCATTGGTCACCAGCAATTACAGGCGCACCTGCTGTTTACAGTAGGCACTGGTGATGTTGTTGGCCAGAGGAAACAATGGTTCACCAGTCAGAGAATCCCTGCTGCTCCTGGTACTGCTGCTGTTACACCAGTTACTACCAGCAGGTGTCAATTGCGCGCCCTGCTTGCCTTGCTGCTCCATGAGAAGGTGAGGAAGGTATGCAATCAGCAGCACAGCACAGCACAGCACAGCGCAACTGAACACAGCTGATGGGCAGTTGCAGAGGAGTGCGGTGGCTGCATTGCAATACTAGTCATCTGAGAGCCAATGAAACATGGATGCAGATCATAACACTGATATTATGTGGCATAGCTGCAGGATGTGGTACACCATCATTTAGTTGTGTTCATGAGGGCCAACAACAAGACTGTGAGCGACTGCCAATAAGCAGGGATGCCAACCTTTATTCCGGCTTGCCTTGCATAAGTATGCTATGTTTGCGTACATGTATACACTCTCTGAGTGCAGAATACGCAAGCTGCGTATGTGTGCAAGCTGCATACCAGCAGTACCAGCTCACCTGGTATGGCTGCAGCCGTTCCAGTGACTGCTGTTGCTGCAGTGGATCATTTCCAGTATACCCATCTGGCCCCACCAAAGAGTCCCGGAACTGATCCAGAGGCATACACACTGCCCCTCTGCTGTCCACGACACGGTCAAGCACCACTGCAGAACCAGCTCTCTTGCGGAAAAAGCCAAAAACGCTTGTGGTGCGGCAATTCTTGAGAATCAGGTTTGAGAGGGTGACCTTGTAGCCGCCCGCAATCTCAAACCGTTCTCCAAGGTAGTTGCAGTTGATCTGATAGGGTGGATTGCCTACTGTTGGTGCGGGGGCCGTGATTCGCTTCTGCTGCTGCCGATTGTACCCTGATGGGCTGATGGGGACCAGAGAGCTGATGGTCACATTTCTGGCTATCTGGGTCGATCCTAACCCGTCAGCCGCCGGAAATGGGCAGGAGTCAAACGTAAATTCAATCTGCAAACAGTCGCGAACAGGTGCAGACGAGGTGGCCAACACCGCACTTGGGGCAGCAGTAGATTGTTTCTGCAGCTGTCCTCTGTGAGCACGCGGCCGTGAAAACTTCTGTACTGCTGCAAATTAAGCACCACAAACTTCCTCCATGCAATGTAATAGTTTCAGCCCCTGCTAGTGCCGGCATCATGAATTCGCACTAGCGACTCACGTCCTGGGCCAGAAATATGCGTGTGATCTGCGGGCTTGTCAGTGCAGCGTGAAGCAAGAACCCATTAGTAACTACAATACTGTCGGGGCCCCGCTGTGCTGAGGCCAAAGTGAAGAATATAAAGATTGCGCTCCAGACTGCCCAGATGGAAAGGCCAGACGGCGAACTGCAGAATTTAGCCATAGGAGGAGCTTTTTATTGGTGAGGAAACATACAAGTGATTTTATTGCCGAGGAACAGGTCGTACACAGTCTGATCAGGAGGTGTAACTGCTACAGCCCGGCCGCAAATCTGCGCCCTAGAAATAAAACTATGTGGTCATGATTCGGGCCACAACCGGCTTGAGGCGGTCGGTGGCGCGGTGAAATCTCGAGGCGACCATCAAGATACGAATCGGCAAAACCCCCGCGGTGACTACTGCATCGCGCGTTCGTGCGATAAGTACAGCAGATACACACTGCAGATTTCATGCAACATATGACGGGGGCACTTGCAAGAAGCATGCTGATGGATGATCGCGACTCACGGTGGGAAGAAGAGGTGCTGCTATGTATGAATCACCCTCAGTTTAGTGTCACTTGACCCGGATCGCCGTCTCTACAATGAGTGATAAGTCTTCACGTGCTACATGCGACTGCCTCGGACCCCCCTTGCTTTGTCACACTCTAGCTCACCTGTTGCACCTCCAGGGGCAGACCGGTGGCATGCTGTTGCAGTAGTTGCCATGTCAGTAGCATACATCACCATCAGCTCCCTCCTCTCCTGACTGTTCAAGCTCAATATCAGCTGTGCCGCCTCAGCAACAGGCGCTTGCTGCCACACAGACAAGCTAGCAAGGATACTATCGCCATCATCAGCAGCTGCTCTACCAGCTGCCAACACTGCTGCTGATGTGCGGGCTGCTGCTGCCGCCCTCGGTTCCTCAGCAGCAGCAGGAGCAGCAGGGGGAAGATCAGGTATTGCTGCTGATGGCTCAAGCTTGAGGCACGTAGAAGCTTTCTGGTGCTTCTGCTGCTTTGCAGGCTGCCCAGGACCCAGAACCACCTGACGTCTGGGTGGCACTTTCACTCCTTGACCCAGGACCTGCAACATAACATTGCGGGATTTCATTTCTGGAATATTAGTGGCAGAACCAATTTCGTGATGTTGGCCCTCAGCTGCATTGATTCAAAATTAGAAGAGTGTGAATGAGCTAGAAAGTGACTGAGCTAAGTGCCACAGGTTGTGTCGTTTGCTGCAGCACCAGAAGCCGACAAGGCGTGCAAGATCACTGTTCACATACACACTCTCAGCAGTGCGCAGCAGCTCCTCCAGTGTTGACTTACTGCACAATCAAGCACATGCACCGTGCATCTGACACCCACCGAGTCATGCGTGTGCATGTGCAGGATGACACCTTCACCCTGCAGAGCCAGCACCAATGGATCCATCACTTGAGTACCCGTAACACCAGCTGCACTGACACCAGCACCAGCACCAGCACCAGCACCAGCACCAGCACCAGCAGCAGCTGCATTCCAAGACGGCAAGCCTGAGTCATCACTGCCTGCAGCATCTGCTGCTGGTTGACCGGCTGCCTGCTCTGCATCACCTGAACCTGCAAGACTGTCACTTTCATAATCATACAGCTGCTGCTGCCGACGGCGCCGTCGCTGCCTCTGCCCTTGAACTCGCTGCGTCTCCACGTCGCTGCTGCTGTCCTCTACATCACTCCTAGTCAGCACCTCTTCGTCAGCGCCGGCGCTCGCATCCCCTGACCTGGTGCTGAGCCGTCCCCTCCTCCTCCTCTTCTTCTGCTGCTGCTGCTGCTGCTGCCCAACAACAGCATCACCACTACCATCTGCATCTGACTCATCTGCAGCGGTTTGAACTTTCCTGCCCCTACGTCCACTGACTTGTGCATCACCCCCCTGCTGCTGCTGCTGCTGCTGCTGTTTTGGCCTTGGCCTTCTCACCACTGATGGCTCTGCCAAGCCCACCACTGCCGCTGCCTCATCCCCATCCAGAAATTCTGGAGCTTGTTGCAAGTGCCCGATATCCAACACATCACTGAGAAGTGTTGCAGCACCAGCACCGTCATCACCACGACCATTATCATCATCACCAGCAGCAGCAGCAGCAGGCTCCTGTGGCACTTGTCCCAGGTCATCAACCTCCACAATCTCATAACTCGCATCACCCTTTCTCCCACCACCACCAGCAGCACCAGCAGACCTTGCCGCACCTTCAGCAGCATTCCCTGCTGCTGCTGCCGCTGCTGCTGGGAGCAGTCCCTGCTGCACTCGTTCCTGCTGCTGCTGCAGCTGCCGCTCGAGGCGATGTCGCTCCCTGCTGCCCTCCTGGTAGGCGCTCAGTATGTCCCGTGTCTCAATGGTGTGTCCACTGAAGCGCAGGAGGTTCTGCAGGCCCCAGAGCTCCCCCTGCTTGTCCTTGTCACCCTGGACACCCTCAAAGTACCTGGCCTCCTGCTTGTTCTCCAGCACCATGTTGGCCTGCTGCTGCTTGTAAATCTGGCGGCGATACACCAGCTCTTCAAGGGTGCCTGGGTAGAAGTGGCCAGTGCGGAGAGAACATCCTCAGTACCAACTGCCGCGATTGCAAGCAGTGCTTGACTGAAAGGCATGAAGTTCATTTACCACTTCCTCACAGAGTCAGGATTTGCATCATTTGTCATGATCTCTTTCACAGTATATTCCTGCCTCAACCAGCCTACGCCATGCACTGCCAGCAATATACGCTGCCCAGCATGAATCACACGTACACACACAAGCCAGTGATGATTGCCTGTCAGAGCAGCCCTGCTCTTGGCAGCTGAACAGCAGCTGGTGATGATGTGATGACACCCCTGCTGTCTTTTCACATGACCTGCTTTTGCTTCTGCATTGGCTGCTGCTGCTGCTGACCTGTTCCCACCAGCCTGTACACCTCCACATGTCGTGTCTGTCCCAGCCTGTACGCCCGGTCCTGAGCCTGAAGGTCATTGCTGGGGTTCCAGCTGGGGTCAAAAACAACCTGCAGGTTTCATGTTACAAAAAGCCCTGCAAGTTGGTTCTGAGATCTCAGAGTTCTGGGACAATGCAGAGCTCACCCCTGTTGTCTACTGATTGGTGCTGTCCTGCTTGCCAAAAGTACTTTTAATCGTACAAGTGTGAAGCTAGAAGAGATGAACCTAGGCTCTCAGTAAACAGCTCATTGCGCCAAGTAACCAGAACTCTCCAGCTGCAGATGTACACTTTTCAGTTTCACATGCTGCCAGCATGAACTTGCTGTGCTACCAGCACAGCATCCTGCCTTATTCCAGTGCAACAACAACAACAACAGCAACTGATATCAAAACAGGCACTGCTCAACCTGAGGCCACTCACCACTTTGTTAGCAGCAGTGAGGTTGAGCCCCACTCCTCCCGCCAGTGTACTCATCAGAAACAGAAATATGCTGGGCCTGCTGTTGAACTCATCAACCAGCAGCTGCCGCTGCTTCTGGGCAGTGCTGCCGTCCAGGCGGACGTAATCGTACCCGGCCCGCTGCACAAACTTCTCCAGCAGGTCAAGGCAGCGAGTGGAGTGGCTGAAGATGAGCACCTTGTTGTGCTGGGAGCGCTCACATGACCACTTGGACAGCAGCGCCTGCACAGCAGCAGCAGCAGCAAGAGTTTCTTCTCAGCATTGAGGATGGGAGCAGTGCCAGAGGGGGAGCAGGGAAAGAGCAGCAGGAAAAGCAAGCCACAGCAATACCACCAGCTTCAACAAGATGATGTAACGACACCACTGCAGGAGACTGTCAGTGGTTAATAGCTTTCATAAGACCAATAGCAGGGTATGTTCAATCATGCCAATAGTGCTGGTAGCAGTTCCAGCAGCAGCAGCAGGAGTGGCTGGCTCATGGTTGCAGGATAGTAACAACTGGGTGTCCAGCAGTACCAGGAGGGTTGAATGCAAAGGGAAGCATTTCTCCTCTGAGTGCCTCTGTGCGTACCTGTAGCGTTGCCATTTTCCCACAGTGTGTTTCATCAGAGGCCCCAAGCCAACCTCCGCTGTTGGACACCAGCCCACCGAGAGCAGATGCGTCATCACCAAGCACCAGTCGGGCCAGCCTTAGCTGATACTCAAACTGCAGTGACAGCATGTGCAGCGGCAGCAGGAGTAGCAGGAGTAGCAGCAAGTAGGTACAGTGGTAATCTCAGGCATGTTGTGACTGCAGCAGGGTGCTCAGTAGTTGTATATGCCAAAGGCACTCCAACAGCACCTGCATTGCCAGGCACAGACAGCCCTGGGCTCCTGCATACATCTCCTAATACCCCAGCTAGCCAGTAGAACACTTCTGTTTCCACCCATGAATGTATTCAAATGCAGCTTCAGGTTGAGAACCTCCAAGAATCAGTGTAGGAGCTCCTTTGGCAGTACTTTGGCTTTCTTTACAATAATACTTCTATGGTTATTGAAGGTTTTGCCCCTCTTGCTCAAACAAGCTTGCGTGTTGGTTTATGCCCTTATGTGTAATCACCAACAGTACACCCACTTGCTGCTCATCCTGTTGTGCCAGCCTGGCATCAGGCCTTATCAGGTCCAGGTGGTTGCTGATCTTCTGCAGCAGACTGATGGCAGGCAGCATCAGGCAATTGGGACACACAATCCTGCAGGACAACAACACCGGCAGCAGCAGCAGCCATTACAGGGCACAGGAGACTTCTTTCCAATGCTGGTGTACCGGCACTTTACAGAGGCTCTCAGTATGACACACGCAACCAGACCAACACACGTCCTAATCATAGCAGCATGTACTCAGAATAACAGGTAGTGACTTGAATAACAGTTGAGATATGATATACCTGACATTGTCTTTGCCCTGTTGTCTGTAGTACTCTGCACAGCCCTCTGGCCGGTGTCTCTTGCAGTCGGGGTCAGAGCAGCAGCAGAGGTGGTAGTGTGGCCACAGCACACCACCAGACTCAGGGGGGACAGAGCTGTAGGTCAGATCACACAGCAGCTGACAGGAGCATGACAGCTGATAACAGCAGCTGACAGCACTGTATTGCTGCACATGCTGGCACTACGACATCATAAGTTGATAAACGCCTGAAGTGCGCGACACGAATATTGCAGGCTAGTGGGATGTGCCTCTACAAAACACATCTGTTCATCCTGTTTTGCTGTCATGAGTGCATCACCATCACCATGGGCTGCTGGAACAGTAGATAAATCAAGAATACAAGGGCAAAAGGGCAATTCATGTCTGCTCACTCCTAGCAAGCGTAGCAGAAATGACCAAGATTAGAACACTTGAACAGCAAACAGGGCACAGCAAGCCTGGCCCTGCCAGCAATGCACTGGTGCAGTGCTGGATGCGTTATGCACACAGATGCCTAGCTAGTTGGGCGCGCACTTACTCATAGCAGCACTGACCCCTCAATAGTCCAGATCCACAGTCACATGGCTCACGTGAGCGCTGCAAAACCTGCAGCCACAAAACCACATGCCACATATTAACCAAAGTTGCCGAGCTGCACACTGCGGCACAGCCCTCAGAAACCGTGACCTGCTGCAACACCACAGACACTGTGGCAAGCAAGCATGAGTTGAGGTCAGTGATCAGGTGCTGTGGCAGCGGCGGACGGAGCTTTGATTGTCCTCCGTTACTGTCTCCAGCAGCATCAAGTGCCCTTCAGGCAGGAATAGAACCATGTGCTGTAAACTACAAGGGCAACGGGCAGTGCTGTTGGTGTTATGTCCTGGCACACATTACAGCACAGGTCAGTGTCACCTGCAGGTCAGGGCTTGCGAGCGTCCTGTCATAAGCCCTGTACTGGAGAGGTTTCAGCTGACAGAAGACAATATTGTCCTGGTAGCAGCAGCAGCAGCAGCAGCAGCAGCAGCAGCAGCAGCGAAGTCAAATTTCATACGTATGTCTCCACCTCATTGCTTGGACCCATTGTGGGTCAATAGGTATGTTGAAGGCGTATGAGGGCAACAGAATTTGAGGAAAAAGTGTTGGCGGGTTACGTCACTGTGATTATGTTGGAGGAATACTGCAGGCCATGCATGTGTCTTACCTTTTTCTTTGGCAGCTGATCTGCAATGATTGCCTTGGTCCTTCTCAGGTACACCTTCTGCAGCAGATCCTGAAGCTGTGACAGACGCTCAGCACCCTGAACATCATACACCACATCAACATCATACATGTGGGTTAATCATGAGACATACTATGTTCAATATCTCCCCATGAGCAAGTTGCTTGGCTCCTTGAGATGCAAGGGTGTATGGCATGTTTGGCATGATTGGGGATGTATACTTCTACTGCAATTTGTTGGATCCAGCAGCTAGCAGGGACCAGCAATAGGCTCAAGACTGCCGAAAACTACACCAGAAAGCATCAAGCAGTGCTGCTGCTGCTGCTGCTCAGTGGTCCTAGTTCTTGCACCCAGAGCGTACACCGCACAGCGACCCTGCCCACCCTGCTTATCTCCCACTGCTTGGCAGTCCTGCTCTGCCCCTTCCTGATTGGCTTGCCACAATATTCACTGTACTCCTTGTAGTCACCCAGGCAGCCAGGCACCAGGATGTCCAACACAGACCAGAGCTCCTCGTGGTTGTTGGGCATGATGGTGCCTGCAGGAAGCATCACAATATCCAGTATATATCACAGCAGCAGAAGGAAACCATACAATTGCTGAGCAACACTTCACAGGGCATCTGTCTACTGCTAGCTGCAATGATGATTGCAGCGCAAACCTGTCACAGCAAGCACCAAGGCAGGTGGTGTGAATAATGCGAGCAGCATGTTGCCAGGCAACAAATTGTGTGCTGGTAGAAAGCTTCATACTAGTTATTCATGCACCTGACAGTCCGTAGCGGAATTTGGTCCTTAGACCCTTCTTCACCGCCTCATAAACCCTGGACTTGCTGTTCTTGAGCCGGTGTGCCTCATCAAATATGACAATGTGAGGGTCCAGGCCCAGGATGTCATCAGGGTTTATCCTGAGCTGGTCGTAGCTTGTGAGGATGACTTCAAGGGTGCCCAGCGCAGCCTGCTCCTGGATGTGGGAGGCACTGCTGCTGGAGAACTTGGCGACCTGAAAGCAACAACGAAGAGAGATAGGAAGAATGCTCCAGTGGGCGCGGTGAGTTCACAATCACTTTTTGGGCGTGACTGCTACGTAGTGTGTATACAGTTCAACCGTGAATTTCGCATAACACATAAGTGTACACAAGCGACTGGGACAGGCCCCAGGGTCTCATGACAGATCATTGATGAGGCACTCTTGGGTTGATGATGACTGAAGTAGTAGCCGCATTGCAGACGACAGTTTCTTGATTATTTATTATAAAATGAATATGTTTGTGTGTACCCCGGTGTCTGCAGTGCAGGCAGGATACCTTGAAATGGCCCCACATGTTGAACTCCCTGACCCAGTTATCCAGCACTGAGGTTGGGGCAACCACAAGCACAGGCCACCGCACAACAGCAGCAGCAGTAACATCTCCTGCTCGCTCTTCATGTAGCTGCTGCTGCTGCTGCTGCTGCTGCTGCTGCTGCTGCTGTTTACCAGCTGCAAAGCTGCGGGGCAGGGCATCTGCCATGGTACCGGTCTTGCCAAGGAGAGCAGCCAAGAACGATATTGCCTGCAGCACAACAGTGGCAAACAGATCATGCAATCCCTAGTCCACAACGGCAAAAGGTTGCCAGTGGTGATTTGTTTTTGGAAGCAATGGTGATCAAGTAAATAGGTGGCCTGGCTTTGGCAGTGCCTATCAGACATTACACATTAGCACGTTACCCACACAAAAAACAGGAATGATGATGATCAGATGCTGGACCTACATTCAGATGTTTCAACATGGAAAACTATAAGAAGTGTATGATGAAAACAGCAGTAGAGGCGGCAGCAGTGTGCTGGAGGGTTCAACTTGACTGACTGAGCTCTCTGGATTGACACCATGTGAAGCGCCGACCTGCACTGTTTTCCCGAGGCCCATGTCGTCGCTGAGCACCCCGCCTCTGCCCTTGCAGTACATCTTGAACAGGAACTGAACTCCCTCCCTTTGGTAAGACCGCAGGTAGCGGTTGATGCTGCCAGGTACCTGGACCAGCAGCACCAGCACCAGCACTAGCAGAGAGATGTTACCCCGTGCGCTGAAGTCAAGATGTGTTCATAGATGCTCCAGATGGTGTTGGCATCTCTTCTGCTGACTGAGGTGCACTTGAGGGTCTCATGCTACCCCCAGAATGATACATGTGGATGCAGCGGCCATCTTGAGTTCGGAGCTGCCAGCTGACTCAGCAGGGAATCTCATGGGTCAGTACTAATCTGGCAGGATGAATCAACAGTACACAGTAAACACACCAACAGCTGCAGTTTGGTAGGCCCTGTAGAGAGCTGAGTATTTAAGTCCATGCAACTTTGTCAGCACCAGCAGCAGCAGCAGCAGCAGAGTACCTGTAAATGCATGCCAGTTTTAGGGTCTATCAGATCCAAGGGCACTGAAGGAGGGCCCTGATCTTCTGTGACCCCTACACCCAGAACACCACCACTAGCTCCCAAGCCACCAACTGCAGGGTTCAGCGGTACTGCTGCGTCTTCTGCTAGCAGAGCATCTCGCACACCATCAGGTGCACTGCAGATGGCAGCTGTTACCACAGAAGCGACGGCACCTGGTCGCTGCCGCTTTGCTGCTGCCCTGCTGCCGCTGCCACCACCACTGGCCGAGCAGCTCCCGACCGAAGGTCCTGCTGCTGCTGCTGCTGGTGCCACGTAAGGATTTGTGGGGTCAGGGTGTTCTTCCTGACAGCGCCGCTTCTTGCGGCGCTGCTGCTGCTGCTGCTCGTCTTCCTCCCACAACATATCAGCTGCTCTGTCTGCCAGGTCCTTGTCCCACTGCAGTCAAGAAAACAGACCAGCCAACACGTTGACAACTCATTACAGCAGTGAAGTGAGCAAGATGAAAAGGCGACATGACAATTCTCGGCCATCTACAAGACCACAGCCCCCATGCAAACGCTCGCAGCCCACCAGCATCTGCAACATCAACACACGTGCCTGCTCATCATCAGCCGCGCCTCCAGCACTGGTGGCCAGCTGGAAAGCTCTGATGTCAGGTACTGCTTGATCCCCTGGCCCCGCTGCTGCTGCTGCTGCTGCTGTGGGTTTCTTGTCCAGTCCTGCAGCAACTGCTCCTCTCCAACTGAATTCAGGTTTATCAGCTGCAGCAACCAGCCCTCCGCTGCCAGGGCGTGAACGGGCCGCAGATAATGCTGCGCCCTGGGTAGAAGTGAGCCCCTGGCCAGATGTCGAGGTCTCAGCACTGGGCTTTGCGGCTAATGCATCTAGGGCACGAAAAGCCCTAGACCTGCGGTCCCAGTTGGGCTGGGTTAGGGCTTTCAGGATTGGAGAGGCCTGCTGCTGCTGCTGCTGAGGAACAGATGTAGCAGCTGTCGCTACTTCAGCTGTCTTATGATTGAGCTGCTGTAGCCTAGCAGCTAGTGACTGCCTTGGTTGTGTTGCTGCCTGTAGTGCTGTGTGGGATGCTGCTGGAGTTGCCTGACTGCTTGTTGCCTGCTGCAGCCTACTTGACAGCTTCTGCAGGGAGTTCCGCTCGAGGTCCATATGCAGCTCGGCTGCAGTTGGTGCTTTTCCAATAGGCTGCTGCAATTTAGGCCTTGGCACGTCTTGTTGCACTTCTTGATGCTGCAGGATATCAGTGTTGTTGGCTGGTTGTGCTGTGAAGGGCTCACCACTGTGCAGAGGCTGGCTTTTCACTGCACAGCACGAAAAAAGAGTACGCTGACGACTTGCTTGCTGGGCTGAAGCCATCCTGTCGATGGGCATGACAGCTGCGCTGATCAACAGGTGCTGTCCAACATTTGTAGCCATCTTGACAGCGTGATGCAGAATAGCATGCCTTCAGCTGTCGCATAATCTGGGATACTTTGACATGCATATTAACAGGATGTTACCTGTTTCAGGACTCAACAGTGCTGCCAGTTTGCGTTTGGGTCTTTCGGACTCTGCAGCAGCAGTCTGCTGCAGGGCGGAAGCTGATGCATGCGCAGCCTTCTTCTGCTCAATAATAACCGACAAGGACACCTGCGTCGATTAAGTACAATATAAAGTCCGTTCAGAAAGAAACAGGAATTCACTCATGTTGATTGGCATGCATGCTGGGCAACCGTTCACTTGCCTTCTTCGCAGATGTGATGGTGTTGCTGTCCCCTATGTTTAAGATGTGGATACTGCTGCAATTAACTTTCTACCTTGGTGGCAGGCGCAAGATACAGTCAATCACAACAGCGACAGCATTGATCATGTTCATGAGAGGACTTCCAAGAAATGCACGTATCCAATTTTCGGAAAGTAACCATGTTTCAGTGCAGTCATCAATCCTGCGTTTGCAGTTCAGAAATAACCCACGGCTTGTGGACCCTGAACCTGAGGGCACAATGTGTGTACTAATACACTATTGTGCACAGCAGTGCCAAACCTCTTGCACAATTTTAGAAGTCAGCGAGGCTCCGAGGCATGAAGGCTTTGCTGCAGTCTCATCGCCGAAAAGCATCCAAAACAAGCTTCTTGAATGCCTGCAGATCCACATCCATGACAGCTGACACTGTCTTGACAGCTGACAGATGCTCTGATACGTCAACACCTTTTTGGTCTATCACATGCATCCCTTGCTTTGCAGCTGCTCTCGCGATTGCTTCAGCTGCCGCCAAAGCTGCCCCTGGTGATGCACTATGCCATTCTGCATCAGCGTCTGCTGCCTCGACCTCAC
Organism: Coelastrella sp. MACC-549; assembly: GCA_018290735.1. Classification (NCBI taxonomy): domain Eukaryota; kingdom Viridiplantae; phylum Chlorophyta; class Chlorophyceae; order Sphaeropleales; family Scenedesmaceae; genus Coelastrella; species Coelastrella sp. MACC-549. Next base: position 85,324 of record JABEVS010000176.1, on the reverse strand, counting down.
TCTGCAGAATGCCTCTGCCGACTGAACCATCCGCCCCTGTAGCGACTCGTGAATGGTTCATAAGAACAGTAGCACCTTGCCCAGGGCCCCCTGTAACTGCAGCCACCTGCAGGTCATGCTGTATTGTGCAGAGCTCTGGGCCTCTCAGCATGCAGGCTGCTGTCAGCACATCCCAGGCGTAATACACATCGATTGTCCCCTGGTGAAACACCCAGTCAGCTACAGGGGCATACAGGGTGCCAGCCAGGTTGGAGTACAAGTAGCTGGCTTGAGGACCAAAGCTGTACAACAAGTCTGGCGTGATTGGTACCTGTAGCAGCATGACAAACGTCACCATCAGCTGCCAGCTACAGTGTAGTAACAGCTTGTTTGATTAAATGGTTGTGAACACAAGCACAGTTAGCTTGCGATAGGACATCAACGCTCAGGTTCAAGTTGGAGGCTGCTGCAGCGGTGATGCAGGTGTGCCAGTGCCAGCCTGATGCGGCAGCAGCTGCCACTCCTCGCCACCATTGGTGAGAAAGCTGCTGATCCTGCATTGGATGTCTGGCGCTAGCTGGCATAACTATGTCATGCTACTTGACACAGCATTGTCAACCGCTGTTGGGAATAGGAGTTGCTGTTGGGGTTAGGAGGTGCTGTTGGCAAGCATACCAACATCATTAGCATTGGTATGAACCGCCTCATCCCACCTTGTTTGTTCCATCTAGTGGCACCAGGGTCAGCGGCACGCTGCTGTTCCACACAACACCCAGAGCTGCAGGGTCCCAGAAGGCATTCCATTCAGCACTCCCATCACTGTTGGCTTGATACACATTTCCTGGGACTTTGAGTGCGCCTCCCATCCACCAGACTCTGGCTATCTTTGCTGCTGTTGCTGGGTACTTGTCCAGGGCATAGGCCAAGTTGCTCAGTGGACCTGTCGCCATGACAGCAACGCAGCAGCAGACGAGCTTTGTGTTTCTCGGCTTGCATGTGACCAGGAAGAGGATGTTCAGTGATATTGTGGCGGCATCATGGATTGCTGCCGATACATGCTGAGCAGTAGTCCCGCTTAATGTGCTGTCAACCTGTGTCCTTGAGAATGCCGTTGCATGTCCATGGAGTTGGCCAGGGCAGCTGCTATGCGGTCAGTGGCCGCGGTGCAAGAGCAAGCGTGATGTGTGACTGAGTGCAATTGCTGACACTGACGCAGGTCTGATGAGGTGATGGTGATGCCTGATGAGCAAAGCTGAATGTGTACGGCACATCAGCGGGGACTGACATGATGTGTGTCTTGACACATCACCTGTCATGATAAGAGAAACTGGCTCCTGCTGCTGCAGCAGCAATTGTGCTAGGTACTCCTGGCCGGGTATAGGCTGCAACAACCGCTGCCTCAGAGCTACTACGTCAGCTGGATCATGATGATTGAGCATAGGTAGGACATCCATGCTTAATGTTTGAGCTCTGTAGTGTAATGGGAAAGGGTTCACTGCTTGTAGTGTTGACAGGGCTATTGGTATGTTGTGATGACCCAGCAGATGAAGCAGTTTGAGTGTCGTGTTTACCGCTACGTCTGCTAAGCAGTCCCCTTCCACAATTGTAACACCCTGTGGAACCAGCAGCAGCAACCCAGCCTTGAAATTTTTTCTCTCGGTGACGGTGCGCAGCTTTTTCGTATGGTATACTACGATTGCAACATAGAAAGTCACAGGCTAAGCTGTAGCTGGGCTTCCAATCGACAGACTGGCCATGGATCACAATAGACCTGCTCTGCAGCACTGCTGTCAGTCCCTAGCTCTACTCACCAGCAGCTGTACATGTTCCTGTTGAGACAGCAGGAGCATCAGGGTGATAAAGTCATCAATCCCAGCGTCATGATCGAATATCACGCGTGTTGGGAGCGTGTTTCCCGTGCCGGTGTAGTCTGCTGCTGCTTTACTCAGTTTGTGAGGATCAGCTCGTTGGGTGCCATCCACGCGTTGTGGGACCAACGCAAGCAGCAGTAATAGGCACCATGCGGCCTTCATTTGCTCCAGTGCTGCAAGGGGCGCTGATAATCCGTTTTCGTCAGTGTGCACTTGTCGTCTCACACCTGCTGATTGCGCTGAAAGCTGCTGCGGTAAGGTAGTAAACGTCTCACTACTTGTGTCTAGCTGTTGGTTGCTACGTTGGCAGCACTTTGATGGCGTCCCCCCATTGAGGAGTTAATCGTCGGCGTGCGGTTGCACGTTTACCATTCAAGCTGTAAGCTATCATAATAATAATATTATGTTGATAGCCATAAGCATCGGCAGCTGCTGCGTGGGAATCCCGATTCAAGAAATTCCTTGTCCCGCCAAACGACGGTGCCGAAAGTTTGCATGATAGCAGGTTCCTTGCAGGCATGGACTGAAACGGGACGAACCCTGTCATTCAGCATGCACACGTGTCAGCACTTGCGCCGTGAGCACCGGGATGGGTCAGCTGGCTCTCACAGCAAACAGGCTGGCTACAAGCGTTGTTGAGCCCCTTTTGCCGATCGTGCTGCCACTTGCAGTATGACATTGAGAGTGCGGCAAGGATAATTGGTTAAATCTGTGTCGGGTCGTCTGGTGAGACAGTGTCCGCCATTCACACATGTGCTTGTACAAGGACGACCCTTGCAGCAAAGAGCTGTGCAGATATTATATGATGATGATAATTGATACCATCAGCCATAGCATGTACTGCCATCGGCCCCGCGCCCGATGTTTCGCAGGCGGATGGTCTAATCAATTATCACCATCCTCTGCAGATTTCATATGTGTGTACACACGTAAGCGGCTGCCTGTCTTGGTTCCCACTTTAGTCCCTTCGATATCAGCAGCAGCCCCTTGGGCACAACTGTCATGACTCAGTTACCTCTCAGGTTGGACCTACCAACTGTCACAAATCAACGAATAGTGACAACAGTGCTATGATACAGTCACTGATGAGGACCCATTGCTAGTAATATGCCACACCTTGGCACGTACTGCAGAAAAAGGCCGCTGCCAAGTCGCCTGGTAGCTTGGTCACTGAAGGGCTCTGCCTCCCATGCTGAGGAGCTCACTCGAGGCTGGCAGCCTTGGGCCAAGGCTTGGCAAGGGTTGCGGCCAGACTCTAGATCAGCAGGCAGACCTGCCACTGAGTGCTTCTAGAGTTTGTCGCAAGCGGTGACTTGAGACAGCAATGTTGATATCTGATCACCATGATGGCCGAGGCCAGACAGAGTATACGTACTGTACGTACAGCCAATCACTCACACAGCCTGGTTTGAAGGATCCCACTGCAAGCTGACGAGGAGATCTCCATCTCAGAAAGGCTTTCAAGTTGTCGTGCATGATTTAATCACTGGCCACCATGGTTTGATAAAAACAGTCTTTAGTCTGAGGTCAAGACCATCACTCAGTTGGAGATATCATCAACTGCTACAGGAAGACCTCTAGCCTCAAAACTGATGCTGTGTCTACCTTACTGTGCGAACATGCCAGATAGCTTCTTGCAGTCCATCAACGGCTGCTCACCAGCATTCAACCTCCTGGCAAACTCCATCATCTGCTGATGATGCGGGTATTGATCCAACGGCGTGGTGTTCCTGCCGCCCCAAGCCACCGGGACATTGTTCAGGCCACCCATGTGATGAATGAGGGTCGGCAGTGCCGCCTTTGCAGAACCAACAACCACCACTTTGGCACTGCAGTGGCAGCAGCATCGAGTGGGTTGCAGTCACCTGAGCTATCCTGTGTCTTACAAGCGCCGTTGCAAGTACAACACAAAAGCAACAGCACTGTCTAGCAACCTACTGAATATCAATGGTTGTATAGTGTGATGCGCCATCAATGCAAGGGTAGTGTGCTACCATCACTGCAAGGCACCGTTGCAGGTTGCTGCCATACCTTGTGTTGGCGTCCAGGAATGAAGATAATAGTTTCCAGGGGTAGGTGAACCATGCAGGAGCGTTGATGACTAGGGCTTGCTGCAGCCGCTCAGGGTAGTAGTGCCCAAAACGCACCAATATCTGCAGTGAAATGGATGCATGACCCCAGACAGAAGGCTTGAGAGACTCGGCACCGCATGCCAACAGCTCCAAATGGAGTGTGCCAACTGGATTTGAGCGCTCCACATCAAAGACCACACGGACAGCTGCAGATAATGCTAAACAGCACTTGCCTCAGCCAGGTCAGGCTGATCTGAGGGTTCTGGCAACAGTGCATAAACACGTGGCACCTTGCAGCAACCTAAACCTGCAGCCTGCCCTCAGATGGCGATGATGCCTGCAGCCAACTGTCACCATCTGCAAACATCTGCCCTCCATGCTTATGCACTAGGCACCAACAGAGTCATGGCCAACCCACCTTGAACAGGGTGATCATGTCGCCGTTGACATACCCCAGTTTGAACCCCTCCATGTCATATACCTGGACCTGAAAGCCAGCTGGCAAGGGGTCAGGAGCAGCCACCTGCAGGCGTAGACAACACAGCAAATCTGCAGCTCTTGCTGCTGGAGAGTCAGTTCTAGTAACAATACACCCCTGCCAGGCCCCGTAGACAAGCATGGCAAAGGGCAACAACTGGCAGCGGCCTGTGAAGGTTGGTCAAACAATAGACGAGTGTCGCTCTTTAGGCGGCAATCTGATGTTTCGGCTGGATGACAGCAACAGCAAAAGACGTAACAAATCAGCAAGTGCAATCCGGACGATCACAGTGCTGTTGGTTCATGTGAGGCTTGATGTGCACTCACATGCACAAGGTACTCATTCAACAGCGCCAGCGTCTGCTCAACCTGCTGCAGAGTCACTCCCTTGCCTGCAGCAGCATATTGCATGCACTGCTCAGAGACTTGATACAGGTTTGCATGCTTGTCATATCCAAGCAACTGGCTGGAGACTCCTCTGAATGATCACAGGCAGGTGCAGCCTTCTGGAGCACATGCATGGTTCGCTATTGATGCCATTTCGTACATCTTCCTGCAAGCCTGGCGTTAGAAGGCCTATGTACTGGACAATATTTGGCCAAGCCAGTTCCAGCTGATGCAAGTGGTGCCCTTGCTGCTGTCTCACCTGCTGGCGCGTTGAATACCAAGTCGCACAGATTCTTGATGGCCCCAACCTGGAATGACATGAATGAGAAAGAGGCAATCAAAGCAAAAGACCACAATCAGCTGGGCCCGTATATGCAAGGTAATAATCATGCTCAAGGACCTGGTGTCCTAGGAAAAGGTTCCCAGTTGCAGTGCAGAGCTCTGTGACTGCTTTGCCGATGTCAGATGAGGTCTTCAAAGCCTCAAAATACTTTCTGCCACTACGCCGACAAGTGGTGATGAAGCCAGGCCAGCACTTCCTCCCTTGCCGATTCTTGTTGGACATGTACAGGCCTTTGGAGGTCTAGCAGCTATGCCTGCTAATGACCTTTGCCAGGGTCATTGCCACCAACACCTTAAGCACCTACTGGTTCAATTCAGACAATTGAGAGCCCACCTTCATCATCACCACTGCATGCCCATCTGCTGAGTTATTGAGCAGTGTGTAGGTTGGGAAGGTTGTGCTGATTTCCTCAAAACCTGGACATGGCTTGCGCAACACGTTGTCCACATCCATCCGTACACGCCACTTGTGGGTGCGCTGGGCCTGCTCTCGGGAGGCAGCTAGTGTAGGCTTGGCATTGAGAAACCTGCGGCCAACAGCAACACCCGCCAGTAGGCTACCACTCCCTGCACATGTGTGTCTTGTCTTGCATACTTTGCTGTTGAGTTTGCCATTGCTAACGAGTGTATTTGTCTCTCCAGGAGGGCTTTGTGCAAACACACTGTCTAAAGGTAGCTCACTTGAAAATGGCTTAAGCAGCATGTTGCAGCCCAAGTGATGGGCTCATGCACCTGAGAAAGACAACAAGTTCCTGGCACTGTATCTTGCACTAGGACAACAGTTGTGATCATATGCAACCATTCTTCATGACATGGTGAGACAGCCGTTCTGATCAATGACAGCGCACTCACCTTTGTTTGTTGTCTGGGTGCAACCAAGCTGGCTCTGGGTCAGAGACCAGCACTGGAAGTCCTGCTGTCACTGACAACAGCGATGCAGCTCCGCCTGCTGACAAGCTCAACGACTGTGACATGCTCAGCATGCGCTGCCGTAGCTGTGCTAAACCCTTGTCAGCCCTGGCAACAGCTATCTGCAGCTGCAGGTCCCTGCTGGGGGTTGCTACAAGATCTCCCGTCACAAACTTGATGGACCAGCCGCAACATGTGAGGTCCTCTGCTGGGCTGCTGTCGCTGCTGCTGCCTTCATCTGTTGCATGGCCATTGGCGTCCACATACTCTGAGTCGGAGTCTACCTGGTCCTCTGTGGGTACTGAAGGACCACTGCTGCTTATGCTGCCTCCCTTATGCTGCTTAGAACTCACTGTGATGCCGTTGCTTCTGCTGCTTCTAGAGATGTACCAGATGATGCTTAACAGCACAGCAGCCAGCAATAGCTGCAGTGCTCCTAATCCTGGCTGGTGGTTGAGCTGCAAGATAGCAACAGCAGCAACACAAGCACACACGGCCAGCTGTGCCATCTGCATTTGCTCAGGTGCAGATCCCTTGGGCCGGCCTTCAGGAGCAAGAGGAATCTCTTCATCCTCACTTTTGATGCTTTCAAGCTTCATCTTTCTCTGGGAGTGCTGTGCTGCTGCACGTGCCATACTGCTGCTGGCAGTTGTTGACTGAGCGATTGCAGGATTATACACCCGCCCTACACCCCGCCTGCCTGCAGTCTGTGGTGCCCTGTGCAGCTCTACTGTCACTGCTGCGAACACTTCCAGCGTGTGTTCTACTGGTATACCTCCATTCCCCCAGCTACCGCTGCTGCTGCTGTTGCCGCCCACCACTGCAACGTCACCTGCTGCTAGTGAAGCTGATGAAGAGCCTGAAGTAGCAACCCCAGCAAGGTTGCCGCTGCTGCTATTCAGTGAGGTGCCTGCTGGAAGCTTGCTGTTGACCGTCCAACTGAACCCAGCGGGCACTCCCTGCTGCTGCTGATGGTGTGTCCCGCTGCTTCTGAGTACTGGAACCGCTAAGATCTGTCTGCACTGCTCGTTCAGCAGCGCAGCTTTGAGGTGCTGAGGCTTGATGGTTGCTGCTGCTAGCCCAACTGGGGTGGTGAACTGCAGCTGCAGTGCTTCAGGTCCATGTGTGAGGTCCTGTGAACATGAAAGGTCTTCTAGAGTCACATCTGGACTGTCAGCTGCATTGGCCGGTGCTTGTTCTGCTGCTGTATCTAAGATGCTGCCCCAACTTGCAGGAAGAGCAACAGAACAACCCCACCCTGATGATACACTGCCCCAAGGGTATGGCGCAGGCTGGTTACACTGCACTGCTCCTTTGCCACCGGATGTCAGATCCTGTGACCGACTGCCACTGGTGGAGTGCGGCTCCGTACTACTGCCATTCCTGCTGAGGGCCAAAGGCAGAGCCCTGAACGCCACAGGATCACACCTGAATCCTGCATGCAAGCCCTGATGCAGCCACTGCTGCACTGCTGCATGCTGTGCTCGCTGGAACAGCAGTGCTGCTGCTGCTTCCTGAGCGCTTGCTGCATCCTTGAAGAGGAGTGTGAAAGAGTCATAAGTGACTCTTAGTGATGCTGCTTGGAAACCTGCTGTTGATCCTCCTGCTGTGCTGTGTGCCTCAGAAGGGGTGACGCTGACAGTAGCAAGGCTGCTCAAGTCCTTTGCACTGTGGCTGCTGCTTACTGCTGCTGTTGCTGCTGTGTCAAGGCCAAAAAGGGCACTGCCAGCCAGCTTAGGCTTGTCGCTTGTGTCACCATATTCAACTTTGAGTATTTGGTTGCTGGGCCCAACCACTGAGACGTCCAGCAGCTGCATGTGGTCAAGTTGCAATCTGGCAGGGGTTACAGAGTACCTTCTGCAGCTAGAAATCTGGAAAAGGGAGTGAAGCCGTCACATGTGATGGAGCTGCTAGTCAGTGGCGCAGGCATCAAGCAGCACTGCAGGTATGTTGTTTATAACGTTGTGTTTTGAGAACTTGTATTGTCCTGAAACCAAATAGAATTTGTGATGCATACCTCTGAGTAGCTCAAGAGCCTCAGGGCTGCTATTGATATGTCCCCAGCTGTTGAGCTGTCAGCTGCATCCAGTGCTGCGATATCCACTATGAGCATCTGAGCACCATACAAGACCAGTAGAGCCTTCTTGACACGTGTGAAGTACTTGGCTGTTTTAAACTCAGCCTCTGTGACAAACAGCGGCCTGCAGGACAGGAGTTGCAGGATGCACCATAACAGCTAATAGCACCGCTGTATCTAGCCTGCGTGGCTGATGATGATACCCATCAGAACAAATTCAATGGTTAGAGATAAAACACGTGGCAGCACTTGAGAGGGTTGTCAGCCCTGCGCAGAAGACAACTCACCTGGGCTGCTGAGACAGAAATACAGTCTTTCGCTTTCTGCCCTTGAGGGACACGGTCGCCTGCAGCAAAACTGCATGTCATGAATAGGTACGCATAGCAGACAAAGTAGGCCATCACCTCTTTTCTATCGGCCATACCTCGTCTTTCGCTACGTTTCTCCACATCTGGTCACCCCTAGCGTAAGCAGCCGTCCCACTGGCCATAGTGGGGCTGCTGCGCAGTTGAAGTGTGTTTATATCAGTTGAAGAGTGCAGGCTAGAAGGGATTTCATGGCTTTGTGGCCCTGTAGTCTTGTACGGTGCAACTGCATCATCTCTATTCTGGACGATATCGCATAAGAGCCCCTGCACAGCTGTAAGCTTTCGTCAGATGAACACCAGCAGTGATACAGAGTTATTTGGCCTTCGCTGGCAACCTCCGCGTAAGTGCACCGCAGCGGTTGAAACTGTCACGTAAAGACAGGCGCTCTGCACAGCAGAAGGCTGAGAGTGTGCTCAAAACAACCTCTAGAATTTGTCCTGACCCTCAACAATCTTAGCGGCCTCAATGGCGTCAGCCGTGCCCTTTGAGATGACCGAACTCAGCCAGCACCGGGGGTAATCACAGTACAAGTCCTATTATGATTACCCCTAGCCATCACACTCTGCTGAATGGTTGTTATAGACCAAGTGACAAGATAACTGCCAAACAACACAAAAAATAACACCATGCATTGTAAAGTCGACCTCTGTTGCTTTTATGGCCTGCCAGGTGGTACACAAGCATTCCAATTCAATCTCAATACAGCACATACTTTTGAGGCTCCATAGCACATTGGGTGGGTTGTAGTTGGTAACAATCAACTATGACAAGCTATCACCGCAGGACAGTGGTGTCCAAATCCTGGTGCTGTAAGATGGCGCCCACACGCGTCCATCCGAGAGATGTACAGATGAACCTGAACAGGACACCAACGGCATGGCCATTCACAGACCAGGCACCAACAACTCATGCTGCTGCCCCTTCTCCCCAAAGCAACGCCTCAACTGGTCTACCAGCTGCAGCCCCACCTCCTTCTCAGTCAATGGATCAAACGTGACATACACCTCAACATCCCGGTCTACAATTACACCTGTCACCCATCTCTCATTGGTAACCCATACCAGCTTGTTGGCCCTGGGTTGCCCACCTGCATACGGCAACATATAAGCAGCTGCTGCAGCTGCCGCCGCAGCTGCTCCTGATCCCATACTACCAGACCCTGCTCCTACGATGTTAGCTATGCTTGCGGCAGCACCTGTCACACCAACAGTCCCACCTGTTGGCCCGCTGCTGCTTCCGGGACCTCCAGGGTGGCTGGTCACCCCAGGTCCCACCCCACTGCCGGCCTTGCTGCCTTGCAACCCTGCTTCGAGCAACTGGGCGTACGCTGCGCAATACAGCCTGCAGTAACTGCGCACCAGCTGCTTTCTCTGCCGACGCTCTGAGAACAGCTCCTGCGGGTAGCTGAGGGTGATGTGCTGCCTGCGCTGTGGATAGCGTATAACTGCATGCCACAATGGGGTGTTGCCAAAGCTGCCACCTGCACGCAGCAATGCTATGTCCATCTGTCAGTTGGCGGCATCTGCAGATTGAATTTGATCAGCACAAAGCTAGGAAACAAAGGAATTCTCCCAGTGGCCCAGCTTGCAGGAGAGGAGGCACTGAGGTGTGTGAGAGCTTCATCAAGAAGTAAAGGTTCAAGCAATCATCTGCAAGCCCTGCTCTTGTGCCCAAGCCAGCCTCTTCAAGTGCCAAAGCATGATTCTGTTATCTTACCTACTGGTGCAGGCAGGCTGTCCACTCCTAATCTGCCGCGGGCACTTGCAGCCGCTGCTGCTGCCGCCCGGCCTAAAACCCCACCAGCAGCCCCACCAAGAGCAGCAGCTAACACCTGCCTTGCTGCTGACAGCTTGTGGAAGGAGTCCGCTGAGCCCGACAGCAAAAGGAGGAATATGCTGTTGCTGCTGTCATAGTGTAGATGGTGTCTGTCATGCTGCAGCTGCTGCTGCTGCCTTGGTGATTGTCCTTGCTGCTGTCCAGATGTACTTTGCTGGGGCTGTTGCTGTTGAGGCTCTAGATTGGCTATATATGCATGCAGAAACGCATTGGGTTGGAAGTTTGGTAAACACACTGGGACAAAGGTTTCACTGTGCCTGCACCACAAACAAACACTAGTCAAGTGAACAGCATGCAAATGTCAAGACCAAACAATGGACGTGGCCCAAGGGCCTGCCGCAGGAGGAGCGCCATCACAGTGCCTATGCAGAGAGTATGTCTATTTGTTCATGCAAGAGCATCCTTGTTGCAAGCTCCACACAGACCAATGTACTGACCATGAAGCTTGCTGATGATGCTGGCCACTGGCTATCGCAGGCTGCCAACGCCTGTGGCTGTTTAAGGCCACATGATTGGGCTACATACAACCTTTCACAACACACCTAAGCGACTCATTGCTGTTGGTGAAGTTGGACAGCAGCAGCAGGTCATACACGTTCAGCGGTGGTGGCCCTTTGCCTGTTTCTGCCGCCAAGACACGGCCACCAACCAGCAGGATGCCGTACAATGCATCACTTGACTGTAGGGCAGGGCAGCGCGCCAAGAAACAATCATAATTATACAGCAGGTAGAACCTCACCTCTGACCCCTTCAGAGCATTGCCCAGTCACAATAGCTTGAGACCAGTCTTGAGTCAATTAACCCTGACGACAGATGGGGTTGGCACAGAGTGCCAAATTCACAAGCAACCGCCAGGGGCACTGTGCATGCAACACTCGGCCTGCCTAGAAATGACTGTCCTGCCATATACAGCCACTCTAACAAACAGAGGAAATGCTTGTTCATGAAGCAACGTCTGCCGCACCTTGACAGCATCCTGCAGGGCTTCGGCAGCTGCCTGTTTGTCGGCAGCTGCTGCAGCTGCCGGTTCGACACTGCCCATCATCCAACCAGGGCAGTCAGCAAATGACGATGTCAGGGCCGCCAGGCTGGCCTTGCAACCTGTGAGCAGCTGCTGTACGTCATAGCCAGGGTTCCTGTGCAGCATCTTCTCAAGACCTGGCGCGCACACAGCACACAGCACACAGCAACACCATGCCTCCAGTGAGATAACAGCAACCACAACTGGCGCCATGGTCAAAGGCACGCCTTCACAGGACATGCACAATTTGCTGCTGCAAAACTTGCGCGTCAGGTGTTTTGACAGATGCCAAAGTACTTAACACTGGCGAAAACGCCCAATGCTGATGATTAGCAGTGAGGCTGTAGAGCTGTCAGGGTACCAACTGTCATACCTCCTGTGACAAACATCAATATGGTTTGATACAGCAGCTCAAGCTGGCGCCGCAGAGCTGTTGGTGCCTCTCCTCTGCTGCTGACTGCCACCAGGTACAGCTGTCCCTTCAGGAGGAAAACCAGCTGTGTGGGGCCTACTGTGATGGAGCGTATGGAGTCCCCTTGGTCAGCAATCACACTCACAAGTGCCTGCACAACCGCCATAAATCCTACAAGCAGCAGCAGCAGCAACAACAACACTTCTCTCAAGCCTGAATGACCTGTAGAACCACAGATGATGTGTTTATACATCTGACAAGTGGTACCCGTCATCTTGTGACTGTCAGACGCTAGAGGTGCCCAGAGCTTCAGGACTCAGCAGTTGGCATGCAAAGCAGGCTGAATATTCTGACACCGTTTAATGTGGCATGACAAGAGGCTGTTTGAAGGTGTACCTGCCAGGGCTTGCTCATCTCCGTGGAGGCTGAACACTGGCTTGCCAGCAGCTGTAAGCACAAAGAAATGTCTTCTCTTGCGCTGCCAGGCGGCCCAGCCATCCTCGCCGTGAGGGCTGCTGGGACTGCTGCTGCAGGAGGGAATGAACAGTGCAACCACAGCGCGAGGTAAGATGATGTGTGCTTGTGCGTAAACACTGTGTGCATGTGGATGGGAGGCAGGGGTGAGGATAGAGGGGTGATGGCCAAACCCATGGGCAATCACACTGCAGTGGTTGGTGGTCACACAAGAGCTGTGGCAGACGTGCTGATAGGTGTTGCTGGGGATGCATCGAGCCATTAGAAAGCACCGCTGACTGTAAGTGCCAGGCAGCAGGTTGACAGTTTGCGATGGAGCAAGACCGATAACCGGCGTTGACC
>JABEVS010000176.1:50056-72747 GCA_018290735.1 Coelastrella sp. MACC-549 | reverse complement strand
GCCTGCCACGACGCCTGACACTGCTTGATCGCGTTGCATCGGTCCATCATCACCCTCCGCTCCCTTTAAGCGCCCCGCAGCCCCTTGACACTTCCCGATGGAGCAAGCCCTATAACCGGCCTTGCCCCCCCACCCCCCCACCCCTTGTCTCCCCCTGCCACGCTCCAATCTCTGGCCAGCCCGCGCCGCCGTCGGTTCTTTTGCTGTGCCAGCTGCTGCAGCTGCTGCATGTTGCAACTGCCAGGAAGCTGTTCGCTCCATCCCAGAGTTTCTTGGAGACCCCAACGACCCCAAAGATACTACCGACCCAGGCGATCGAGGGGCTTGCTGCTGCTGGTGTAGCTGCCTAGGGGCAGCAGCTGCTGCTGCTGGGTTGGCAGCACCACTATTCCCGGATGCAGCTGCAGCCATGGAAGCTGTTTCAAACGGTGACAGGCCAGCTGCTTCGTCTGAGGCTGCATCAGGGGCAGCTGCAGCAGCAGTCTGCTGATATGCAGGCCAGCTTGCCTCACTGTCAGTGTCATCATCCCCACTGCCTGTCCCTACAGATGAGTGCTGCTGACCTGGCACAGCTAGTGTGACAAGGCCGCTGCCTTCACGCCACACTTGTGGCTCTGGCAGGCTTGAGTGGCGCTGATGTGCTGATGGCACCTTCTCTGGCTTTGCTGTGAGTGATGCTGCCTGCAACTGAGGAGCTGCACAACCCCTGCTGTCAGCTTCTGCTTGCAGCTGCGGTACCTGGCCCACTGGCGCAGTGCCTTCACTCTGGTCCTCAGCTGCTGGCTTGCCTTGTGATTCATGCTTCACAAACGCGCCATTTGGTTGCGTCTGCGTCTGGGAAGTTGTGCCAGAGGCAGCTAGTGCATGATCACCGTTTCCTGCTTCTGCTGCTGTTTGACTATCATTTGTCATCCCTAAATCACCTGTTGCTGCCGTTGCGGCTGCTGCATGCTGCTCCTGCTGCTGCTGGTGGACATGTTCAAGTGCTGCTGCAAGGGCATCAGAGTGAGCTGCTCCACCCATCCTGTGCTTGGCACCCTGCTCGCCATCCACCCCTCCTTGGGGAAGGTGCACAGTCTCACCTCCACCTGACGATGAACGGCTAGCAGCTAGAGGGGTCTTGAAGTCATCTTCCTCGTCAAGCTCACCAAAGACTAGACCTTCATGTGTGTCCGATTTACTGGCATGCTCTACGCCGTCCTTAGCGACCGGTCTATGTTTAAGATTGTGGTTCATGTGGTTTTCGCTGCTGTCATCCTCCATGGGACCAGAAAGCAGGGCATGTAGCTGGGATGGAAAGGCAACATGCAGGCTCTGTGCAGCGCAGGAGGGTTACGAGCCTGGTTCACGAACCATCTGCCAACGTGCTTACCCTGAATGTGATCTGAGCGTTGCTAGCGCAGTAGACGTTCGAAGAACGTGACACGATGATGAAGATACGAATTTCCAGGAGCAGCCAAGACCAAGGGTTTCTCTATTTTCACCTAACAGGTACTGATGGGACACATAGTAATGCTCACATCGTGCACAGGTTTCCCTAGTGGACTGCAGAGTTATCAGCAGAGTTGCATCAGTGGTACACCTGCCCCGCCAGTGACACACAAGAGTGGCTGTAACTCGTCAATGCTGCTTTGATGGTGTTGCAAAATACATGATGAGCGCATGGTCCGAGCGGACTCCAGGGCCTCAGTAGCACAGCTGGAATCCAGCCAGCAGCACAGCAGGGGCTTCTTTTCCCATGTCAAGGGCTTTTGAGGTTGGTGACGCTGCATAGATGACCGCAAGGCTCAGATCACTACTCATATCGTTACGTCACGTTGCAGAACAAAGAGAGTTCTTGCTATTATGGCCATGGCCTTGCTATAGAGTCGGTTCCCGCCATCAACAGCAGGTCAGCGTCTTACAGCGCCCCATGACGGTATGCTGCGCCTGATGCGTCTGGATGACCATACAGTGCCTATCAGCGTGGTGCCTCCCTGGGTTGCTGCCTGTGACCTGTTGGCCTCTAGCATGCAGCATCATTCATTCTCTTCTTAGTGACTCCTTGTTGCCCTTGCACAGTGAGTTATACGACCTCAGGCAAGAGAACGAACAGCTCAAAGAACAGTTGCACTACCAGCAGCAGCTGCTGGGCATCTGGCAAAGGCAACCATGCACAACCTGCCAGACACAGAAGATCACAGCCAAAGGCAGATCAAGCAGCGGCTCAAACAGCAACAGCTCAAGGTTGAGCAGGAGCTGCTCAAGCACTACAGCTGCAGATGCAGCAGATGATACAAGCAACACTATTGCTGTGCACGGCTACCTGGATAAGGCTTTCCGCCAGCAGCAGGTGCTCATCGCTCAATTGCAGCGTCAAGTCATGGTGATGGAGATTGAGTTGAGCAGCAGGGAGCAACTAGTACTTGAGGCAGATGCTGTTCTAGCAGAATGCAGCAGAAAGCTTTCAGCTCTGCTGGTTTTGCAGGATGCACTTCCGGCACCTGACCCTGGTGTTAACAGCACCAACAGGGCAACAGCGAGAAGCACAGCAACTGCTAGATCAGTCGCCAGCATCAGTCAGAGGCCAGCAAGCAGATCTCACCTTACTTCGCTAGTAGTTGCTGAGTCAGGGGTCAGCAACAACAGTGCAGCTCCTACTGCAGCCAAGCGTGTGCTTGAGCAGGCTCAGGTGCTCTGTGTTTGGTGCAAGTCATCAGCAGCACGCATCAGCAGGTAAGGGACATGAATAAGCCGGGCATTGCACTCCTCCTCAATGCATGACAGCCAGAGCCGTGTTCTGCATGATGGGCGCCACAAGGCGGCTGCAAGCCAATGCAACATGATGCAACACAGTCCTTATCCTTCTGGCCTTTCCTGCCGCACTCAAAGGTGATAGGTCACTCACCCACATTGCTGCACACTGCCTCAGGGCCAGGGCTGATGCAGCAGCAAGGTGCAGGGCCGCCCGCAACTGCAGCCTTGCTGCCAACCATGCAGTCTACAATCAGAACAGCAGCCACAGCAGCAGCCCCGATTGGGAAAGAGAGCAGGCAGGACCATCCACCCTGCAGCAGCTGCAACTGCAGTATGCACCAGCTGGTAAGCTTCATCCAACTGATGACAGGTCATGCTGACCATACCACTGTAGATCAGCAGAGAGACAACCACCAGCTCTAAGAGCCTGTCATGCAGTTCATTTAAAAACTGGTGGACCAGCTACAGTCATTAAAAGGTGTACCCGGGGTCCTGGCTGGCTACATGATTGCAGCAATCATAGCGTGCCTGCCTGCCTGCTTGTTGTTGGCAGACAGACAGGTGTGGGCCCATTCCTCCCTGCATTTTTGGACCCTGATTGTCTTGTACGCTGTACCACCAGCTTGGCAGCAGGCATGATCCTGAGTGTAGCTCACTGTTCAATGAAAGGGGAAAAGCCACTGGCTACTTGGAGTAAACTCCTTCAGGGCAGAGAGTTCCTGCCAATGGCAAACACTACTGTCTGCCTCTGAAAGTGTTCTGCTGCATTGTGTCAACCCAAATGTAGGTGGCAACCGCTTCATCAAGCAGGGAGCTACACTTGCCATATCACACATCACAGCAGGACATGGCCTTTCAGCTCTGAATGCAGCTGCACTGCACCAACTGGCTCCACAGCTGGCAGGCTTGGCACACAGCTTGGCAAACCTATCTGTGCAGCTGCGCAGCATGATATTGCCAGTAATGCCTTGGGTTGCAGCAGCCGCCGATGAACAGCTGACGAACAATACTGCACTGATAGCCGAGTCAGCTGCAGTAGCTGCGGGACTTTTGGTAGAGGCCTGCAGTGTATTGCCTGCAGTAGCTGGGGCCTTGTCGGCGCCTGCTGCTGGTGCGGCACGCAATCGGCGGGTGAAGGAAGCAGCGGCAGTGAAGGAGGCAGGAATGTGGGGTGATGCAGGGGGCCATGCAGGCACCACCACAGCAACTGGACAGTTGAGTGCAGATGCAGATGCACAGGAGTTTATGCAGCTTGACACTGAAGTTGTCAGGTTATTTGCGCAGATAGCAGACCTTGCAGCAGTAAACACCTCAGAGACCAAGGGTAGCAGCAAGGTTGCAAAAGCTGCTTACAGCAGCAGCGCCAACAGCTTTATTGATGCAGGTGGCAGCACCATCACCAGCCCATCAAAGCAATGCATGCAGCAACAGCGAATGGTGGGGGCTGATGCGCTTCTACAACAGTTGCGACAGCGATGGCATGTACTGTGGTTCAAAAAGCAGGTGCTAGAGCAGCAGCTACGATTTGTTGCCAAATGCAGCTCAGAGCAGGCTAAACTAGTCAGCCGTTTGACACATGATGTTGCAGTAGCAGTGGCTGAAGCAGCAGATGGACTAGAGCAAAAGGATGGCCTGCAGCAGCGGCGTGAGGATGCACAGCAGCTGGTACAGAAGTTGATGCGTGGAATGTTGCTGTTGCAGCAGCGGCCTGGGGGAGTTGCTGCAGCAGGCAGTGCATGGAAGGCTCTGGTGGGGTTGCTTGAACAGTATGCTGAGGTGCTGCAGGACATCCCAGAGGTGAGTGGCTCAAAGACGTTCTGCGCTACTAGCGCGCCAGTCTGCCTTTTACCAAGCATGCATAAGAGATAGAGCCATGTAACATCAGATGAGCTGCCACATAAACCGCATGTGAATATGAAACATGTGTTGACAACGCACAGCAGTGCTCGACGACGGTGTGGTGCCGTCTTGACTGCAAGCCATGACCCTGGGGCTCTGATAATGGTGGCTTGGGTGCCCTGGCAAGAGCATCCTCTGAGTCACCACCGCTGTGAAGACTGTCTGTCCTGTCTTGTCATTCTGCTATGCAGTTGCTGCAGTGTTCTAGTGGGCCTGTAGTGAAGGCTGCAGCCCTGGCAGCAGTGACGGCAGTGTTTCAGGACTTCAGATCTGAGGTTCACGGTGCCCAACAACTGACAGACAGATTCTGCAAACAGACAAAGCGCGCATCTGCGGAAAGTATGCATCACTTGAAGGCTTAGTCAAGGTTTGGTCATGCTTTATTTCGACAAGCCTTAGGGCCGCTTCAGACAACATCATTACTATTGCTGCTGCTGCACCTACTGTGGCTGAACCACACTGCATACATCAAAAATGCCTAAGCATCAGTACGGCTGGCTGCAGCAGTAATAATTGAAGTGGGGACCTGGACAGAGTTCCTGCCTGCTTTACTGCCAACATCGTCATCTACCTGTTGTAATGCCTGATGCAAGTGCCGCCGTCGTCACCACTGCTGCTGTTGGTGCTGCTGAACGTGTTGAGAAGCCAAGTGGGCTCATGGGTTGGCAGTAGCATTGGGAGCTTAAGGTATTGCTGCTGCTGGTGCTGCTGTGAAGCGCAAGCAGCTGTCAGAGCAGACAAGTCGCATCTCTGTAACAGACGCTATGGCAGTGCAGCTGCTAGCAGCTGCCCTACAAGTTCTTTTTGCCACCGCTGCTGTGGTGCTGAGCAGCAGAGCCAGCTGCAGAAGCAAATGTTTCTGTTGTTCTTGTGTCTATCTGCTTGAGTCTTTAACAGAAGCAGCTGCAGCAGCACTAGCTGCTATGTTCCTGGGGGCTTCCGCCAGCAGAATGCCTCTGTTGTACATCAGCCTGGCAGCTGTTGCAGCTGCTCTGCTGCCCTGGCCAGTCCCGAGACACCGGGACATTATCAGTGAGGCGATTAATATTATATACTTTCCACCTGTATGGTGGTGTCCCGGTGTCTTCGGCGTAGGAGCATACAGTACGCAATTGCTACAGTTGGACTGCAAGCAGCTTGGGCCCTACTGTACAACTGTGTACTGCGCCCAAGCTGCTTGCAGTGCAGCAGCACACCTTCACATGCCGCGCTGCAACACGAAGGAACTCACAGTTACATACGACTCGATCATTTGCAAAAATAACCATCACACTGGGTAGCGACCGTTGGAATCGGAATACCCAGGGCCGCATACGTGGCAGCAACCCGCGTCGCATGGCTGCATTTCAGCTCGCACTTGAAGCACCATAAGTGCAGATAACTCACGGAACGTCTTAGCCGGCTCATCACGATTACTGTCGATGCTAGCTTGCGGAATTGCTGGAACGATCACATGACAACGCCACAGTCGCGGCAGTATAAACAGCAGACTAGCAGATTGTTGGCTTTTATCCTGGGTCCGTTTGTCTGGTTGCATGCGCTCACTGTCAAACCTGTCGTCAATTTCTGGCTCTACACCGTCCTTGGAGCAGTTGAGGAGAGTATAAGCAGTCTCATAAGAGAAGGACTAGCTTTTACTCAACGCAGTGTCAACGGATTCTCAGCATGGGTGCTCTCTGGTGAGTCATGTGTACAGCGTTATCAGCAACGACGTGTTTCCTTGTAGTAAAGAGAATCTGTGGTATGCACTTTGCTTTTGGTTTCAGTATTCAATCACGATTACAAACAGCAGCTAAGAGGCCGCTGGCAGGAAGTGGCAGACAAGCACAGCTGGTGGAGAGATGAACCCCAGAAAAAGTCCACCTTGAATGCAGTTCTTGCTCGCAGCTATGCTGGCGACGAAGGTGGGTGTGCAAACCAGAGGTTTTTTGTACGTGCTTGCCAGCTGGTGCTGGATTGTCACAAATGCTTTCTCATGTAGCACACAGTGTCTCTATGTGCACAGACAGAATCTTCTGCACTTCTGCCGATGAAGCGTTGAGTGGCAATGAACATTGGCATATGTGTTTGCTATATGCATACTTTTTTTTGTGACGGTCTGTTTCCACGACTGGTTGCCGGGCTCAGCTTGGTTGCATGCATGTTGCAGTCAAGTAACACACCCTGTGGCATATGATTTCAACAGGGCACTTGGCAGCAGATGCAGCACCACAAGTTGCAGTGCAGCTACGTGGCAGTAAAGACGGCAGCCGCAAGCAGCAGCCTCGTTTGCCGTCAGATAAAGGGGCGTCAGCACCACACAACTTCGATGCATCGGCGTCAACAACTAGTTATGAAGCTGCACTTGGCGCAAGTGCAGCAGCGGTGGCAGCAGACCATGCTGCACCAATCGAGTTGCGCAAGCAGCAGAAACAGCAGCATCATTCTGAAATTGAAGCTGCTTCTGATCAAGAACCTGAGCGGGCTGGGCAGAGCTCAGAACAAGAAGACAGTGATGCAGCAAGTGCACACAGCGCCAGCGATGACGACAGCAGCAGCCAATGGTGGCCAACAGCCACACCAGCATGGCTCACAGAGGTGTCTGACCAAGCACAAGAGGCAGCAGCAGCAGCTCAGGAGCGAGCAGCAGCAGCAGCAGCGCAGGCATCAGCTGCGGTGCAGCAGGCAGCCAGCAGTGTCAGCACTGCTGTGGAGGAGGCTGCATCAGCAGCTGCTGCTCTTGCACGCAACATGAGGACTAATATGAGCACTGTGTTTGAACCTCAGGCTGGCTGGGGGGCCAGTGAGGCTATCAGGAGAACAGGTGGGCCACATCTGACGTGCTGGGGCGAGTAGTCCAGCGCTGAGGTGCTGGCATGCACGGGTACAAACACTGTGGTCCCTTCAGCATACTTCTCATCTAAAGTACTGTGGAGACTACAGATGTTTGTGGCTCCTGCGATGAACAATGCTTATGCGGAATGCTTTGGCCTCTCCCAAGCTATTAGTGCCCTGTGAGTGTCTGACATGTCTGTTATTGCGTGCTGTAGGACTGCTGGAGGATGTGTCCTTGTTCAGCCAGCTGCTGGTCAACCGCATCTTTGACGCCATCAGATGGCTCATAGGCAGCTTGACCCTCGTCAGCACAGGCACAACACCAAGGGCACAACAAGCAGCCAGCACAGCAACAGGCAGCTGGTTGTCCAGACCCCCAGCAGCAGCAACCCCCACCAGCAGAAGCAGCAGCCACGCCAGCAGTACAGCTGCTGCCGTCGGTGCAGGCGTGGCAGTTGCAGGTGTTGCGGCAGCGAAAACTGCACGTGGGGTGACAGCAGCAGCAGTGGCAGGCGGCGGTGGCAGTGCAGCAGCAGGAGGTCTGTGGGCGGCCGTCAAGCGGGTGTTGTGGCCTTGGGGAGCTGCTGCTACTGCTGGGGCAGTAACAGCGGGTGCGGCAGCCGCAGCAGCAAAAGATTTGTGGGATGAGAGTCACAAGCACGATCTTGGTGGCACTGCCACTGCAGCAGCTGGCAGTACAGCACCTGCGAGAGTGTACAGGCGCAGTGCAACAAGTGTGGACCTCGTGGTGGGTTCATCTGGCACGTTTTTCTCAGTCGGCATACTGCAGATGACAAGTTTCAGAAAAATATGCCAAGAGCATGGCAACATTGTATGCTTGGCTGAATGAGAGTGTGCCCAAACCTGTTGTGTTACTCAGAGGAGCCAACCGCAGTGTGTTGATGCTGCTGCTGACAAAAATGCTTTATGCTGCTGCTGGAAGCTTTCCCAAAAGAGCAAAACTCTGTTTTTGAGTTGAGTTATCAGGATCATCGGACTTGACATTTGCTTCTGCATTGTGAAAATGCATCTGTGTGTTGCAGAGGACTGTTAATCCCTGGCAGTCGGAATCAGAAGCTGATGACAGCGATGCAGACCTCACCACAGAAAGTGAACAGGCAGACATTGACCAGCTGTCGGCATCAATAACAAAGCATTTATCGTCCACTCAACTTCCTGGCAGCAGCAGCTTGCGCAGCAGCGTCTCAGGTACAGATCGCAGCCGTGCAGCAGCAGATTCAATGGGTGTTGGCAGCAAAGTTGCATTCGCTGCTCTTGAAGGGCCCAACCAGCCAGCACAGCAGCCAGCAGGCACTCTGGATCGCCATTCAGCAGTAGCAACAGCTGCAGTGAGCGGCGGCAGCAGCAGCAGGACTGCAACACCCTTTGCTGCAGTGCATGTGCAGGAGAAGCATCACAGCGCCATTTCACGGCAGGAGTGGCAGCAGCAGAAAAGGCAGAAGCTACGCAGACCTGCTGATAGTCGCAAGCAGCATCGCAGGCACAAGGGCGAACAGCAACAGCAGCAGCTGTCACAGTGGTCAAGTGACAACAGTGCTGGCAGCAGCAGTGGCAGCAAGGGACCTTTGTACAGAACACGATCTGGTCCCGCCTTGTCAGCGCTGAAGGATGTGTCATCTGCTGGCCAGGTCATACGTATGGCAGGTGAGCAGGCCTGCGGTCAGATCTGTGTGTATTATCATCATTAGTTGGGTTTCAGCGACTGGTTTCTAGCGATCTGCAATAGCGACTTGAATTGTGTGCAGGTGGGGTGCATAGGCACATATTCCACTTGCAATAGTCTTCACCCACGTAATGCAGATCCAGGATGATTTAGAAGAGAGTTGCATGGGGCATTCTTCAGTACATGCACGTTTTCTGTAGGCTGAGCAGACACTGCTCTGATAGTCTGCAGTTGACCAATACTGCGCGGTAGATGTTGATAAATTTCGTTGTGCCGTACAACCGCAGTTTCTCCGGTATCATGCCTCCATATGGCATCCCTCTACCAACTGAGCAGAAAGTGTGGTACAGTTGTTACACACGACTCCTAAGTGTTATATAACTGTTATAATTGTTACAACACAGGGTACCCACTTGAGGTGCATCAGGTTGCAACTGCTGATGGCTACTTGCTGACCATGGAGCGCATACCACAGCCAAAGTCAGTAGATGTGGTGTTCATGATGCATGGTGAGGGGACTGCTGCCAGCTCACACTCGATCAGCTCATTGGAGTGTGATCCGTCAGCTGCTATCTTAAGACATGCCTCATGGGTTATAGCTGCAGCAGCCTTGTCTTCTTTAGGGAGGTACAACCTGAAGGCTTAGGCCACCGTTCTGCGCCAAGAGTTGACTGTCAAGCACAGAATCATCACCAAGTGCATGGCCCAGACACAACTGCACAGAGCTGTTGCAAACCACTGCATTACTTCTACGGCATCTCAACTACAAACCACTATCAACTACAGCAACTGCTATGAGCGGGATAGTAAAAATCTACTGTAGCACTTTAAGACTGAGCCTCAAAGCCTTTGATGCCACACAATCAGTCAGACCTCTGTTGTGTAAGAAGAAGACTTTTTTGGGAACTTCTGACCCGCTGAGTAGTTGTGTGTCCTGGCACTGTTGTCAGGTGTGCTGGACACCAGTTTGACCTGGGTGTCAGGGGGTGTGACCGGCAGTCAGGCCTTTGCAGCCTGGGACAGGGGCTTTGACGTCTGGCTGGGCAGCAGCAGGAGCAACCCACCTCATGCAGCAGTAGACCCCAAGCGGCGGGGCAGCAGCTACTGGCTCTACACCAACAATGAATGTGGAGTGCTGGATATGGGGGTGCAGTTGGATCATTTACATGCAATCAAGGTGAAGGAGTTGGCTGCTTTGGGCATCAGTGGAGATGCTGCAAGAGTCAATGTGGGTACCCCCGCTCCTGCTGCTGCTGCTGCTGCTGCTAGCGTTGCTGATGGGGAAAGCAGCAGTGCAGAACAGCAGACGCAGCAGCAGCAGCAGCAGCAGCAGGTTGAAGCACAACAGGAGGAGGATAGCAGCCAGCTGGGGCAGCAGCAGCAGGAGACAGCAGCACCTGCAGCAGCAGGGCCTTCTGTTGCTGTGAGTAGGGGTGTCATCAGCTGTAGTGCACCTCCTGACCTTGTACACATCAACAGCGGCAGCAGCACTGCTGCTCCTTGGGAAGACAGCTTGAGCATACCTGGGAGTGCTGCTGGTCGGCCAGCCACACTGCATCATGCTGTATCAGCAGCAGAAGCAGATGCAGCAGCAGCAGCTGAAGCAGCAGCAGCGCTCAGTCGGCACAGAGCAGCGGTAGCAGCAGCTGGTATATCGCCAGACAGGGCAGTCCCTGGTGCTGCTGGCCGCAGCAGCAGCAGCAACAGAAGCAGCAGTGAGGGTTTAGCATCTTGGTGGCCAGGTATCAGCAGCATAACAAACTTCACAGGGTTCAACATCAGCCTAGGAGGGCTCAGTAACAACAAGCCACGCAGCCAGCGGTTAAGCCGCAGGACTGGCTCGCTAGACCTAGGGGTTGCTGCTGCCACTGCTGCTGCTGCTGCTGGCCCGGCAGCAGAGCTGGGTGCCGGAGCAGCAGGTGTGTTGGGTGTTACTGCTGCTGCCACTCTGGCTGCTGCTGCTGCTCGTACTGGCTCACAGGTCCGGGACACTGTGCTGCCAACCAAGCTGCAGACATCCTCAGATTCTCAACAGGCACAAAGAAGCAGCAGCAGTGGCAGCAGCGCTGGTGTGGGTGTGAGTTGTCACATTGAGGTGCCTCAAACTGGTGATGGTGTGTCTTTGAATCTTACAACAGAGGACAGCAAACAGGACGAGGTGACAGCAGCAGCAGCAGCAGCAGCATGTGATGTTGATGGAGATGATATTGATGCAGCTGTAGTGCCGCCACTGTGGCACAAGTTGGGCAGCAGCAGCAGCTTGCGGCATGTCTTGAGTGCACCAGACATATCTGCCCTGGAGTTGCCCCCATCAGCAGCAGCAGCGGCAGCAGCTACAAAGAGTGATGCGGACAGCCACAATCTCTCCGGCAACAGGAGCAGTGCTGCAAACAAAACAGCTGCAGCGGAAGTGCCGCAACCCATGCAGCAGCAACAGCAGCAGCATGGCAATAAATCTGACCAAGCATCACAGCAGCAGCAGCAGCAGCAGCATGCTTTGGGTGGCAGCAGCAACAGCAGCAGCAGTCTTACAGGTGACCCCTACAACCTTCGTGTCGTTGCTCACAGTCTCGGCGGATTCCTGATGTTGATCTACTGCACTCAGCGGGCGCGGGAGGGTCGGCCGCATCATGTGAGGCGCATGGTGCTGCTCAGCCCGGCAGGCTTCCACACAGTCATACCCAGCATGTTTAAACCCATCCTGCCCACCTGGAAGTTGATCATGTACTACATGGCCTGGGTCTGGCGGCAGAAGGTGGGTGCACTCATCTGGGCGCAGGAATAGGCACTGCGTGGTAGTTGGGACAGCCTGATCTGCTGCTGCAGGGTTGGTGAGGTGTAGTGTGTGTCTGGCAGATGGTTTCTCTGGTGCGAAAGCATTCCTTGCAAGCATTGCTTTTGTAGTCACCATGCCTGGGGTTTACTT
Organism: Coelastrella sp. MACC-549; assembly: GCA_018290735.1. Taxonomy (NCBI): domain Eukaryota; kingdom Viridiplantae; phylum Chlorophyta; class Chlorophyceae; order Sphaeropleales; family Scenedesmaceae; genus Coelastrella; species Coelastrella sp. MACC-549. The sequence goes on along the minus strand of JABEVS010000176.1, from coordinate 60,688 downwards.
GTGGGTGTCACTTGTGTATGTCACTGCAAAGACATCACCCAGGGTATAAATGTCACACTATTCGTTACAAGTCTCCATCTCAAATCGTCTCAAGTGCCAGCTAGACAAGCTGATCAGCGCACACGTGGCAGTTGAGGATTGTATGACACAATGGTAGCAAGCCTGCTCTCAGGCGAAAGAGCAGATATGCATCACAAATATGTATCACAGTGTTGAGTTTCTCATTTCCTTTCATCCACTCCCTTCTGTTGCGCCGTTGCAGGCTTTCCCTGTTCACCTGCCCACCTTTGTTGCCAGGCTCCTTGCCTTCAAGGTTGCTGTTGACACCAGCAAGCTGCCGGCAGTGGGTGACCTGGTGAAGGCTTTTGCCAGGCTTGTGCTGGGAGGTGACCGCTCAGCCTGGGACAGGGCATTGGTCATGCCGCATTACACAGCAGCAGGCATGCCGCTGCTCAGTAGCTTGCAGGTGAGTGTGAGACTGCTGTAATTACTCTACTGTACTGAAAGGGCGTCTCAAGCTGCCGTCTTGTTTGGTGTTATGGTCTAATTATACTATTTGGTCATTCATTTTGGCTGTTGGTGTGTTGCCTGACATGTCTTGATGATGAAGAGTAAGTCGTGCCACATCCATCATCTGTCGGGTCCCATTTTCTGACAGTTGCAAACCTGTTTGTTGCAAACACGCTGTAGGTGATGCACTTCTGTCAGCTGGCCATGACGCACCGCTGTCAGTTGTATGACTACGGCAGCGTAGCGGCAAATGTAGCTGCCTACCAGCAGCCTACCCCGCCTAATGTGAGTGACCTGTACCACATGTTGCGGGGTGTGCCTGTGCACCTTGTTGCTGGGTTGTATGATGGTGTCATTCCACCAACAAACATCAAGTGTCACTATGAGGCGATGAGAGCAGCAGGAGTGGATGTCAGCTACAGAGAGGTGCGACACGGGGTCAGCGGCTTGCAGCTAAGGCTGTTGTGGCAATGAACGCACTGCATTGCACCTGCTCGTGAGCAACATGAGATTGAAGTAGATGTGCTTTCCGGTGTGCAGCACAGTGTTAGCATCTTTTAAGGCATGTTGATGTATAGGGCAGATGGCAGCGGCATGCATGCAATAGTACCGTCCAAGTCCATGTCCATTCCACTGATGAATCACTGCTAAGCACAAATGGCAGCAGAACAGCATCTGACTTGACACTTCAGTGGCTGTGCTGGCAAAGCGTGTCAATGCACATGTCAACAGTACAGTTCGCAGACTGCTCGAATGTCATCTGCATATTATCACCCTCTGAACTGTCTGGTTGAGTACAGCTTCAAATGCTGCTGTTGTACCTGCAGTTTGAGTATGGTCACATGGACTTCACCTTCAGTGCCAAGGAGGAGCTGGGCTACTACATCAACAGCCTGCTCACCAGGCAGTGAATACAAGACAGATATTGAGGGTGACAACTGCCGTTTATTTATGTATTGAACGATGACCAGGTGGTCTTGGTCTTGAACCGTGTGGCTGCTGGGTGCCCTACTGTGTCGGCAGCATATGGTGATGGATACGGATTTGGCAGTGCAAAGACAGCGCATGGCTGCTGAGTCTAATTGTATGTGTGTGAAATGCCTATTGTGCATGAGCCTGCAAACCAGCATGGTCTTGTTGCAGGCAGACAAAGGATACTGAGTTCCAAATCGTGACTGGCAGCTGGCGCATGTGGCTCCGCACGATCTCCTGTTTGGCAGCCCTCGAGGGTATCAACTTCGGCGTATGCAGCAACTACGCCACTATTTTGGTGACACGCTGGCGTAATACTCTCGAGCGTTTTTGAATACGAATGACAAATTTTGCACTACAGTGAACGACTTCCTTGCTGCTGTCTCTGGTTGATTCAACTACCAGTCTATGATTGATGCGAGCTAACTATTGTGGCCAAACGCTCACCTCGCCAGCATCTTGCAAGGCTCGCTGCATCGTGGTGACATCGACGTTTGCTCTTGTGCTGCTGCAAAGCAATCATCAGTATGAGCACCAGAGCAGCGCGAAGTAGCAAGAGGAAAGCGGCGGAGCCCGCCAAGGCGCCAGCAGTAGATAAACCTTCGCAGAAGAAAAGCAAAAAGAAGAAGGAGGCTGAAGGTGAACCAGAATCGTGCCATGATCTCTTCATGAGAGAGGTTGCAGTGCGAGAGAAGCAGCTAAAGAAGCACTGGTGAGTTTTGGGCCAGGAACTTAGCCAGATGACACACACAAGACAGCGGTTGAGTGCTGAATGATGTTAGACCGATGTCATCAGTTGGCACCTGATCTAAGCAGTGAGACAGCCCCAACTTTCTCAGCATAGTGTCTGTGTTACTTCTTTGTAAGGTCCAAACTTCCAACATTATGTCAGATCCATCATCCTTGTATGAGAAGCCACCCCCCTCTCGTTTACAGTTTCCCCCACATTGCATCTTTGGACAATGAACAGCATGATCACGGAAGGAAGGAAGGAAGGAAGTTACCCAGCATGATCAAGTACTCCTAAAAGTCACACAGGCTCTCATCCTGCTGCTCATTGTTTCATGCTGACTGCACTGGTGACCCTGATTATTCTCACTCAACCTGCCACAACTGTTGAACATGCTCCTTCCTGCAGCATCATCATGGAGATGGTCGACACAGATGAGGATGAAACCACCCTGGAGCAGCTGAGAGCCCTCAAGCGGGTCTTTGTGCCAAAGAAGGTGCAGGATTATTTTATCAAGGTGAGGCAAGCAACACCGTACCTACACTCCACTTCTCTTGCAGCATCTTCTGCTGTGAACCTTAATGCGTTTGTTGCAGGAACGCAGTAAGCCATGAAATGCTTGGCTGCAGTCACTCTAGTTGTGTTGAATTTGCAAATCGCATAACCTACAATGCTGGTCCTTGGAGTGGCCCCAGGTTCTGACATGGCCCTGCATGTTAATGTGTTCTGCTCAGAAAGTGTTAATCACTAGGTCTCATGCTGATTTGTACCTTCACTTGGTTGGTGCTATTCCTGATCACAGGTTTGGAGCAAATTGGATGACGTGGGTCAGGATGAGGATGAGGAGGGGGAGGAGGATGAGGAGGGTGACACGGCTGATGCCACGATGAAGGCGTTCATGATGATATTCCTGGGCAAGTGCCTCACAACCAAGCATGCACAAGGTGTGTGGTCCCATATATACAGACTATGCCACAGCTGCCAGCTCACCACCCAAGCAGACTGTGGAATGGCATCACGACTGTCAAGCCACACCCCTTTGTTCAGCGGTTGATCAGTTAGAGCCCACCATACCACACCAGAATGTACGTGCTTATGGGTGGTATAATCACTGCTGTAATTCCTTCTGCAGAGATGCAAACCATTCTGACGGGCCATGTGGACCACGTTGACAAGAGCATCAAGTCAGGGTCATGGCAGGATGCCTTCTGTCGCTGGGTGGCAACAGCCATGGCGGCGAGACGTGAACCACACTGGTGGGAAGACACCGACGGGCCAGGTGAGCATCACAGCACACAGCAACAGCAGTCCAGCCTGGATGTGTCTACTCCTGGCCAGCTAGCAGGTGCTGTGGCTAGCCGACCAGTTGCGGAACAATCAAGGAGCCAGTCACAGCAGCAGCAAGATGTTGTTGCTGAGGGACGATGGGTGCAGCAGGCAACACGGACATGGTGCTACTGGATGATGCAGCAGCAGTGAGCACTGGTTGCAGCTCAACCGTGTTGCCAGCCTTGCTGTTTATTGCTGACCAGCCTTTGCCACCTGCTGCATGCTGCTGGACAGCTTTGCTGCAGCAGTGGTCCTGCCACAATCGCTCTCCTCACCTCAAAACATCATGTGATCATGTGATCATGTGTATGCTGCATGCGTCAAGCTGCAACAACTGCAATATTTGTTATTTCCTGTACGGCAGATGATGCACTGGAAATCTATGAGAGACTCAGACAGCAGTGGATGCAGCTCAAGGACAGGACAGATCAGGTCAGTGTGCAGGCATCTCTCAAGGGCAGCTCACAGTCCAGTTTTGAGGCTTGCAAGGCTGTCATGCAACAGCAGCACTGGTGACTTGGGACTTGGCATATGGCCCTGGACCCTATCAGCTGAAGCATGTTGTACATGGGGCTTGTACATGGGGCTTGTACATGGGGTTAGATTCTGCGCCAGATCACAACTTGTAACAAGCCTGCGCTCCAGTGGCTGTATGCTGCAGTTCCTGTTGTTCAGCTACATACCTGTTCTGCCAACCCAGCAACCCGTATGAAGGCCTGTCTGTGTTGTTGTGTCTTGCCTGCCCTGCTGTAGGAGCTTGGTGGTCTTGTGTGTGACCTCCCGGGTGTGTCAGTAAAAGATGAGCTGGCACAGTACCTCCAGGGCTTGGCTGATGAGATGAAGCAGCTGGATTACCAGGTGGAGGATGTCGTCCCAAAACCACAGGTTAAGCAGCAAAAAAGGGTGAAGAAAACATTGGCCAGCCTAAAGCTGAAGAAGAGAAAGCAGCCGGAACAGCAGCAGCAGGAGGAGGAGGAGGAGCCCCAAGAGGAGCAGGAGGTCAAACGCCAGCAGGTGGACAGAAAAAAGCAGCGTGTCAAGAAGCAGCAGGCACCTGAGGGTGCAGGCAAGGTCACTGCAGCTGTGGCTGCATTGCCCAACAAGAAGCAGCAGCAGGGGCCAAGTGCAGCAGCTGTGCAGGAAGAGGCTGAGAGAGTGGGGAGGGGAGCGACACCGATTGGTGCAAAGGCAGTTGAGCAGGTTGAGCAGCTGACCAAAAGGCAGAGGGGTGTTGGCAGGAAGCAGGAGGTTGAGGCGGATGTAGGCCGGATGTCAAAGGGTAAGAAGCAGGGAGGTAGTAAACCTGCAGAAGTGAAGAAGAAGCCGCAGAAGAGGAAGGCTGGCACGGGAAAGTGAAGCAGTGGCTTCTAGCTCCAGCTGGAAAAGCTGTTTGGGCACTGTGCAGTACTTAACAGAAAGTTGCAATTGTTGCAGCTCAATGTCTGCAGCTGCAGGACACCGTGGTGGTATGATGGGACTTCAGAGGGTTTTTTAGTGCTTGCATGTTTGCTCGGGGCATAACCTGCAGGAATCTGTTCGTTGGTGGTGTAGTCTGCCACCTCAGCAGCGGTGACTGCAGTCACTTGCCCTGCGGCAGACACACACATGTGCATGGCTCTACCTGTTTTACACATGTCACAGTGGTTTGCATCTGTTACATAGCATAACAGAATAACAGCAGAATGAGCCTTGGAAATACTTTCATCACACCATTTCGCGAGTACCAGCATTGTTGTTACACAGTGAAAAAGCAAGCCACGCTCTAGTGAACTTCGATTTCCATCCAGCGGGCTGTCATCATTGGTGCACATAGCAGGCTGATGCCAAGCCTTCATGCCATGCCGGTGGATCGTGAGGCCAGTACATATTACATGCGAATGTGTCTGTCGTTTTTCGTCCTTAAGAAAGATTCTTTGTGAGTGTGCAACCGGTTGCTGTACAGCCAGTCGATCTAACAGGGTACAGTACTGCTCCATCGCTTGGCAGTTGCAAGTTGGCACGGGCCTGTGTCTGTTTGAGTAACACTGGTAATGTACGTTCTTTTCATTGACCTAGATTACCTAATGATATTTAGCCTCTAGTGTGTAGCGGGGAGTTCTGCGACACCAACACAGCGATCACCACTGGGACATTGCGTGCTTCAGCATTGTTTCGTCCAGCAACCCACAATGAATACGTCAAGATACTCTCTCAGCAATGCAAGTAGTACGAAGGCATCATGCCAACGCTTTCAGGGCTGTTGCCCCAAAACTTCTGTGCACCTCTCAAGAACTGCAAGAATGGAGCGCCCCAGCCGACAGAAACTCCATATCAGTGCGTTGGGTTTTGATTTTGGAGACAGTGAACGTGACAGCAGGCTATCTGCAGAGCCCCCTAGACCATCACCAAAGGCTTTTAGTGCTTACACTTTGAGAGCCAACAGGTCAGTTTGATGCAAGGTTACAATCGGGCAGCAGAATCATTCAGACTCAGCGATGATATGCAATCGTCACATGGACTCCATCTGAGCTTGATCATAAAAGCACTGCCACTGTATGCTGTCTGTAAGCACATTCTTGGGCAAGCCATTCTATGCTGTCAACACGCGGTATTCTTGCAGCTGTGCATGGGGGCTGTCAAGTCGAACAGCCAGTCTAAGCCACTGTCTGTGTCATGCATGCTCTTGACAGCTTGCTGGTGTATCAGCACATCATCAAGGGAGCAGTTGGCGAAGCTCTTTTGGGCCTCATAGCAAGCAGCCAGAAGTTTCAAGGCAGCAACAAAGATATCCTGGCAGCATACGGCAAGTTTTTCAACCTGCTGATGCTATCAGGGTACGATGACCTGCAAGATTACATACTAGACCAGATCTTGCTGGGCAGGGACAACCCATTTGCCCGGGCAGTGGCACAGGGACAGGTACAGCAGGGGGCACCCATCCTTCAAGCAGTAGCATATGACCTAGACACCCTCCAGGGTTTATCAGTCAGTCTAGAAACCCTAGCTGACTACATTGGTGAGGTCGCAGCAACAGCTGGCAGTTATTGGGTGTCAGCGGCATCAGCCACAGCCCTGAAACGCAACAGCAGCAACAAGCAGCTACCCACCAGCGGAGCTCCTGCACAGTCTGCAGTTGTGATGCCAGGCAGCGATGCTCCCAGCAGCAGCACGAGCAGCAGCAGCAGTATCATTGGCAGGCCAGCAACCGCAGATGAGCTGGCTCAATGGCGAGCAGCAATTGCTAGCCATGATCATTGGTCAGCAGCAGTTCCTCTGCTGCAGCAGTACTACACCCAGCATGGCTTTGGCGTGACATCACGCAACTCGGCACTCAGATGGAGCAAAGGTGGCTTTGAGGAAGCCTCAGAAGGCGGTCTAGCAGCATTGCCGGGTGATGCTTTAGCCTTCAGCCTAGCTGCTGCTGCCACCGCCCTCTGCCCACCCATGGCAGCAGCAGCCACCACTTCTAGGACAGTGCTCTCTCATCTGGAGCAGGGGTTCTCAGCTTTGGCTGAGAACACAAAGAGGCACTGCATGGGACAGACAGCTGAGCATGCGATCGTCTGCGGCCCATCAGGTTGCGGAAAGTCATGGTTGTTATGGGAAGGTACGCTTTTAGCTGGCAAGGATCTGGGGCTTCGGGTGGTTGAAGTCCCACCCAGTGAGATCGGCAACATCCTTGATATTGCTCGCGGGTGCGCCAGGTACCCGCGAGTACGGTTCATCCTAGTAGCAGATCATGTGGAGTTGCCACTGCGTGGTTCAGTAGCTGCAGACCTGATGGCAGGGCTGAGTGCTGCTGGCGGCTCTGGCTGGCCGTCCAACACTCTGCTATACATTGGAGCTTCTGCTGCATCAACTGTCACCAGAAGGGATCCCATTGTGTCCAGGTGTAGTCTAGTGGTGTCAGCTGCTGAATTGGAAGATGAAACAGCGTACTTGCAGACCATTGGTGAGCTGCTAGCAGCCAGAAGCAGCAGCAGCAGCACTGGCAGCAGCAGTGCGGATGGGAAGGTTGTTGAGGGAGAGATGAGAGACGCTGCAGCAGCATGGGGTAAGCAGCAAGGGTATAGTGTCCGCAGTGCTGCGGCATTTGTCAGAAGCTGCAGCTGAGCTGGTGTGTACCAGTGGCGCTACCAGCTGGTTGAGTCTTCAGGACTAGGTGGTGTGCTTATATGCCTTGTAATTAAGAGGTTGCATTTGTCACTGCCAGCCTATGGCTAGACAAGCTGCATGTCAACTTGTCGGACAAGATTTCTGATTCTTGCAGGGCGGGGCTGAATGTGATCTGCATGTTACTGTGCAGCACTGCGGTATATCATATGTACACGGTGTACGAGATGCCGGCAGGATAACGGTGGTGACTGCATCACAACCATGCAACACATAAAGAACACACTGGCATAAGCAACCCTCCGTGTCCAACAATCAGAGCGTTTGTTTCCTGAGTAGATATGCAGCTCAAGGGACCCCTCAAGGAAATGCAGACTCATTGTGTGTGGTTGGATACCACCGATCAACGTAACTGCAACACAAACTTTGTTTGCAGATGATCTGCAAACTGTGCACGCTAACGCCAACAGTTACAATCAGCACCCAATGGTGTGCTCAATGCGTGCATCATACTTATCAAAGCTGCAACGGCAGTAGCACAGCCAAAGGCGCTAGACTCAGGAAGTACAACAGCAGCTGAATGTACACTACACAACGACCCAACCGCATGTGAACACTCAACGAGACACTATGACACAGAACACCACGGTACAAGCACACCTGGCCATGCTGTGCGCTACAATGCATACCCTCAATTGATGATAAGATGAAAAGCATTGCTCCAATGTCATGTTGGTATCACTCATCATGGGGCTTCTTTCTTGCCATGTCTGGCTCCATCGCATGGCAATGACTTGGCCAAACTGGTCTGGAGGCATTACTGGCTGACTCAGTCTGGACACCAGGCTGATGCACCCAGCGTGCCCATTGGTTGCAATTTGACAGCAGGCATATGCTGGGCTGCCTGCACAGTTTGAAACTGCAGCAACCCCTACAGCAGGTTGCCCATCAGTAGTATACTCAGCAGGCATACTTGTGCCCATCATGGCGCCACTCACTTCTTCCTGCCCTTTGCAGGTGCAGATGCCACAGTTGGTAGGTTGTACCACTCCATCCCATTCATGTCGTCTGCTAGCCCCTGTAAGCAGCAACGAAGGTACCAGTTTGAACTTGAACAACTTCATGGAAGGTCATGTTTGTTGGGAGAGGTACACTCACTCATGGACTCTTTCACTGTCTGATATGGTACCCTCCACACACTCACACGAACCATTGGGACTCCTTTTATGCAGCACATCTGGCCCCCACCTGCAGGACTTTGTCCAACTCTGCCTTGACTGATTTGTCACTGCCTTCAAGCACCAGACCCCCCAGCTCCTGCATGACATGAGCCAACCAAACCCACTAGCTGAGCCTCACCAACACAAAGGTCATAAGCCAGGCAATAAGCATGGGCAATAGCCAAGCAATGGTCATGACTTGATCCAAAGGCCTCATTGCTTGAATGCTGCCACCCGCACCTCCTCTGAATGCTCTTTCAATTTGATCCAATGAGTCCGCAGCTTCTTGTAGATGCCCTCGGCCACTTCTGGTGACTCTGTGTCAATATACCAGTGCTGCTCGCTCTTTGCAGCAAGTGTGGTGGCAAGCCACCAGCAAAAGGCATCAGACCACTTCTTAGCCCTGAAGGCAGCAACAAAGTAGGCAAAGCCACCTGGGTGATTGTCGGAGGCCCCTAACTGCCTTGAAGACAGTGCTTTAACAATGACATGGCACACCTGGCCACCAAACAAAGACTGAAACTTGAGCAATGGCAGTGCCATTATGGCACAAGTAGCAGCATGGACCTGCCAGCCAGGCTTCTGTTCCAGCATTCGGCATACTCTTATAAAGTGGTTGTGCATATTGTGCAGGTTGAATTTAAGTCGTAACCTGTCAAGCACACTGTGGCTGTCTGTCAATAGCAAGCTTATTCAATCACCACCTCTGAGTTGAATCCAATGTCCGTGCACTGCTCACTAACCCATTGGTATGAGCTGCACCGCTGCCACTGGTTCCCACCTGCACGCTTTGTCGACCCTCTTCAACCTGTCTTGCAGGATTGCCTGCATAGGCGGTGAGTGTCGGGTGTTCAACATTCTGCAGATCAACAGGAGCAGGACGCAAAGTTGCGATCACTACACAGCTCTGTCACTGACAGCAGGGCTTAGGCTCTCGGATAACCTCCTGGACTCATGATTCTGTTGTAACCACAGCAATTGTCAGATGATGTCAACGACTGCAAAAAACTGTACATAGCTTGTATCCTGCAATGACATTTACACACAGTCACAGAGCACTGGCAGCCATCATGCTGTTGGGCATGTTGAGTGGCGTCCTGTTCAAGCTCCTCACCTTATTGCATATTTGTCAAAGCCTTCAGGCAGCTTCACCTTCTCAAACCCCATCAGTTCTTCGTCCCAATCAGGCTCACTGTACCCGATCTCCTCCAACTGGCCAATAACCTATGCAGGGCAGACAGTTTGCAAGTGTGAAGCTATAAGATGGCAGTGAGGTCAACTGCATTGAAGATGATCGAGTCTTAGAAACACAACCAGACCCGGTAACAAACGCTGACATGAGTTTGCAACTAACAGTTGCTGCTGGCAACAACTGCTCCAGGTGTCGATCTGAGGTCAGGTTCAATAACTCGTATGGGCAGTATGCATTGCTGCTACATTAGCAGTCCTAAAGAAAGTTGACTTGGCCTACCTCCTCAAAGTAGGCTTTGAACTCTTTTGGGACATAAATCTGCAACAGCAGCACATTGCATACTGGTGGATGCCAAGCTGGCACCACGAACATGGTTGCCATACTATGGCATCGTCTGCGCCAGTGCGTAGATGTCGTGTGTGGGTGGGTGCTGGGGTGTGTGTTGCGGGGGGGGGGGGGGTGGGCCGGCGGGGCAAGCCTGGGCTGGTGGGTTTTGGGTTGCCAGGGAGGCCCCTGGGTCCTGGGGGCCCATGCCCATTCCCCTTCCTTTTTTACCCTTCTGGTTGTGTTTACGGCACGGGAGTTGG
>JABEVS010000176.1:0-50046 GCA_018290735.1 Coelastrella sp. MACC-549 | reverse complement strand
CCGCTCTGCTGGTTGGGGGCGCCATAGTGCGCGCCGGGTAGTGGTTGCGCTGAGGGGGGGGGGGTGGGGGGCGGGGGGGGGGGGGGGGGGGGGGGGGGTGGGGGGGGGGGGGGGGGGGGGGGGGGGGGGGATGAGCAGGCAGGTACAGCTGGAGCTGTTGGATTTCAGTTTGCAGGTGATGCTCCTGGTCCTAGGCAGCCATGGCCAATACCTAGGGCTTGTCACGAGAGAGCCCCCGTGATCTCTTCAAAACATTCAACAGCCGGTGCAGCACGATCTATCCAACCATCCCAGCAGCTGCCATAACTACTGTGGTACTGTGCCATGGGTCTGAGTATAAGCACTCACCCTGGCTAGCGCCTGCAGCTGCTCCATAGTTGGCTCTTTCTCTTCTTCTTCCTCATCATCTTCCTCGCTTTCTGGCTCGATATGGCTCAACATCACGCAGAACTTGTCGACCTGCCGCTCTTTCTGTTTGATCTGCTGCTGAAAGGTGGTGTAGTCCGTCTCGGGTTCGTTATCATCCTCCCTTTCGTCCTCGCTTGAGTCATCTGCGGGCTGTTCATCGACTGGTGTCTCTACTGGCTCCTCTGCCTTCCTCTTGCGTGAGCCCTTGGGACCCATGCCGCTGTCGGTTTGATGCTGTTGTGAAAAGAAGCGATCTGAGTCGAAACTTGCACGAACGACTGCGGTCTTTGCATGATTTGCGCAACAACAAGTGAACTGATAACATATGTTGGGTGTGCGCTGCGATCAGGCTGCTGAGTGTGACCTTGTTAGCTTGACTTGCCTTGGTCTGACACGCCTGACGCTACATAGTCCGCTGGACAATGGCGCATATGATAGAAATCATTTTGCTAATGATATAAGTGATTGCTGAATCGCTCACTTCTCTTCCGCTATCAAACCAGCTGGACGCGATTGTAATAGCACATTGAGCACAGCTGTCGAATTTGCCAGAGCAACAGCATGGGCACATCTGCTCGTGACAGCGCCGTAAAGGCCCGCAATGCCTCACGCAAGCTACAAGCACTGCCGACTGAAGAGCGAGTGGCAATGCTGCACAGAGTAGCAGACGCTCTGGTTGCGAATGAGGAGTCTATAATGGCTGAAAATGCAAAGGTGATTTTGCGGCCGGTCGTTCGCCATAAAGCTGTACCTTCACGTTGAATTCGGTGTTCCCTCAGTACTGCTGTGTCAGACCTGCTCACTTTGAACATCGGCAGGCATCACATGCGCCCAATTCTGCACTTGCAGGACGTCGAAGAGGCCAAGGGAAAGATATCCGACTCCCTCCTGCAACGTTTGATACTCAAGCCACAGAAAATTAAGCAGCTGGCAGATGGCATCAGGGCCATTGCAGCAGAGGAGGAGCCTATCAGGCGCATTCTCAGCCGATTGGAGGTAGCAGAAGGTCAGGAATAGAGCTGGAGATCATTAAAACAGCAGATGCACAGCAAGAGCAACCAGTCACTGCGGTTAAGCCATGGCATACATCAGTGAAGTTGCCAGCATGTGTCATAGCTTCTATGCTGCAGTACAGCCAGCAGCAGTGCTGATCCTGGTCTAGCAGGGCATTCGACTAGGTTGCATGACCAAGTGGGTCGCTACTGCAGTCAGAACGCAGCTGCAAGGCCTCCCTCCTGAGAGTGGCGGTGGGGCAGCTCCCAAGGCAGCAGCTGCGTCACTCAGTGTGCAGAGCAGCCCATCATGGGGGCTAACTACAAGGCATAGAAAGATGATTCATCACGGTTTGCGCTGCAGCGTTGAGGCTCTTGATAGCAGCTGCAGCAAGCATGTCAGCTTCAACAACATCCTTTAGGCTGCATGCAGCTGTTATGTCACATACTGGCCAAATTCTGGCGTCTGTCAATCACCCCTCAACGTTGCTGCTCCTTCTGCTGCTACTGCTGCTACTAACTGTCTGTCTGCAGGTCTTGTGCTTGAGAAGCAGACAGCTCCTATTGGCGTGCTGCTGATCATCTTTGAAGCTCGGCCAGATGCACTGCCACAGATTGCATCACTAGCATTGCGCAGGTAGGCCACTCACCTGCACAGGAAACCAACAATCAGTCAGGGTTGTTGGGGCAGCTGCAACTGGTGGAACAGGCGCAGGATGCTGACCAGTGCGTGCCAATCACGAGAACCATACTCTATTGTATGGTGATGGGCCTGCTGTACCAAGAATGCCTCCCTGACAGACAAGGCCGTTAGATGTTGCCACACAGCATGTAGTCCACCTGGCTCTCTGCATCCCTGCACAAATGATTGATGCCCTGTTGCACTGCACCTTGTCTGCTGAACTTGCAATGCAGCGGCAATGGCCTCCTGCTGAAGGGTGGCAAGGAAGCCTCTTGCAGCAACGCCATCCTGCATAAAACCATTGTAGATGCAATCGGACCAAACCTTGGACCAGACCTCATCCACCTCATCACCAGCAGGGACGAGATCTCGGATCTGCTGAAGCTAGATGATGTCATAGATCTCGTTATTCCTCGTGGCGGTAATGCCCTGGTCACCCATATCCAGCAGAACACAAAAATCCCGGTGCTGGGCCACGCAGACGGCATCTGCCATGTGTACGTGGACAAAGCAGCAGACTTGGATAAGGCGCTGAAGATCATAGTAGATGCAAAGGTTGACTACCCCGCAGCTTGCAATGCCGTGGAGAAAGTGTTGGTCCATGAGAACCTGTTGGGCAATGGTGGACTGTCAAAGATCCAATCAGCACTGCAGGATGCGGGAGTACAGGTGAGCTCTCTTGTGACTGCTGCTTGTGCAGGGGAGGGGGGGAGGCTAGGTGTTCCCACTTCTTGGTGGCCTTTCACAAGTATTACTCATTGCACCCACTTCAGGTTGCAAGTCTACAGATGAGTGTGTAATCCACATTAGGGTATTGCCTCTGTGAGCATCATCTGGCGTCTTGTGCTTGCCGTTGTTGGCTGCTGCTCATCTTGTGTTTGCTTTTCCAAAGCAGTCTGTACCATGATGGTGCGTGGCTGCAGGTGCACTCAGGGGAGATGCTGAAGCTGGCACAGCCAAACAGCAGCCTTCCTGCAGCTCCTGCACAGCGGCATGAGTACAGCAGCATGGATGTGACACTCGAGCTGGTGCCAGATATGGCCGCAGCCATTGACCACATCCATGAGAATGGCAGCGGTCACACAGACACCATTGTTACAGAGGATGCTGAGGCAGCTGAGGTGTTCTTGCGGAGTGTTGACAGCGCGTGCGTATTCCACAATGCATCAACTCGATTCTCAGATGGGTTCAGGTGGGTGCAGTTTGACTGAGGGTCAGATACAGGAATATTTGGAATCCTAATGGTAGGGTTAAGTACCCAGACAGTGCTGCTGGCAGCCGCAGGCATCAGCTGGCTGTGGGCCTGCACGCCGCCTTGAGCAACCCACACCATGATTGGTGGTGGCAAACCCAGGGTTCTTATCAGCTCAGCACCTGACATGCCGTTGACCAGTTACTGGTCTTGTGAACCGTGCTGACCCACCTGCAAAGTGTCGTTCACAGTGCGAGGGGCCGTGAGCTAGCAGCATGACACACAGCATGACAGCATCATCGGGTCAAGGGGTCAGGAGAGGCCTCACATATCCTGCAACTGTGTCCACTGTGCAGGTTTGGTCTAGGAGCAGAGGTCGGCATCAGCACCAGCCGTATCCATGCTCGTGGTCCTGTTGGTGTGGAGGGGCTGCTCACAACCAAGTGGGTGATGCGCGGCAATGGACAAGTAGTGGCCAAAGACACCGGGATCACCTACACACATAAGAAGCTGCGCACTCAATGACAATCCATTGTTCATGTCTGAGGTGTTGTACGCACCATAACAGAGGCAGTGATGACATATGCTGCAGCTGGCGATGTTGTCACAGTTTATGAGTGGTGAACTTCTGAGATATACTGTGCTGATTCTTTGGGAGAGGAGTTGATGGTGTCAACTGTAGTAGAGCCGAGCTCCACCTCAGTGGCCTTGAGGGACTCCCTCAGCCATGAATGAACTCGGTGCGCCATTGGGAGTGCGACTGATTGGCATTCAGAGAACTGAGATTGGAGCTTGATGTACACGTCTACCCAAAAACACTGACAGTGTCTGTTGGTTGTTTGCTGATCCGAAAGGTTCTTGGTCCGACCAATATGGCATATTGCACACATGCCCAATGACCTTGATATCGGCTTGGTGATGGGGCGAGCACTACTGTTAGGTTGTTTTAAGACAGTGTCTCAACATGTGTACACTGCCAGGTAATACATGGTGCAGTCCGTTGGTGGCAGCTGGATGAGCAGCAACAGCAGCCAAGGCAGGCACAAGCATCATACCAGGGTGGCGCCCCCAACGCATGTCAGCGCATTTGCCATAGCATCTCAACTTGCTGCATGGCTAAATTTCTTTTACTGCCAGTGCTACCACTGAACCTGTACCTGTTCAAGTAGCCATTGGACGGTATGGTAGCAAACTACCTTCAGGATGCTGCAATACAATGTTACCACAAAGCACAAAGACTTCAACAGCAGGACCAATATGCTGCAGGCTAAAGCTCAGTAGTGAGGAACTAGTTGGCAACCACTGCAGGCTCCCAAAATATTGTCAACAGATCTAGATGAGAGAACCGTCTGCTGGGAGCACAGCATAAAGTGACCTGACCCTATGATCCCATCATGGCAGGGGCCCTGCCCAATGCTCAGGTCCGCAGCCAACACAGCCCGTCTCATGGCCTGTCCTCTGGATCATCCATTAGCAACACAAACAGGTTGCCCTTGTCACCTCTACTGATGCGCATGTCTTCATCCAGGTATGTAACTGCCAACTCGCCTGCACAATCACATGGCAATGGCAGCAACAGCCGTCATGGCATGGCAGTAGCAACATCAGGTTGCAGGCAATAGATATGCCAGACCCTGGGAGCCTTGCAATGTAATCACAAGCAACTGCACATGCCGTAGATTGTTCACGTGATGCACATCTTACCAATTGTTGGTGATGTTCAAGGGGTGCCCATCCATGAAAGCCTGACAAAAAGCAGCACAATGCACTGTGTGATGCGATTGAGCTACATAAGGATGTTCAGCACTTCGGCTAAGCCGCCTGCAGGCCTGGCAGAGGCAGAGAGATATGCAGTCAGGGACACCTTGCCTGAGCTAGGTCAGGACATGTTTGGCTGCTTACCTTTGGCTGATGGTGGTGCTGTGACTGGTATAAGCCCCGCAATCTTGAAGGTCTTGAACTGTACAGCAACCTTGTTTGTCGACATGGGTGTCAACTCAGCTGTGACCTGTTGTGCAAGTCAGCAACAGCGCAGCCACGCACAGCCAGCTGTCAGCCAAAACAGTGACAGCACAGACGAAAATGCCACTAAATATGTATGCAACTAAGCGGAGGCATTTTGGTAGAAGAGTATCTATGCAAACATTTGCTCACATTCTGCTGCTTTGGCCTATACCACAACAGAAGGATTCCATCACCTACCTGGTTGAACAGCGGTGCTGTTTCCCGGTTGGCTGCCTTCAAGTTGGGGCCATCTGCACATAGTGTCAAGTACGGCTCATATCAGCAAATAAGCACGCATCATATGCGACCGGCTTGATGTGCACGTATCACTTGAGGAAGGTACAGCAAACTTCAGGCACCAACAGCAGGCCCTCAATGCAACCATGACAGCTTCAAGCACGTAAAGTCCGGTGATTTAGGTGCTATACTGTGACAGGCCCCAGAAGTGACCTGACCCCCTGTCACGTTACCCCTGTTGGCCTTGAGACAACAACAACATGCTGACAGCTATAGTGCCAAGAGAAGGGCATAGGCCGCACTCAGCTTTCGCAGGGACTCACCCAGCAGCTGGTAAATAGGGCCTGAAGGGCGAAGGAATGGCAGCTTTTTGGTGCCCAAGATTGAATCACTGGTAGTGTACACCTGTAGCAGCAGAAGCATCAGCGTGGACGGTTACACAGACAGTCTCCAGCTGGCTGCTGGCGACACACAATTACAAGCAGCTCGGTCCTGCCCATGCAGCTGAGAAACTCGTGCACCAACTCAATCCTGCACTATAGAGCTTCTTTGACATGCTGCATGGGAGACTGTGCTGTGGGTTTGATTGACTCAACTACGGGGAGAATTATATGATATAATCCGTAAAGTCGCCATTGCGGTACTTTTGCTGCTGCTGTCATAGTTGTACTTACAAGGCGCCACCTGCCATTCAGGTATGGTGACTCTAGGGGTCTTGGAGTTGGGTTTATTTTCTCCAGCTGCTTTACTACTGACTCTACTGCTTCTTGGTCTTCTTCTGTTGCTGCTAAGCCGCGGTTGAGGGGTTTGATGAGGTCTAGCAGCTGCAAACAGAGGCAAGTGCTGAGCAATTGCCAGGCTGCATCCAGCCTCAATGAACAGTGCTCAAATGTGGTGCAGCACAGAAAAAGGCTGGCACAAACCACAGCAGATGCATCACCAGCGCTGTACAGCCATGTTGCACAGCTCTGATGATGTCAGAATGCGACTGTGGTTGACAGGTGACTGACCGTGCATTGGGATGTGCATGCAAGGACAACGCATATGCATGCACTATGAGACCACCTGAATACTGAGCACTCCTAGCTTACCTCTTCCTTCCGCTGCTGACGTACAGACACCTTGTTCTGCTTTGTGGTGCCACCGAAGAGGTTCCCCAAGAACGCCATAGGCTGCACGTGCCCTCTAGTTATTACCGGTGGCCTATTTACGTTCAAACGCGACTGCATAGTTTGCAGAAACAAGGGCTTCAACAAATTCTTAGGTGAAATTCCTCTCTACGTGCCAATTGCAGCACGTCCAGGATATTGCATTTATATGTGCTGCAACTAAGCAGTCCAATGACGAGGACATACACACGTTGTAAGTATAGCAGGGGAACAGGTGCTTTTGAACGGTTGTACCCCTGACGTGACGAGGCGTTCCGATCTGTTGCTGTCAGCAAAACTTGATGTTGAACGTTGTGGGTGAGGGGTGCTCTTCAATTGAGCAAGCTTCCTTGGCCCAGGCAGCAAGGTCAGCATCATTTCACCGAGACCTACTTGTGCTAGCTTGGCAGATGTCATGGCCCTGACATGCTATTGGAGCATTAATCAGCTGCATAACATGACAGTAGCTGCTATCAGGCCAATGAGTAACCAGCATGACTGATGCCCAGGTCCAATGTCATACCACAGAAGGCCATGGCAAAGGCTGCGTACTGTTCGCTTTTAGATAGCCTAGAGCTACTGCAAGCCAAGCAAACCATAGTATGATTGATCATCACACTCTTCTGGTGGTCGCGGGCTTTGCTTTGGGCTCCATCGTGCACCAAGCAGTGGCCCACTACAATGTCCCTGTCCTGATGGTTGCGAGGGCAGCGGTCGCAAAAGCACAGAGGACCATTGTCGAGGCATTTGAAGGAGACCTGAGTGAGGACTGCCCAAGTGACCCTGAAGACGCACCTTACGCAGAGGCAAGTGCATGGTCATATGCCAAAGCAGCAATGGAAAAGCAGGCCATGATCTTGCAGCAGCAGCTAGGTTCTGTCAGCACTTTTGTCATGCAGCAGCTGCTGGGACCCTGTTAACTTGTTACCATGCACTACTGACATCCACCTCAGTCGCTGTCAGCACCGCCGACAGTATAAAGACCTGTGAAAGCATCACACTCGCTGTCTATGGCTCTTGGCCTTCAGGCACCTGAGCAGCACGCAGACACACACCCCCTGGCCCTGGCGCTCACAAGACCTTCAAACAGTCAAGTCTCGATCAGATCACTTCAGACGAGTAAACCCCCAATCTCAAAAACCAATGTTCCCAAAACCCTACAGCTCAGGGTTGTCACCTTTGCCGGGGTTCCCGCTGTCTGCCTGAGCCACAACCCATCATGGAACACACCTGTCTACCAGCCTGCTGGCAGCAGCGCTGTACTGAGGGATATCGCCTATGCACTGGAAGGCCCCAGCAGTGCAGCATGCTCCGCAGCAGCGAGGCTTGCAAAACAGCAGGCTGCTGGAGGAAGCTTTTGGGGTGCGGTGCGGTTCAGCACCGTAGGCTTCATAGCTGCAGCAGCAGTGATTGGCGTTTCCTGCATTTGGTACAGTGGAAATGCAGGCTTTGCTCAGCAGCACAGCAGCAGCAGTTGTGAGCCAGGTGTGGACACAACAGCAGTTTCGAGAAGTGTCACCAGCATCAAGGGGGAAAGGCCTAGTAGCACTTCAGCAGTAAGCACCCTGTCAAGTGGCCAGCTCAGCATCTACCTACCCCAGAAACTGCCAAAGCACATCCCAGATGCATTTCTGAATCACCAGCTGGTAGTTGTCAATACCCCAGGTCTAGCAACAGCATCCCCCACCACTGCTGGCACGAGTCCCACCAGTGACATCAGGACAGAGGCCCATCTACAGCTCCGGAGGTTCAAGCAGCAGCATCTCGGGGTTGCTCTGCATCATCAAGGCCAGCTGGACAGGGATGTGTCAATGCTGCAAGTGGCACTCAGCAGCGGATCTCAAAGGTGCAGCAGCACGGGAGACACTGGTCGTCAGCGCGCTGACCTAGCAGCCTGGTCAGACCTGATGGAGCAGTGGGAGTCTGGAGAGGTCCAGCTGGCTGAAGCACTTGCAGAGAGAAGCCTGGGGGCCAGCTGGGTGCCAGGTGCTTCTGGGTGATTGATGGCCATTGGTGTGTAGGCCGTCATTTGTGCACCATACTTGATCACTGCCCTTGGTATCAAGCCTACACAGAAACATTTACAGCAAAGAGCGAGTCTGTACTTTGCTCAGAGCTGCTGTGGGTGCTGGTGTGCTTGCATCAAGCTGTGTGGTTAGCACCGGACAGCTGTGTGGACTGCACTGCAGGGCAAGGACTGGTGGGTCTGTGGTTCTACAGCTAGCAGAGTGCTGAGGTCAGTCAGGTCACCAACTGCAGGTACAGGGAGGCACCATTGTGCACCTTGATGACAGTATTGTTTTGCAGCAATTGCTGCATTGCTGTACTATACATGACCGTAGTCGGCCCTTACAACTGATCATAAAGGCTGTACTGACAAGTCCCGCAAGCTGGCTGTTGTCATGTTTGCTGGTCTGTTGATAAACATCATCAATGAGTCTGCAAATGGCAGTGGCAGCCTTTACAGCATCTGCAGGCCAACAGCCCAAGCTTACAGCAAACTGCATAAGCAAGCAATCCTGGCCAGGGAAGTGCCATAGTTGTGGTCTGTCTGTATTACTGCAGCATGTACATTATTGTGTAGTATTATGCGTCACACCTGTATTTGGTAGTGTGGCCCCTGCACTGCAGGTAGTCCAGCCCTGCTGCAGTGCAACAGACACATGAGGCCAAAACAGTTTGTTGACATTGTTGTACGAACAGAGTTGCTTCATGCTGCTGCTTACATTTGCTAGTTTCCAGGAAAGCACTGAGCACAGCTGCTCAGCTGTGACTGTTCGTGCCTGGCAGGCATGACTTTTGCTTCCCTTATTTATGTGTATTGTCACTTTGACTGCAGTATTAGCGGCGTTAAAGTGTTGAAGTTGCATTCTGCATAGGAACAACACAGCATATAATACATGCATATTATGCATGTTACCAAGCTGTAGGCAGCTGCCGCAGCTTTGCAAGCTGAAGCAGCTGTGATTATATAATCATGGTGAAGTTGGGCTTAGAGGCAACATCATGGTGTGCTCTTGAGTCTGGCATTGCCAAACCAGTAAGCAGCAGAACCATGTCATTGTCGTATAATTTTTGACAGAGGGATGCTACACTGTTCAAGGTGAAATGCTATGGCAAATGCCCTGACATGCGGCGTTGTATGTTGTCTTCGCCTTGGGCTTTTGCTGATGAAGGCTGTCATCACAGTTGTTTGTTGACTGCCTGTGCTTAGTCATTTAATCCTGGCGGGGGGGGGGAGGCTACGCAGGAGGGTAAACTGCTACTGTACCTGAGATCCGTAAATGTGTGGTCAGAGGCCGCACGTTCTCGTGCTTAAAGTGAAGGGTACCATACGTCCCATGAGCCATTCGATGGCTCGCTGGCTAGTGCCGGGAGGGGTTGGAGTCCCCCAATTGTATTGTTGTTGGTATCAATGGCATGGTATGCCCCCGAGTGGTCTCAGTTGTGAAGGCACCGTGCTTTGTCAGTGACCTTGAGAAGTTGATGATCTTTGGTGCACCAAAGACGTGGGCTGGTTGGCTGGCCAACTCATGGTCACCAAAGTGTGGTGGGCTAGTCACCAGCCGGCCAGGCCGGCACATGCTCATGCCACCAGAATCCAGGTTGTTTCCTGCTTGGCCGGAAAGGGTGTCTACTACGATGTAGTACATTACTGAGGTTTAGTGTGGAGTTTTGATCAGACTCTACAAGGTGGAAACTGCTGGCAGTCATGATCCGATATCGATATATATCGATATATATATGATCGATCATGTCAAACAAGAGAGTGCCTTGAAATTCTCGGAGTTTCTGATTTCCAGGCTGACGGCAGAGGAGGAGGTGTTAGACCACCATATTTATCGCCATGAGCGCATCTTCCACCTGACAGCAATCTGGCAACAGACATATACTAGCCTGCCCTGCATTTATCAAGGCAAGCTTGCCAGTGTCTGCATGACATTGGGTCATGACACTGCATGATGATCATCCTGTTATGACACGGCCCCAATCTCAACAGCGTGTACCGCAGCGCTGCGGTACTGATGCCATGGCGGCTAGCCAACACATCACTCATGCATCTCCTGGCTGGACCTGCCTACAACACCACCACCAGCAAATACCCCATGACCAAACCTCCCCATCCTCTCCTGCGCCCCTCTTCTCCCCCCATCACCCCTCTTTCCCCCGCCACCACTGCCACCAGGACCACCAGGACCTGGTCCACCACCCCCTGCACCTCCTCCTCCCCCTCGCTGTATAACGTCGTGTTTCAGCAAGCTGGCACGCAGCAGCAGGGCTTTGCTGTCACGAATGTAGGCCTCACTGACTTGCAGGACCTTGGCAAAGGTGTTGGCACGGATGTCAGCGTGTCTGCAACAGAGACGTCAGCCATGATTTACCTCAGAAACCTTGTGCCTCAAGTGCAGTGCACTGCTGGTTAGTATCATGCCCTGCGGACTTGCTGTGGGTGATGCACTTCACGAAGGCACATGCAGTCTGTTATATGGTGCCGCAACCAGATGGTGCCACGTGTAGCAAGGTGAAACAGCAAGTACCACAGCCACCTGGTGACTGGTGGTAGCGTGCTGAGCCAGGGCATGATGAGGATTCTGTCCTCACCTGGCATACAATACTTTGGCTTGACTGTCTATGCGTGCTGTGATCTGGCCATCAACGATGAGCACAGCCAGTTCCTTCTCCAGAGCCCTACACACAAGTGCCACAGCAGCACGGTAGGTTGCTGGAGAAGTGTGGTGCTGCATGTACCTGGGCCTAGCTAATACGCACCCCAGAAAAACCAAACATTTCTAGAAGGTGATTGCCCCTTGATTGCTGGGCTGATGGGCCTTGCACACGCTGCAAACACCTGCTCTGCCTGCAGTCAGCTCCTGCTGCAGTAGCCTGGGAAAGACTTGATACAGGTACCACACAGTGGCAAGCCTTTCAGTACCACGACCTTTGCTACATGCTAGATCCGCAATCAATTTCAATGTAGGCATCAGTCATCAGAAACAGCACCAAACCTGCCGTTGGCCTTGCCGTCTAATTGCAGGCAGCTCTTTAACTGCAAGCCCACCAGCTGCAGCAAAGCGCAAAGAGACCTCTGGGCCAGTTGATAATGAGCAAGGTGCTTACCCAACATTTGTGTTGAAGGCGGCTGCCATCTTGGTGAGGTCTACATTGCTGAAGGGTGCTGTGTACTGCACCAAGGCCTTGGTGCGGATCTCCCTGTACAGAGCAGTCATGTGGTCGTACAAATGCACATCACAGGCCAGCACTGGCCGCAGGGCTTCCAGCTGGGCAAAGCAAGTAGCATAGCGGCTGTTGTAGAAGTCATGTACCACTTCACGAACCTGCAGCAATGCAGGCAGCCAGAAACACTGGCTGTTGCATCTGCGGTTGGGATGACAAGGCCTTGGTCATCAGCAGTGCGAAGTCATGTTGCAGTAGGGCGACTGGATATAAAAACAACACTACTGCTTCCTAGTGATTTCCTTGCCTGCAATAAGCTTTGCAGCTTCAATAAGTCAATGTAATAAGCAGCGCTGCATAGCTTACAGAATAAAGCTGTAGTGTCTGTTGAGGCTGGGCCTTATGGGTAAAGGCCAATCATTGCTGTGTAGCAGCAGCAGTAGCCGCCAGTAGGAGGCCTCTCATACCTCTGGGTAGAGCTCCATGAACTCCCGGAAAGCGATGTTGTTTATCACCTGTGACCTCAGCTCCTGGCGGTCAAAGCTGGCGAGTGCCGTCAGGCCACCGTACAAGGCGATATCAGACGACGAAATCACCTGCAAGCCCAACATGACACTTCAGTTGTTGTGATAAGGTCCCAGCCGATGCCCCCAGCCGATTATAGCCTTCCAGAACGAGATTGTCGTGGGCAATCTGGTGTAGGATAAGGTGTACCAAGCGAGACTGTACATGTAGCAGGTGCTGATGATACTCACATCACTGTAGCTGGTGCTCAGCTCTGGGCTAACTTCTACAAATGCCTTGGCTGCTATCTTGTACCTCCTGTTGTCTAAGTTGGCCAGACCAGAAGCTGCTTTAAGCTTAGCAGCAGTCACTGCATCAGCCTGCACACAATCATCAGCAGGCAGCTTACCGGCTGCAAAATGAGCCAGTTATGATTCTACTGACTGTACAGCAGTGACAGCCAGTGACTAAAGGCAACATGCATGGGTAGCTAAGCTTATTCTGGGATGTTGTAAATCCATCATAAGACACACAATAAGGGCCACTCAGGTACCTGCAATCAGCCCCTTGCATGGTAAACTGGAGTTGCAGGATGATCAGCTCACCTGTATGCCTGGTGTCTGCTCTGCTTTGCTGACGTAATTTGACACATGCATGAAGTTGTTCATTTCCACAGCTACCCGCACAGCATTGAGGCACATGGTGATGATGTGTTTGGGAGTGGTGCAGTAGTCTCGCGTACGAACATAGGACTTGAAGGCATTCTGCATGAACACACCCACAGCGCAGCATGTTGCAAACAGAGAGAGTATTACACGTGATCACTTTCACCGTGTCAGACAATACTCTCCGCACACACATATACCTAGATTGTTCAGCCAACAGGCATCAAAGCATTCATATGACTGGCACAGATATTTCCAGCTGACAGCTAGATAGATGACACACCCCTGCAGTCCTGCTCATATGCAGGATGATGAGCATTGAGCATAATCACACACGTGACAGTGCACAGGAAGACTATATCACTGCAAATGCAGGATACACCAGCGATGACTGCGGTCCATGCAGGATGTCAGATTGTGCGCAGGCCGCTGCTACAGTCGCGATGCTAGCCCACAACATGCAGTAGGTAGAGAGGTGAGTGCAAGTGTCACCTGCAGGTCGCCTCTGTTGTAGAAGAAGTCCCCTAAGTCATTGTGACCAAGCCTGATAGATTCCTTTATGAGGTTTGACTTGTGGCCATGAAGCTCTGACTCAAGCCGCTCCTGCTTCTGTGCTGCAGCTAACTCTACAGACTCTATCAACTGCCTGCAAGGTGGCAGGAGTGCAACATTGTTGCTGTTACAGCTACTGGTGTGGTCAATTTTGCTGCAATGATACTCGTGTCAAGCCCTGTTTATTGTGTCAGTGATATCTGTAGTGCCTGACCACCACCATGCGACCTGTTGGCAGAAAGGTCAATTGCAGATTGCCGCACGTGCATGATTGCTGCTGGACCATGCGCATCAGCCTTTGCCGCCGCTGCTGCATTCGTTGCTGCTGTGTACCAGGCAGTGAGGTGGTTCTGTGGTACTTTAACACTGTGATTGCTGCATGCTGCTTCAGCTTGAACTTTCACCTGTCCAGTTCATAGTCCGGTCCTAGTCTACTGTTGATTCTTTCCATAACCTCTTCATATTTTGGTGTATTGAATGTCTCTCGTAACGACTGCAGGCAGCACACATTCAGCAATCAGTATGCGGTCATTAGCATCGGAACGACGTCAGGTCAGCCAGGGAGCGTCCAAAGGTCTCTCTGTACCTGCTTGACTTCATCTGCTGCTAGTTTGAGGGCTTCCAGCTCCAGCGATGTGCCCCTATTGCGCTCTGCTATGAATAACAACCTGTCTATCTTGGTGTGTGATGTGTAGTTGCTGATGTAAGCCTGCAAGCAGCACTGGCCAGCTCAGTGCACTGTCGGCAGTGGTTACAGTGTCCAACTGCGGAAAGACTCCGACCTCCAGGTCGAAGGCCTCTGGGGCCGGTTGAGGCTGATCTATCTCCATGATGACTCTTAACTAGTTATAAGTCTCAGAGGCAGGTTCCATTGCTGTGTCGCTGCTGTGGTGATGGGCGTGGTGATCGACAACCAGGGCACACAACCAGAGGCAGCAGGCCAGTATGTCGGCACTCCTGCCATGTTTGGTCATCAATAAATTAGGATTCGGCAATTCTCACACAGCGGTGGTTCCTCCTTGGACATAGGTCTTGGCTGAGCTGGTTTTTGACGCAATAAGTGCGTGTGAATGATGCCAGCTCTGCAAGCTCGTCACGTCCCGTTCGCTTCCGAGTTTCCTTGCGGCAAGGCACATGGATGAAGCCATGGAGCGAAGTATCACTTATGATTTTCATCAATCTAGCTCTGCGCACACATTGCGACAGCAATCAAATTCACATCGTTTATTTGTACCTGAATGTAGTGCGTGGTGTTTGCAGCGATGCAGCAAGCCCGATCAAGACGAACGTGTACCATCAGCCTGCAGGC
The DNA here is from genome assembly GCA_018290735.1 of Coelastrella sp. MACC-549. NCBI lineage: Eukaryota > Viridiplantae > Chlorophyta > Chlorophyceae > Sphaeropleales > Scenedesmaceae > Coelastrella > Coelastrella sp. MACC-549. The sequence continues at coordinate 35,178 of JABEVS010000176.1, read as the reverse complement.
AGTACTTCTGCTGGCAGTTTGCACATATGCGTGCCTTGCACCAGCCGATGCTCTGCTCAATGTCGGGCAGCATCTCAAGGCGGTGGGTGAAGCAGCAATGGGTGCCGTAGACCCCCGCTTATGGGATGTAGCACAACCAACCACTGGTCAGGGCAATTCAGCAAACCTTGGGCAGACTTCTGATCCAGCAGGTGCTGCTGTTGTGGCTGGGGAGATGCTTGAAGAGGCTCATCAACATGCAATGAAACTGGTTGAGCAGGCTCATGCCGCAATGTTACAACTGAACATGCCTCAGCCAGCAGGTGGGCCCACAAGACATTCATACCCTAAGATTAGCCTCTGCACGACTAAGCCTGCTTCTGCTAGCAGAATCGGCTGTCACAGTGGCTGTCCACCAGCATATTGGCTCATTGTTGTCATAAGTGCTGTGTTGAACAATCACACGAGGCTACTTGATATAGCACACGGATTCACATGAGGCTACTCAGTCCCTGCTTGCCAACATAGTGTGGACTGTTCAGATTGCTTTACTACGGCTGCAAGACTTGCCCTGATATCTAGTGCTTTGTCTTTATGCAGAGTCGGGCTTTAAGAGGGCGCTGCATGCGTTCCAAGCCGCTGAAACTCATCTGCGTGACTGGAGCCTCTCCCTTCTGCATCCAAACCGTAAACATCAAGACCAAAACCCCCAGGATGACGCCAAGCGCATTCTGATCTCTGACAGTGGCACCAGCAACCCCTCTGATGCCTTGAAGCAAGAGGGATTGAGGCAGCTGCATGTTGTTGTACATGAACTGCATCAACTCCTGCCAGAGGAGACTAAACAGCAGGCACTGGGGACGCCACAGCACCAAGGCAGCTGCGCTAGCGTTACTGAGATTGTCAGCAGGGCTGCACCTCCTGGCACCAGCAGCTCCATGACCCCAGCTGAAGAAATCATGCAGTCAGTGGTATGCCTTCAGCACTTGACAGCCGGGCTTGAAGCTGCTGCAGCACCTTGCTCTAAAGCAAAGGACCACAGTGCAGGCATGACTCCTGCAACCGAGACAGCACAAAAAGCACAGAAGACAGGTGGGCCTGGACCACCAGATTGCACAATGCTACTTGCACTTTCTATTTGACAAACGTCTTTGCTCTGAACAATGCATTGCTGCGTAGCATCAGAGGAACAGCAGGTCTCTTTTGCGCAGGCAATGAGTTTCAGCGGTTTGTCACTGTGCTGTGGCTCACTTGGTCTCACATACATGAGCCTGCAGTGTCCAGGCTGGCGCTGCTGCAATGCTCTCCAGGTCCAATTTAACAGCACCATTTGTTCACTACAGGTCACAATCAACCGTTCAGTGGAGCAGCTCATCGGTTGTGGTCTGGCCTTGCCAAAGGAACAGAGCGCTTGTACATGCTGTTGGCGTCAGCAGCACATGATGCAGCAGATGCAGGATGTGCTGTGACAGAGTCGGTGGATTCGGCAGCCTTGCGAGCAGCGCACACAGTGGCTCATGCAGCACAGCAAGCTCGTCATGCAGCTTCAGGTGCAGCAGATGCTGCTGCAAATGCTGCTGACACTGCAGCACACACGGTAAAGGATACAGCGGGTAGAAGTGTGCAAGGTGCCCAGCATGCAGCTCATACGGGTGCTGACGCTGCAGCTTCTGCAGCTCATGGTGTGAAGCGCACTGCACAGAATGCTGGTGAAAGCTTCAAGCATGCAGCACATGCAGCTGGTACAACAGCAAAGCGTGGTGCCACCGCAGCGCAAGACGCTGCGGCTTCTGCAGCTTCAGCTGGGTTTGATGTGACAGGAGATGCGCTTGATGCAGGAGCAGATTCTCTGCACACAGCAGCTGGTGCAGCACACCACACAGCAGATAAGCTGGAGAGCAAGCCGCATGCGCTCCACAAGCAGCTGCAGGGTATTGACTCAGATTCTGAAGATGAGCGGCAGTCAGACCAGCTGGTGAATGCAAGCACAGAAGCGGTTTCCAGTCCTGCTCTCCTTGCAGAGCCTGCTCTGGCAGACATTGGAATGGTCCCTCATTCACCAGCCAGCCTCGTCACTGCCACTGTTCCTGCAGAAGCTGGAAATGTCCAGACACCACCCAAACACCAGCATGAGCCCAAGCATTGGGGCCTGCCTTTGCGGTGGGGCCACAAGGGTGGTCAGGCACACAGGGCAGCAGACAATGTAGTTGATGCTGGTAAGCAGGCAGCAGGTGCAGTGAAGGATGCTGCAGCTGATGGAGCTTCAGCAGCTGCATCTGCTGCAGATGATGCTGCTGACTCAGTGCGTGTGGCGGCAGAGACAGCAGGACATGCAGCAGGAGGTGCCACAGAGCAGGCGAGGGCTGCAGCATCTGAGGCTGCACTCACAGCACAACAGAAGGGTGCAGGTATGGTCAGCAGTGTCAAATCTGTCGCTGACAAGGCAGTAGGCAAGGCTGCAGAATTCGCTAAGGATGCTGCAGCGGCTTCTGCTGGGGGGCCTGTCAAAGCAGCTCAACAGCTGGCTGAGCATGGCGCTGCTGCTGACAGGGGTGCAGGTATTGACTTGCGCACCATCAAGGAAGTGGCAAAGGGAGCTGCTGAATCAGTTCGGGAAACAGCTGCAGCTGCTAGCAAGAAGGTTAGTGACACAGCAGACAAGGCAACAGGAGCAGCTGAGGGGCCAGTTGCCTCAGTCACTGATGCAGTGAAGGAAGCAGCAGGTGGTTTGGTAGGAAAAGCACAAGACATTGTGCAGCAGGCCAGCGACTGGGCAGAGGAGGTGCAGCGCCAGCAGGCACAGGTGGACGTTGGCCCTATCAAGGACACTGGTGAGTCAGCTGCTGTGCGGTTACCAATGGAGCAGAAGCAAGACAAGGGTGAGTCAATCACAGCGGAAGCATCAAAATTCGCTCATCACGCTGCTGATGCCGCAGCAGCTGGAACAGAAGGGGTGTTCAGGAGGTTGATGCATCTGCCAAAGGATGCGGTCCACTTGGCTTACATGCTAGCTGGCGAGATGGCAGGTGCTGGTGCAGATGTTGCTGGACTGGCCAGCAATGCAGCTAAGTCAGCACCCAAGCGTGCAGTAGGGCTTGCAGATTGGGTCATGGGTCGCGCTGAAGAAGCAGCCAGCAGTGGTCAGCATGCAGCACGGCAGATGCAGCATGGGGTTGAGGAAGGTCTGCATCAGATGAACACTGCCATGGTTCATGCAGAGCATGCAATTGGACATGCAGCACATGATGCCCAGCATGCCGGCGCTGTTGCAGCTGACAGGTCTGCATCTGCTGCTGCAGGTGCAGCTAGACATGCTGAGCATGTCGCTGGAAAAGCTGCAAGCCATGCTCAGCGAGATGTGCAGCAACTTCAATATCAAGCAGCCAATACAGCAGCTCAACTGGCTCACACGGCTGGCACAGAAGCAGACCGCCTGCGTCATCAAGCTGTTGACACAGCTCACCACTTGCAGCATACTGTGCAGCATCAGCTGCACAGAGGTGAACAGGCAGTTCATCAGCAGCAGCACAGAGCACAGCAGGCCTGGCATCAACAGGAGCAATTGGCACAGCAGAAGTTCACCGCAAGCCCTGCAGGTCAGAAACTGGCAGCAGCATGGGCTGGGGCGAGATATCCAGGACAGCTTGGTAGAGTTGGTGGTCTGGTTTGGAATGAGAGTGATGCTGCTGAGCTGGGTGTTGGGTATGATGCTCCTCAGACAGCAGGTCAGGCCATGTCAGCCTTGTATCATCAGACATCTAATGGCCTGTCACATGCAGGTAAGTATTGATTGGTGGTCGACTATTCAATGCTCTGCTTTGGCACCAGGGTTTCTTCAATATGACTGATAAATAAGTCTTGATACTAGGTGTGTTGATCCTGCAAGTATCGATGTCTCTGTTGCTTAAGTTTCAACTTTTGCAGCAACCCACCTGACACAGCTTGGTAATGTCAGTGTCTTGGGTGTGAAACATGCTGTTGCAGTGGCAGTTGCAACAATTCAATTAGTCTTGTTGCATTGCATGCTTGACACCCCCAGAATTCTGAATTACTGCACGGGGCTGGAGCAGCAAAGTCTGTCTTCTTACAAGTCCTGTGCCTTCTTCTTGCACACTGCAGGCTCAGCTATTGCTCACGTCATGTCAAAGCCCTTCAGGGTGTTTGTGCCCCTCACAAAGATGCATCTTCTTGAGCCGCACATCAAGCCCCTCAATGTGCCCCTTGGAGAGTTCAATGCAACTGCTGCAGCAAAGCTTGCAACAGCTCCCAGGGAAACAGCAGAGCCAGATGTTCATTCTGCAGCTCCGGCAGGAGTCCAGAGCTCTAAGCCTGCGCAGCCAACCCTGCCCCCTGGTGGACTGTCCGGCTGGTTGAAGACCTTCACCAAGGGCCAGCCAGCCAGCACAGCAGTAGAAACAGCAGCAGATGCAGCGGGCTCAGCATGGGATGCAGCGACCTCTACTGCTCACAAGGCGAGTGACAGAGTCACAAAGGAAGCTGCTCATGTTGCCAGCAAGGCTACTCATCAGGCAGCCCATGTGGCAGATAAACTTGCACATACAGTCTCAACTCCCCATGCAGCACAGGGCTCAGATGACTTGCATCTCAACACAGCTGCAGAAGCTCTACTTGCGGACTTACAGGCAAATGCTGCTGTGATATCTCATGCAGCTGGTCAGTCAGCAGCTACACCAGCTGAAGCCCTTCAAGGAGCAGCAGCATGTGCAGGGCAGCTGTGTCAGAACATCCAACAAGCACAGCAGTTAACTGGTCAGCTGCCATTGGAGGTAGTGCAGAAGCTTGCGGTAGCGCAATCTCTCAATCAGCGCAGTGCTGAGCTATTGTCAGAAGTCTTGCAGTCCTTGCAGCAGCAGGGATGGACACACGCAGACATTGTGAAGCTCAGGCCTGACCTTGCTACTGTAGCAGGGCTGAAGAACGAGCAGCAGGAGGCCCAGGAGCAAGAGCCCCTTCGCAATGCCATCTTCAGCAAGATTGCAGCAGCTGTTCATCTGCTGAGGTGGCCTCTGGATGTCACGAGCAATGCTGCTGCAGCAATCAATCATGGGGTGCAGAGGCAGCTGCACAGAGGGGAGCAGGTAGCAGCAGGAGCAGCTCACAAAGCTCAGGAGGCAACAGCATCTATAGAAAAAGGTGCTGAGCATGCTGCACATGCAGCAGTAGGGCACCTGCACCGAGCAAAGCATACAGCAGCAGACACCGCTGCTGATGCTGCTGGTGCAGCACATGGCACAGCTGCAGCTGCAGCAGGTGCTGTACAGGATGCTGCAGATGCTGCAGCCAAGGGTGCCAAGAGGGGCGTCAAAGCAGTGGCAGATGTAATCACCATGCCGGTGAGGGCTGTAGGCCATGGGGGACAAAAGGTTGCAGAGGGCACTGCAGATGCAGCGAGGGCAGCAGCAGGCTTTGTGGGTGATGTCACCTCCACTGTCAAGAATGTGGCAGAAACAGCTGTGCATGAGGTTGCTGGTACAGTGAAGGGGACAGCCGAGGCAGCAGCTGGCGCAGCAAAGGGTGCTGTCTGCACTGCTGCTGAAATAGCAGCAGGCACATGCAAAGCAGCAGTAGGGGGTGTGAAGGCTGTGGGCCATGGTACTGCCTCTGCTGTTTCAGGTGCAGCATGTACAGCTGCGGATATAGCTGCGGGAACCTGTAAGGTTGTGGCAGGTGGTGTGCACGACTTGGTGCACAGCACTGCCAGCGCAGTGACAGGGGCAGCTTGCACTGCTGCTGACATCGCAGCAGGTACTTGTAAAACAGTAGTCGGTGGTGCGCAGCATTTGGCTGGTGGTGCAGCAGATGCAGTGACTGGTATTGCTTGCACTGCTGCTGACATAGCTGCAGGCACCTGCAAAGCAGCAGCCCATGGAGTGAAGGGTGTAGGTCATGGTATTGGCCAAGCAGTGACAGGCACAGCACATGCTGCAAAGGCAACTGCGGCTGGTGCTGCAGGTCTAGTCACAGATGCAGCATGCACTGCTGCTGATATTGCAGCAGGCACTTGCAAAGCAGCAGTGGGCAGTGTGAAGGCTGCGGGCCAAGGTGTCACAAACGCAGCAACAGCAATTGGAGATCAATTAGAAAGCGCAGCAGAGAGGGTTGTGGGTGCCGCTGCTTCTACCGCTGCAGGTGTCAAGCATGCAGTGCACAAGGGCGAGCATGCAGCTGCAGGTGCAGCAGCAGGTGTTGCAGGCGCTGCACACCATGTAGCAGCAGGTGTGGGCCATGCAGTGCAAGCCACTGCTGGCACAGCAGCGCATGGAGTGCAGCAGGTTGGTCATGGTGTGAAGCATGCGGCAGCCACAGCCACACAGGCAGTGGTAGGTACAGCCGGAGGAGCAGCAGCTGCAGGACTTGATCTGACAGGCAATGCCCTGGATGCAGGAGCAGATGCCTTGCACACGGCAGCAGAAGCAGCACATGGGGCAGCAGACAAAGTTGAGTCAGCTACCAGCTGGTCCTTGCATCATGATCCTGGTGTAAAGCAGCTAAAACTGATCGGTGAGCAGCTGCAGCATGCTCATGTGGGGCTTCCTGTAGCAGGTGTCAGTGTGGACCATGCTGCTGCTCAGTCTGATAGCCCTGGTATCCTTGACAAAGTGGAAGCTGCAGTAGTGGAAGCCTACAGAAGGGCTGAGTCTGCTCTAGGGTCTGCTGGTGAACAGGCACAGCAAGCAGCCGGCGGAGTCCCAGCCAGTGCACAGAAAGCTGCTGATACAGTGTCTGAGGGTGCACATCAGGCACAGCACACAGCAGCAGACTCAGCATCTGCTGCCAAGCACGCAGCAAAACGGCAAGTTGGGAAAGCAGCAACCACAGCAGCAGCTGCAGGCAGAGATGCACTAGAGACAGCAGATGGAGTACAGGAAGTATTGCAGAAGATTATCAACCAGGGACAAGTTGCAGCAGAGCAAAGCAGGGACACAGCTGCTGCTGGTGTTGATGCAGCGAAGGATGCTGCTCACCATGCTGCTGCTGCCACTGCTGACAGGGCAGGTGCGGCAGTTGACCAGGCAGCCACAGCAGCACATGATGCAAAGCTTACAGCAAGTAAGGCCGCTGCTGCAACAGGCAGTACTGTCAAGCGTGTATTGCAGAAGATCATTCATACAGGCCATGCTGCAGGAGATCGATTGCAGCAAACAGCCACAGCTGCTGGCGACGCAGCTGATCATGCAGTGCAGAATGCAGCTGCAGCTACAACTGACACAGCACGAGCAGCAGGGGATAAGGCAACTGCAGCAGTAGAGGATGCACAACAAGGAGCTCAAAGGACAAAAGAATCAGCAGCCAACAAGGTGACATCTGCTGGTCAACAGGTGCAGCATGAAGCTGGTGCAGCAGGACACAAGTTGCAACAGCGTGCTGATGGTGTAAAGAAGGCTGCTGCTGATGCAGCAGTGGGTGCTCAGAATGCAGCCGGTTCTGCAGCTCATGATGCACAGCATGCAGCAGGTGCTGTTGTGCATGGTGTGAAGCATGGCGCTAAAGAAGCTTCAACGGCTGCTGGCAGTGCTGCGGCTGCTACTCGGCATGCAGCTTCTTCTGCTGTTTATGGTGCACGTAATGCAGCAGGCTCGGCAGTTCATGGCATTCAACATGGTGCTGCAGTTGGGCTAGATGCTACCGGAGATGTATTGGATGCTGGTGCAGATGTGTTGGAAACTGGTGCTGACGTGGCACATGGCACAGCAGACCGTGAGTGAAGCCATCTGACCATCAGTGTTGTTGACAGTATATTTATATGGTGTCTCTATGTGCGCGTAAGTGAAAGAGATAGACCCATGTGTGCGTAAGTGTGGATGTGTGTTTGTGAAAACAGGAAGGGTGTCATACTGACCTGATCCTGAGAGTTTTGCTGCAATGAGCCTCAAATCGAGTAGCAGTTGATTCCTCTCAAGTTCTTGAATGCGATCAAGTGAGGGCAATTTTTTCTTCCTGTTGAACGCTGGATGCGATCACCTACAACAGATGCTCTGTCAGATTGCAACTGAGCAGCACTGCAGCAGCGTGTTCCTCCGCAGTGGGTGGGCAGTGCTGCACGTTGTGTTATGCTGTGCTGTCTCATGTACATTAGTATGGAGCAGCAAGATACGTGTTGGAGCATACATCCTCCAAGCTTTTTTTGTTTGCTGTCTTGCATCAATGACACAGTGCAGCTAGCACTGCTGGCAGCAGTTGAAACTACCGCCATTGTGAAAGAAAAGAGACATGCAACATGTTGACATGCAATGGCAAATGCGCTGACATGCGCCAAGTTGGGGTGCCACTCGGTGTATGTGGTCTTCTGCCAATGGAACCATCACTGACCATGCAGCGTTTCAAGCGTGTGCAATGGCTCCAAGAGCGGTTGCGCAGTTATTGTTTGGTCATCAGCAGAGGCCAGCAGGCTCCAATTCTGAGAGCCTTCCATTGAAATGATAAGCGCTGGAGTTTGTGACCGGAGTAACCGCCTTGGACAGCATCTGCCAGTCCTGCTAGGCCTAGTACTTACACAGACCATGAACAGCTCAGCCTCAGGTTGAGCTGCGTGCACATGTTCAATGTCAGCTTCAGTGAAGCTGATCTGCCACCCTGAAAGTCAACGTCTGACGTCTAGCCTTAATCACTACTGCTGTCGAGCACCATAACTGGTTGCCTACCTGGCTATCACCATCGTAAGTTATCCTAAAGCGTCACCTCCTAAAGGATGCTGGTATGACCACCTGCTTGCTTGAGTTCAAAGTTTGTGCCCACATGCCCGCATAGAACTCTCCATTCAGCTGCTGCAGGCCTGCCTGCAGGACCTCACGATGATTCAGCCTACTTAAACCCAAGGTGCTGCTTTTGCTGCCGTTCTTGCAGTTGGTGGCTCTGGTGCTGCCTATTGAGCTGCTGGCTTCATCAGGGCAAGTGGCTGCTAGACGTTGGGGTGTGCCTGCAGGTGATGAAGTAGCAGGCAATATACAAAGTTGTATATGGTCCAGTTCTGGACCTCTGCAGACGCTGCTTTGTGAACTCAATTTCTCTCAAAAACTTTGCCCGTCTAGTATTGGCAAGGTTCTTAATGTACGGTACAAGCATATATGCCTCTCCCATCAGCATTGCTGTTTTCCAACACTGGCAGTGCGGGATGAGTCTAGCTCGGACAGCCGCGGGTGCTGCCAGCATCCAGTGCAAATGCTGTGTTCAAAAGGTGTGGCATCTTTCATGCAGCTGCTAACATAGAAAAAATGAGTTGGGCTGCACAGTAACCTGCTGTTTGAATAGCCTGATATTTTATTGCTGTTTAGATAGCCTGATAGTTTATAATATGGCTGCCGTGCCTGGTTGGAAACTGAAGCCTGGATTCAAGTCTACTGCTCCAGCCCAAGATTCTGTTGCAACTTGTCCAGACTGAGTCTGCAGGAGTGCTGCAGGGCTTCCAGGCTCACAGCTCAAGCCAGTGTTGCTGCCACTTGCTTTGATACTGCCTGACACGGAATCAACGACCTGCTCTGGGCTGTTTGGTGCCCCAAACAGTATCTTTGACCGCCTGCTGATGTATGTTGGACTAAGGGTCCTGCTGTTGCCTGGTATAGTGCTGCTGGTGCCGCCCAGGCGCTGCTGCACCTGACTACATCTTGCCAGGATGTTACTGATTGTGGCTTGCACAGTGGCATATTCTGCAAAGCATACCCAGAGGATGGGCGCATTTGATGTTGACGCACAGGTAAGAGTATTGAATTGATTATGGAAGGATTGCATGAAAATCTCGTTGGTGAGGCACTGTGCTGGCAACGCAGCAGCCTGCTGCAGAGGCATGCCCAACTTTGATGAATGGCAATCATCACCAGAGACCCACTTAGCTCAGCCCACTCATAAATAGATCGGAAGCCACAGTGCTCCACAGCTGCTGTGTCAGAGCGACAGGCAGTCCAGCTTAATGATCTCAGTAGCAGCAGCTTGCTGCACACCAGCTATGCACATGTATGCTCAAGTGTCTCAGATCCCTCTGGCAGAAGGAAATTATTGCCGCTCGACGTGCAAGGATACTCACCAGCTGCTGCCTGTTGTCTGTAGTTGTCAGACACTTGTGCCTGCAGGCCAAATACTCTTTAGAGCTACCATATTTGTATATCTAAGACTGCACCAGGGTCAGCGTGGGCCTTGCAGCTCACCCTCTGCCTGCTGTTGAGGCTTCCTGCTGTTGGCCTAGGCCCAGGCAATCCAGGGTCAGGCACACGATGTTTCCAGTCAGCGGTCACCCAGGCCTTTTTATTTGGCAATGATGATGCAGGCCGCACAGTGATTTTGTGTGGAGTTGTGGGTGTTACCGGTCTCGAGTGCCGAATAGTGACAGTCTTGTCCTGCTCCATGGCGTGCCTGGATGTATATGACAAGCTTCTGGACAAGCTTTCAGAGATAGAAGCACTGGCGATTCCTTCGAACCACTGTAGTCAATGATTACTGTGCTACTTATGAAGCATCTACACTGGCGAGAAAGGACTACATACCATAGCAGCAAATGCGTTGTTTGCGCATCAAAGGCCAAAAAAAGGAATCCCGAGATTACTGATACCTCGTTCCTCACTCAAGCTCCCGACATGTCACTCTTGAGTGACGGACCATGTCGACATCCCAGTGGGATGATCCCACATAGACTGCACTGAGCAATCAAATTTCCAGTGTGTGCAGCGTGGATGCCTCTTTCCTTTGCCTTTGCTACTTGCCCTGATTGCCAGGGTTGCCACTACCGAAGAGCGGTTTTCACTCTCGCAACCACGACTAGCAACGCTGGACAGCCTTCTGGCTGTCATGAACAGCCCTGTGTCAGACTACACACCTACTCGGTTTCCTTGACGGGCCTATCCTCTAGGTATCTGGGCATTTGCTGATTTGATAAGCCTGCTGCCTGCATGTGAGACGCGGGCCGATCGCTCCGTTAAGTGAGATGAAGCACCCCCAAAAGGCGTATGGCGCTGATGTCACATTTAGACAGGCCACCGGGCTATGCATAGCACTCTGTTTAGGCACTGTGGTGAGTACCTTCCTCTCAGTGGTGAGCCCAGCGCAACGCTGGTTCATCGTAATCACCTGCATGTCGGACACCAACTACACCTGCTTGAGACAAGGTAGATCCATCAAGAAGAGGACTTAGCGCTGAATGCGGGCTGTAGCAGTATGCCAGTACATGCTGGTAGCAGGCAGCAGTCGCCTGAGCTGGCTTGAGAAACTAGTGACCCTCTGATGTGATGTTTATGCTGGTTGTTATTGATTTGCAGGTGGAGTGGTGAGCGCCTGCAGCACAGCAGCAGCTGATATCAATCCTACCAGCAAGCAGCACAGACATCTTGATGCACATGTCATGCCTTGATGCACCTGCTCATAGCAGGCATCAGCAACGGCCTATCTGCATTCAATGTTGAGATTCAGTAGGTGTAATAAGACTGCAGCCTTGCAGATAGTGATGGTGACACTAGTCCATGTGGCATGGGCATGCAGTCAGACCTAGTTGTGCACCTGTCCACACAAAGGCTGCATGGCAGGCAGTTACGATTGTGGTGGTTTGTTAGGCTGTGCCTGTGCCAGGCCCACTATCAGCAATGCCACTTTAGCAACCCAGCACTCACAAACCACTTGCACTTTCTATCTGTAGGTATGACTTCAGTGAGTACTACACACATGTGGAGCAGGATGCATACAACAGCAGTATTGCAGCAACTTCATGAGGCACCCAGCAGCATCACCAGTCTGCTGTACTGCCACTTCAGGGCAATGCAACACACTCAGTCTGGTGTCTGCCTCAACAGGCTCAGCACATAGACTGTTGGGGTCTTCGTCACAGCTTTCAAGCTGTATGGGTGCTTCATAAGCTTGTAGCATTATCAAGTACTCCAGCAACAGTTCTTTGCATCATCTAGGCTTTGAACATACCCTGGTACGCACAGCTCCTGCAGCTGAGATGGCTGCAGTGTCTGCCTCCATATCAGGCAGCAGATCTCTGTCAATTGATGAAGGTGACTGAGAAACAACTGCTGTTGTTTGTTCTTGTGCTGTAGCGATCTACTCCCAACTCAGCAGCACGCTGACATCAATATTCTTCCCCAAAGACAACCCAGCTACAGCTGAACTGGCTTTCTGGGGCGTCTATGCAGTTGGCTTCATTTCACGGCCTCTGGGTGCTGTGCTGTTCGGCCACATAGGCGACTCACTGGGCCGCAGGGTTACACTGCTCATTAGCATCCTGGCCATCACGCTTCCAACAACCATCATTGGCGCATTGCCAACATATGCACAAGCTGGCATAGCTGCACCTGTGCTGTTGGCTGTCCTGAGATTCATACAGGGTTTAGCAGTGGGCGGGGAATTTGGATCTGCTATTGTATACCTCTATGAGATGGCACCCAGTCACAGGAAGGGGTTGCTTGCTTCACTGGGGCAACTGGCAATTTCACCAGGCATCATACTGGGTATTGCAGCATGCCTGGCAGTGCTGTACGGTTGCAAACCAGGTGAGCTCAGGCCTGGAGGCAAAAGCAGCCTGCAGATAGTGATCGCAAGCCTTTTCAGACCTCAATGTCCCCAGGCAGTTGGATTCTGCAAGGGCAGTTTTTGCAGCTGATACTGGTCCAAACGCCCTGTGCCATCGTACTCAGACCTTGTGGAGTGTGTGCAGATCAGCTTGAGACATGGGGCTGGCGCCTGCCGTTTCTAGTGACTGTGGTTGCAGCACCACTGGCACTGATACTGAGGATGCACATGCCAGGTATGTTGAGGCCTGTGGTCCCGCCACTTCATAGGCATGTAACACCCGCCAACTGAGTTGCAGAGCCTGTGCTAAGCTTGTTTGGGCAGCAGCACTAGAGTCACAGCGCAAACACAGTCCCTCTGTTAGAGCTCATTGCGGTGGACAAGCTATGTATGTGTGTGCTCAGTTTTAGTCACATGGCATGCTGATGCTGTTCAGCAATTACTTAACTTAGCCATGGATGTGTCTGGCAACTTTGGATTTCTTTGCAGAACCCTACGAGTTCCTCCACAGCAAGCAGGAGATGGTGCTGAACCGAGTTGCCAGCACAGCAGCAGCAAAGGTTGCTCAGGGCTTTGCAAAGCAACACAGCGAAGCTGGATCATCAGTGTCCAGGTTGAACAGCAGACAGGTTAGCATGCGCCTGATGTCCATGACACGATGTGCACTAGATGTTACAGCATCACCTGCAGCAGCTACCTCGCAAACTGCAGCAGATGCTGTGGCTAAGCAGAGGGTGTCAGCAGCAGATCCAGAAGTCCAGGCATTGCCTGATGACACCTCTGCTGCAGCTGAGGACCAAGCTAGCGCAGCCAATCAGCCTGATATCAAATATGGCCACAGGCAAGCTGCAGCACACTCCAGTGGGCATCACAGTCTGCAACAGATGAGGGATCGTGAGTTGTCCATCCAATCCGAGGTCAAGCTTCGGTATGACCATCTGCATGAGCTTGATGACCTGGGCTGTGAGCAAGAGTTTGAGCAGGAGTGTCAAGAGCTGTCGAAGAAGATCAAGCACCACATGCCACTAGTGGTGTTGCTGAAAGGCCATTGGAAGGGTCTCTGGCTGCAGTTTTTCCTGGAGGCAGTATATGGAGCTCTGTTCTATGTCTTTTTCAGGTGTGGTTGCATTCTGTGCTGCACATTAGCAGGACTTATTCCCAATCTTGTGTCTGTGCACATGCATTGCTGCAGGGAATAGTGTGTTTTACCAACGTACATTCAAATGAACTCATGATGTGCCCTGTGCAGTAGGAGACCCAGCTGGTGTTGCATTGTGACTGCAGTTGGGCCCCACCATATCTCCACACTGCTACTGGTGTGTCAACACAGCTGACGCTGTGGGCAGTCATGCTTGGCATGGTGCTGTTTGCAATCACCGTGCCAATCACGGGCCATCTTGTAGACAGGGGCATCCCAAAGGTAGGCAAACCAGCATTCAACGGTACGTGGAATGCGGCACCCTTTGCATTGTGTTCAGTAAGCGTTATGATTATGGCTATGGTGCCTCTTAGTTTGGAGGTTGGCAGGCAAAGCGGTCTGTATGGCACCATCAACTTTCCAATGTGGCATTTGGATACTACTTTAGGGCCTGATTGAGGGCCTGTTTGTGCAGTCCCAGCTGCATGTGCAACAAAGGCAAGCACGTTTCACTCATTTCATTGGCAGACGTGTGAACAGTACTTTGAGGGCTTAACCCCTCCACATCGAGGAGCCACATATACACATTTTCTGCTGTCCACCACCCACAACTGCCTCCCTCATCCTCTGCTGTCACATCAGGTGTGGTTCTACATGGGCCTCATCTGCATTGATGCTGCGATCTGCATCCCGGTGATGTTTGGCCTCCAGAGGGGCTCAATACCTGCACTGCTGGTGCTGCTGCCGGTCATGCTGGGCTTGTCAGGCTGCCATGGTGGTCTCATGACAAGCATAGGACCCCAGATATATCCAGCTGGTGTGCGTGCCACTGGCTACAACCTAGGTAAACAAGCAATGAGGCGATGCAGCTGCTACTGCTTCAGCTGGTTGTTTTTTAGATGGAGTCTATCATGGGTTGAATACAATATTGTGAACCAACATGTGTGCGGATTCATTCACAGAGTGGTTTTTGTAGACAGAACTGCAAGTGTTGGTATGGGCTGCTGACCAGCTGTCCTATTGCTGTGCTCCACCGTCTGCAGGCCACAATCTTGCCATGTCCATCTGGGGGGGTCTGACTCCATTCATGGTGTCAGCTTTGGCTCTCGTGCTGCAGCCGCCAGCTCTGGCTGCGGGTGTGCTGATTGTCATTGTTGCAGTTGTGTCGTGGGCTGCTGCTATCCCCTTGACAAAAGTAGCGCCACAAACAAATGCTGGAGATGGATGCAGCTGCTGTAGAAACCATGCTGCAGACAACAATTTTGATAGTAAGGATGCATTCAGGGGTGAAGCAACTGCGGTGTGAAGTAATATGGGCATCATATATACCCCATGAGCGACTACGTTAGCTCCTCCGGGGTGCCCCTCTGGGGCCAGGTTGTGTGGTATGGCATGGTATGTACGGTGTAGCAGTATATTACACAATATCTAGGGAAAAACCCAACCAGGTCAGCTTAAACACTTTGCAGAATGGAACTGCCAATCATCTCATCATCAATGTGTACCGCAAGTCAGGCCTGCGCAGCATGGAACTGGGATGCTGTACCTAGCAGGTCACAAATTCCTTGTTAACTTACATGCTGTATATGAGGTTTACATCTGTGGGGCATACACTGCTTTGCTCAAGTACCATCAAGGAATCAACACACCTTTGCCTCAAACATGTCGTTCTGCTCTGTGCAATGAGTTGGTGACTGGCATCTTTATGTCTGCAGTCTTAAAACGAGTGCCTGTTGTGAATGGACCAGATTTTTATACAACAGTGAAAATTGTGATTGGCTGCACAGCAACAGCGATGATATTGGCAACTTCATATACGTGCATTATGCATGGATACCTGTGCTTGCCAAGTACCCCAAGATGAGTGTATGTTTATAAACCTGCACTGTCTGAGCAAGAAAATACCCAAGGGCCTAACCATAGTGGGTCGATGACTGTCTGTGTCTGTCCATGCATTGTATGTGGAATACTTTTGATTTCTGTTAGAGGTTTGACAGCCGCACGCGCAGTGACTACATGCTTGCAGTATGATCGTAGTAGTGCACTGCCATAGTGTTTCTCGGTCCGGCCATAGGCTCTTGGGTTGATGAAGCATGGGGCTCAGCCGACCGCCATATTTGCCAAGGAAGGAAGAAAGGAGGTTACTCTGCCAAACGGTTGAATGCTTGCAGTCTAAGTTGGGTCATCAGCAACACAGCAGTTGACGCTCGGCACTGCCAAGCCGAGATAAAGGCCTAACAGATCCGATCTCTAGACGAGACGGTCTTTAGAGGCGCGCCCTTCACTATTTAAATGAACATTTCAGCAACTGCTGCAGGTGTGTTGAGATGCTGCCATGTGCTAGACCCGCGGTACTAGTACCACAGACCAAGCATGGCACTGGTTTCACATGTGAACTGACTACGCAGCCCACTGTGTATCCACAGTGGTTGCTGATCAGGATTATGTACACCCCCTCCTTGTGTAGTGTTTTCACAGGAAACAGTACGTACTACTGTAAGTAGTATACTACTGTAATACTAGTAGTACTGCATCCGATTCCCTTGGAAGGAAGGAAGTTACCCTTTCCGGCCGTAAAGCCCTATGGATATTGTACTTGGTGGCTCACCCACACTGGAACACCAAGATTAGACTATCCTCAGGGGAGAAAGTGCCTTGCAAGACACACAACTCCACTCAGTGGGGGTTGCTCAAGTGACTCAAACACAAGACACATCAGCCGCTGACAGTGTCAGCCATACAACAAAACAAACAGCGTATGGTGAACTTTATACATGAACAGTGCCTTATGCAACACGTATGACACCATCGCATCTAGGCATACCACCCTTGAGCAAAATGGAATTGGAACTGCACACACAATTGTGTATTTGCAAATGACAACCAACGACTGTGGCACGGCAGCACACAACACTGCTATACCGTACACCCACCATGAAGCATGATGAGATCAACAGCAACCATGCTACTGTGCAGTGTTTGCTGTTGATCATATCTGCAGGGCAGAAACCAGGCAACTATCTTTGCCCCGGCACCTAACGCACTGGGGGAGGTTACTTGGGCTGTGACAACCAGCAACAGCTGTACTGCTGGCACATGCCACAAGCAATACTGTCACAGGGAGCGTCATCCGCAGACCGTGTCACAACACACACCAGCCTTTGTCACACCTTCCAGGATAAACAGCGGGACACTGCTGTCGCTGATGCAGCCTCAAAACAACACATGATGCAAATGCGAAATAAACAACAGAAGCAGTGCCATAATGTTGGCACAGCCAGCTGTGAATGTGAAAAATCGCACCAGCTGAGGCAAGAGAACCAGTCAACTGTACTACAATCGATCTGAGTCAGTAGTGCTACTCGCCCTTTGGGTTCATGCAGCATGGTGGCTCAGGAAACCGCCACAGTTGGATTAAATCTCCCTCACTAATAGCAGCAGTACTGTAGTAGTTACCCTTTCCGGCGGAGCGGCCCTTGGGACAAACCAGGATCTTGATTCTCCCTCACTAGTGGGTTATCTCTTTCAGTGTGAGATACAAACTGAAGACACATATGAGTGAACACAAGACAGCATCTGGCAGTGCATGTGCAAGTCAACTAGCAGGCAGCGGGTGTTATAGGCCCAATGGCCATCGGCCCACCTGCGGTCAGCCACTCCAACACATGTGTTCACTGCCAGCAGAAGCAGCCCATTAATGACAGCATCATGCCATGAGCACAGTGTGCTGAGCACAAGACCAGCATCACCCACAATGCCTCCCATGGTTGACTGTTGATCAGATCATGGTTGGCTGTTGATCAGATCATGGTTGACTGTTGATCAGATCATGGTTGACTGTTGATCAGATCATGGTTGACTGTTGATCAGATCATGGTTGACTGTTGATCAGATCATGGTTGACTGTTGATCAGATCATGGTTGACTGTTGATCAGATCATGGTTGACTGTTGATCAGATCATGGTTGACTGTTGATCAGATCATGGTTGACTGTTGATCAGATCATGGTAGACTGTTGATCAGATCATGGTTGACTGTTGATCAGATCATGGTTGACTGTTGATCAGATCATGGTTGACTGTTGATCAGATCATGGTTGACTGTTGATCAGATCAGATCTGCCATCTGGGAGATTGTGAAGACCACCATTTGGCCCTGGCGGCCACCTAGTAACTGCCAGGGGAGGGCAGCTTGTACAGCTGAAAAGCAGACCCACAACTGGCATTTGTAAACAACTTGGATGCAGACACATGGCAACGACAACACACTAAACAACTGCACAGCAGTGCTTGAGTCGACTGACAACAAAAATGGCACAGTGCAACCACTTGACCTGCAGCCGCCACCGCTGTCGCCGCTACTGCTGCTAATGTGGCACAAAGGGCCAATGAAAGGCAGCAATCGGTATGCAAACAGTATGGCAGTCGAATATCAGCCTGTCAAGCAACTAGCTGAGCAACTATGTATGATACATGATACCATACCTGCGGCCACAACAGTCATGATGATGTGTTGCTGCTGCTGCCAACAACCATGCCATGTTATGTGACATACTATGCCATATGAAGATCAAGCGGTAGGTTATCCGTACCACGCTGTGTTGTCACCGTTGTCTGGGCTGCTGCTAAGATTGCATTTAACAGATGATGAGAAAGCCCTCTTGCTCCAGCTGCTGACCCTGTGCCAATCTTAGACTTCTCCGTATACTTACGAACACCTGCCTCTGCTGCGCTGCCGCTGAGGTGTGAGTGCTGCCAGCGAACTTTCACATCCCATGACATCGAACGGCATGTCTTGGGATGTCAAAGTTTGCTGGCAGCACTCACAGTCTTGAACAAGTCATGATACCTGCCTTTGCTGCAGCTGTTGAGCAGCAGCACTGGGGTAAGTGTTGCCAGCGAAGTAAATATTTCATGACATGCCAAAGAAACAAGACTGCGCAGTCTTGTTTCCTTGGCATGTCATGAAATATTTACTACCAGCATGCTGGTCGTCTCAAGTTTTACCATGAGAAGCCCTTCATCGTATGAGGTGATCAAGAATGGGCAGCCCAATCTTAATCTCCGCATGCAATGCACCCGTTCTCATGGCTGTCAGACAGCCATGCAGCCACTCAGCATGAAGCAATGACTGTCCCTGTACATTGAATGATTGCAATCAGCAACCTGTGCACAATGCATGCATTATTGCACGTGCAATAAATGATTGCACTAGCTGCAGATCCAAGCGGCCACACAGCTGCTCACCCAGGGCCAGTAGAGTACAGTCCACAGGTCGGCCAGCGTCAACTCTCTGCCTTGGCTCCAGTATATGACTGCTGCGACCAGCCCCATCCAGACGCACTCGCCCAATGACGCCACTGATGAAGCACCGCTGGCGATGTAACGAGGGGGAAAGTCCAGGGGCAGTAACTGTGGCGATTGATAGCAGGATTTTTACATCCTAGGGGAGAAAGTACAGGGGCAGTTGTCAGGGGTCCAGTGATGTGTTCACATCAATGAAGCTCTGACAACTGTTGCCAGAGCTTCATTGATGTGAACACATCACTGGACCCCTGACAACTGCCCCTGTACTTTCTCCCCTAGGATGTAAAAATCCTGCTATCAATTGCCACAGTTGCCTGTTATACCAGCATCATGAAGTTTGCACTGATGCTGCCTGCTATTGGTGCTGATCATCACAGTGTCCCTACTACAGGGGCCAGTATGATATAGGCATGACTGCCTGCACTGCATGCAGGGCTGCGCAGCCATACTGCTGCGATGTCCCCCAGCTGGTGTGATCATTGAAAGTAGCTGCTACTATTGATGGTCACACCAGCTTGGGGACGTCGCATATGGCGTAGGCATATGTGGCTGGTGAGGTAAGGACACCAGCACCGTAGTACGGCCATGCTGCTGCGATGTCTCCCAGCAGGCCAATGTGATAATCAAAAGTAGCATAGGTTGACCTGGTTTTGTACTCCTTGAACAGCCCAAATACATCTCCAAGCTGCCTTTGACATGTCAGCTGACTGAGCCTCGCCAGATGCAGCCCACTTTCAAGCCGACATCAAAGCTGCATACCAGCATGGAGAACCACTACGGCATGACAGCAAACGTCCCGGGCCAACAACTCAGTAGTGCAGCAGTGCTGCCATCACTGAATTCCCTTTGCTGGCATCTTAACAAGGACTTTGAGGTTTCCTGCCAAATGATCTCCTCTGTGTCCTAATCTGTCAGCAGACAGATTAGCACGCAGAGGAGATCACTTGGCAGGAAATTACCATTGGTCCACATTGCCAGGCTGCAGCTGGCTCATCATCTGACACAACACACTACAAGTGCATGGCCGATGGTGAAACATCAAGTAAACTTCCTCCCTGACCTAATCTCGTATGCACAGCAGGGCCAGAAGTGTTAGACCCTGACGCCGCTGCCTCCCAAGCAGCAACGCTTACTGTAACCTGTTGCCCCAGGCTGGTAGCCAGTCATCCTGTCCCCTCTCTAGACGAAAAGAAAACAGAAATATGGACTGTCATGCCCACATAACATGTGCACTGCTACTGCTGCTGCCGCGACCACTGATGTTGCTGCCACCACCACTGAGACCGCTGTTGCTATTGGTGCTGCTGCCAGCATTCGAACTCTGTTCCCCATACATACTGACATGTTGACAGAGCGCATGGGTCTCCCTGCTGCCAGCGCAATGCATTGGGCCACATCGACACTGTCGGTAATGGCCGCTGGCAGCGAGAGACCCATTTGCCCTTGCAAGAACGACACCAGGCCAAGTGAACATGCTGTCAGGCTCACCTGATCTGCACCAGCCGCTGTCAGGCTTGCTGCATCACCATCTTGATTGTTGTAGACCACTGACCGCCTGACCAGCTTGGCTGCACTGGTATGAGCAGCAGTCCCAGACTGCAGGAGCCTGGCGAGCCTGTCCCAAACACTGGATGCGGGGTATGGCTTAAAGAGTCTACGAGCCATACCCTGCATCCGGTGCTTGGGACAGGCTCGCTTTGACACTGAACAGGTTGGCAAAAACTTCTGCAGACAGACAATTATAAAGAACAATTTTCATACTTTGTTTAAGAAAGTAGTTCAATAAGGCGAAATTTGGAGACAATGCTGTTAAGCCCCTTGCCTCACACCTTACATGTGGTGATAACAATGCATTGTCACTGCCATACACCGAGTCATCGTGTGCCCAAAGTTGCAGGATAGATATGTTGGTCATCAGCAAATTTGTCTGAACGCCAGTGAGGCCCCGGGCCTACGAAATTGCTCACTGTTGCATCTCACAACATTTCTTCTTCAAAAGTGTGCCATGAGGTGGCATCTACAAAAGTGTAGCCCGCAATGATGGCTTTCAAGGTGCACAACAGCGTCATCAATGACATCATGATGATGATATCTTGACTGCAATGTGCGTCAACCTTTCACTGCCAGAGACAACCAGTAGATCCTGCGGTTCAGTGTCACCAGGGAGAATGAACCACAAGAGCTACTGGTTGTCTCCGACTGCAGTGCCACCTTCAATCCAGCATCGATGCATCAGATATCTGAAATTGCAGCAGCTTCCTGAATGAGAGGTCCCTGGTTCAGACCATTTGAATTGTATGTCCCTGCCGGCTGCTGACCTCTTCTGAGGCTGGATACACTGCCAGCATACAGTCACTTTGAGAGGTGACCTTCTGCCAGAAACCTAGGTGATCAGCCACACAACAGTTCACCCTTGGCACTGCCAAACTCAAATCCTGTCCTAACAGGCTGTGATAGGACTGAATTTGAGCTTGGCAGTGCCTAAGCCCCCCACAACATCAGCAAGCCACTGCTGCGTGTATGTTAACATGCTGTTGCCTAACACAGACTAGATCATCCTGCAAGTAGGTGCCTGCGCACTTACATGGGTGTGAAACCAGTGCCATGCAGCTGCTGTGCTGCTTGCTGTGCCCTCCAGGGGTGACACCAATGCCATTTTATCAGCACCTTGTGATGCGCCAGCAGCAGCCGAACTGACGAGTGCAAGCGCAGGCATTGGGCAAGAGCAAAGCAGCCTCTGCAGGAGGAGGCGAATCTGACGGAAACATGCCTAACCAGATGCGTGTTCTGCAGTGCGGCGTGTCCCCAAGCAGATGGGTGCTCTGATGTGACATGGTGTGCTGCACTGGCGTCGACACATGGGCTGCTGCTGTAAGTGAATCCTGCAACAGTCAAAGACGTAATAAGCAGTCAATGAGCATGAGCCAGCCAGACCTTGATACCTGCAGTTGTCTAACAGCATGTGCCTTCAACGGACAGCCAGGTAATCAGCTGCTAGCTGCCAGTGGACCCGGTGGCACTGGTGGCGCAAGCTCACAATGAACTACTACTGCTGCATTGATAAGCATTATCAAGAGATAAGCATATAAGAGAGCATATAGCCCGTGCACTGCTCAGCAACGAACTGTCCGCATCCATACAACGCGTTTGCTTGTGGCTGTTGTAACTGCTGGCGACTGTGGATGGCTGCACCCACACCGTCAGTTCTGCTGTAGTCTGCAGCAGCACCCACAGTTGCACCAGACCTCTCAACAGCAGCATCCAGGTCACTGTTGATAGCTGCAATATTAAGCGTCAATTCACAATCCAAGCACACAGCAAGTTAACAAATTCTAGACAGTCTCCACTGTGCAGTACCACAGGCATATACCCAGGTGCTGCTAATACTAGTACCACCATGGTGCAGCACCTGAATGCCATTCAGGTGGTAAGGCTTGGGTTCTGCTGTTGAGGAGCCACCAGATCATCTGTTGAATCCAATCCAGCAGCAGCCGAGACAACCTCAGTGTTGAGAAAGCCCTCTTGCTCCAGCTGCTGACCTTGTACCAGTCTTTGACTTCTCCGTATACTCACTGACACCTGCCTCTGCTGCGCTGCCGCTGAGGTGTGAGTGCTGCCAGCGAAGTTCACATCCCATGACATCTTGAGGAAACATGACTGATGCTCAACCTCAAGCATTGTCATCAGAAAGCGTGCATCGCATGATGTTATGGGACAATCTCAATAACGTCTTGCGATGTACGCCTTCTGATGGCAGTACATGACTGATGTTTAATCTCAAGTACTGCATGGTGCTGGGTGGCTGCATGGCTGCAATGGCTGTGAGCAACTTGTGCATTCAATGCAAGGGGTGCCCATAGCAACTGTAGCCACCCAGCCATGCACATGTGGGTACAAGCGGCCACACGTCTGCTCACCCACGGCCAATAAAGCGGAACTCCAAGGCCGGCCAGTGTTAACTCCCTGCCCTGGCTCCAACACTGCATCCAACACTGAGCTGGGATGTTGCAGTATAATCATTGATCTGCGTCCATATAACACAGTTGCTCAAGTGGCTGCCTTGGATGTTGGCAACTGTGGAGGGCTGCACTCACACTGTCAGTTCTGTCGTAGTCTGCAGCAGCGCCAACAGTTGCACCAGGCTTCTGAACAGCAGCATCCAGGTCATTGTTGACTGATGCATTATTAAACGTCACACAATCCCAGCACACAGCACGCGTTTGTTACGATGCCCATCAAGATTTTAGGCGTGTAAGCACGTGCTATACTGCGACAGAGTCAAAGAAAGACGCTCACAAACAATCACGAACAGTTGAAGGTATTGAATTGCTGATCTGCACGTGAAATCATCATCACCCAAGCACGAAGCATGACAACACACAATGTAACGTACCAGCTGAAACCATTCTGCTGCCGCATGCTGTAGACCGGAATACAGTATGCCCGATGCTGCTGTACAGTGACATACCTCGCTATAGCGCAGCCAATGGATGAAGACTACTGCAGCAGTGATTACCGCAGTACTGCGGCACTAGTGCCACTAATGCATTGCATCGTGTGACAGCACCATGGCACAACTTTGAGACTTCACATGCACAGAGCTCTGCTGCTGACCGCAAGCCAGCAATACCAGACCATCTCTGCAGTACTGCAAGCATTTGCACAGTGCTGCTGGTATCAGTACCACCATGGTGCAGCACCTGCATGCCATTCGGGTGGTGAGGCGCCACGGCTGCACATTTGGCTGCTGCTGCACGTGCAGTGCTAGCTGTCATTGCTGCTGTGCTTCTATTGCAGTTGGCAACTGGCAACTGGCATGCTGTGTCTGTTTGAAGTCGGCACAGAAACAACTGCAGACAGCGCCGCTCTTCTCCGGGAAACAGTTGCTGACAGTCTTGCTGGTATCACTGCAGCATATGCTGCTATACGTGTAAACCAATTAGTACGTACCTGAACCCAAGAAAAGAACGAATTGGGCACACTCCTCACACAATCGCCAGCGTTCCGAGACATTGGGCAGATCAATGCACCGACACAAAGGTGCTCGTGCACACCTGCTTTCGGAATGCTCCCAGTCTTCAACATTGTTTGGCACACTATAATATCGCCTTTATTAGCAACCGAGCTTGCCGTACAGCTTGATTACAAGCTTGAAACAGTTGGTGCACGTGTTGACTGATGCGGTAGCCTACTCATGATGGCATGGTCTTTAATATGCACAAACCATTGTGCAGTTGCCACGGCATCAGCCTCAGACATACCTAGGCTTCGGTGTGTTATCCCGCTTCGTCCCAAGCGTAACCGAACAGTCCTAAACAGTTTGCAGCACTTCGCTGCTGATAAACCCGCAGAAATTTTCATTGCATTCAGACATGATGTCGGACATCTTTTGCCACAGCAGCAGCAGAAGCAGCAGCAGCAGCAGCAGAAGCAGCAGCAGCAGCAGCAGAAGCAGCAGCAGCAGCAGCAGCGGCAGCAGTGGCAGCAGCAGCAGCACTTCATTGCCTGGATAGCAGCTGGGCTGGCAGGCAGGCTGACAGGCTGGTAGGTACCTGACCTGGTAAACTGACCTGCCAGTGAGTAGCTGCTACTTCTAGCTTTGAGTGGAGCGGAGCGCAGTGACAGACATGACAGACTCTGAAAGGCCGGAGGCACAATACAAGCATCAAGAGGATACGGATTCCCATTTATTGCGTGTCATCCTTGCGCAGGGGCCATGCTAAGCCTTCTATGGGGAATGATGGCAGGAGGCTGATGAATCAACTTTGGACTGGTGATCATGTGCTTGCATGCAGAATGCATTCTCACTGAGTCAGGCATGTGCTCAATCCATCGGTATTTACCCTATGTAGTTGTCCCTGACTGGCTGACTGCCTGACTAACTGACTGCCTGACTGACTGACTGACTGACTGACTGACTGACTGACTGACTGACTGACTGACTGACTGACTGACTGGCTGGCCCCGGAAACCCCCTTTTGCCCCCATTATGCTGTCTGTTCCCTTGCATACACATGTTTGTCACATTATACCACCTAGCAGTACTACTGCTACCCATTAGGGTGTGATGGTGCGTAATTGATGGTGCCCATTGATGTTCCATTCTGATGACAACAGTCATGGTGGTCATCACTCACTCACTTGGATTGAAATCACTGGGTAGATTTGAGGCGCGGGGCCGATGGCAGTAATGCTATGGCTGCAAAGTACTGATTATTATTATTACTCACTCACTTGAGGCAGGCAGGGAGCCTCAGCAGCATGAGGCAACATAAGGAAGAAGATTGAACGTCTGTCCCCTTGCACACATATATGTTTGCCGCATAGCAGTAGTACCAGGTAGCTGCCACCCTGGGCCAGGGTGTGCAGGTGTGCATATATGACTGATGGCTGTGCCGATAATGGATGATCCATTGTGATGACAGACAGCAGTCACCGGGTGGTCATCACTCACTCGTTCACTCACTGGCTCAGTCACTATGAGGCAGGCCCTGAGGGAGACTGAGGGGCAGCATGTGCATAAGGAAGGAGACAGAAAAAAAAGGTTGGATACCGATTCCCGTTTGTTGCGTGTCATCCTTGCGCAGGGGCCATGCTAATCTCTTCTGAGGAGTGACAGCATGCTCACTAGAGGACAGGCAAGTGCTCCCGATGCCGCATTTATCATGCTATCACAGTGTCCCCTCAGTCGCACACATCATGTGTTTGTCACCACATTATACCACCTCACAGTAGCAGTAGTAGTAGTAGTAGTAGTAGTAGTAGGTACTACTAGCTGCTGCCCTGGGCCAGGGTGTGCAGGTGTGCATACATATGTGACTGATGGCAAGCAGGCAGGCAGGCAGGCAGGCCCTGAGGGAGACTGAGGGGCAGCATGTGCATAAGGAAGGAGACAGAAGAAAAAAGGTTGGATACCAATTCCCGTTTGTTGCGTGTCATTCTTGCGCAGGGGCCATGCTAATCTCTTCTGAGGAGTGACAGCATGCTTACCAGAGAACAGGCAAGTGCTCTTGATGCCGCATTTATCATGCTGTCACAGTGTCCCCTCAGTCGCACACATCATGTGCTTGTCATACCTAGCAGTAGCAGTAGTAGTAGTAGCAGTAGGTGCTACTAGCTGCTGCCCTGGGCCAGGGTGTGCAGGTGTGCATACATATCTGACTGAAGGCAGGCAGGCAGGCAGGCAGGCAGGCAGGCAGGCCCTGAGGGAGACTGAGGGGCAGCATCTGCATAAGGAAGGAGTCAGAATCAAAACAAGTTTGGATACCAAATCCCGTTTGTTGCGTGTCATCCTTGCGCAGGGGCCATGCTAATCTTCTCTGAGGAGTGACAGCATGCTCACTAGAGAACAGGCAAGTGCTCTCGATGCCGCATTTATCATGCTGTCACAGTGTCCCCTCAGTCGCACACATCATGTGTTTGTCATACCTAGCAGTAGCAGTAGTAGTAGTAGCAGTACTACTAGTAGATGCTACTAGCTGCTGCCCTGGGCCAGGGTGTGCAGGTGTGCATACACATATGACTGAAGGCAGGCAGGCAGGCAGGCAGGCAGGCAGGCAGGCAAGCAGGCAGGCAGGGAAGAGCAATCGCAGCAAAGGTGTCTGCAACACGCAATGCGCCAGCCAATGTGATGGTGTCGAGAGTCCTGCAGCAGCAAACCCTTGACGAACTGCAGACCATCTCAGGATAAGCTGCAGGATACTGACCATGTCACTGCTGGCCGCAGCTGAAGCAGTGTCACACTCCTCATCAACCTCTTGCTCCAGAACTGCAAGCAGCTGCTGCACATCCCCCCCCTCCATCAGCACAACTGTTGTGGCCACTGGTAGATCAGACAGCTCAGTATACTGAAGTAACAGGAGCAACTTCAGTATACTGAGCTGTCTGATCTACCAGTGGCCACAACAGGTCTACCAGGCCATGGCCACAACTGGTCTACCAGCCATGGCATGCGGCACCTGGCATGGCTGCTAATGACCTTGATAGCGTCTCTAGAGCACACTCTACACCACTGACATGAACTATGCAGCCATTAGCTGCTGCAGTAGTGAGCAGTACAGACTTGTTACTGCTGTTGATCCTATCTGTGACGATATCGTCACAGATAGGATCAACAGCAGTAACAAATCTGTACTGCATCGATGCATGCAGCATCTGCAGGAGGTGGAGCACCTTGAGGCAAGATGCCAAACCAGATGCGTGTCCCACAGTGTGGGAAGACACCCCCACTGCTTAGTGACTCCCAGCCATGAAAACTGAAGCGTGTACCAGCACCGAATTCGCAGTCACAGGCCTCCTTCACCAGGGCCATGTGACTGTTTGGAGCTGGGGAAAGGGCAGTTGAGTTGGCAGTTGATGATGACGATGATAGGGATGCTGTTGCTGGAGTTGCAGGATCACGTTCTGCTGCATCCAGCGTCTCCTGCAGATGCAAATGTTGCAAAAGTACTATCCCGTGATTATGAAAGCCAGAGTATGCCCAACAATTATTGCCATTGCCATGAACCTGAGTGGGCAAAGTGTGCGCACTTCGAACTACTGCGCAACAACAGACATGCATGAGTGTTCAGATCCTTCTCAGGAAGCTGCAAGCAACACATTCACTACATACCTTGATGATACCCAGGGCTGCATTGACGTCTCGACAGCCCACTGTGCCATCTCTGCAGGAAGGTGCTTGCCCTGATGCCATACGACCTGCTGCTTGGGCATCCTGCAATCGTCAAACGAGCAAAACAACAGTGAAGACACCCGCCAGGCGAATAGACTTACATTACCTGACCTTGTGTGATGAATCGTTGGCAGGCCAGGTGATCAGCCAGTTTCCAGTGCGCATCATGTGGCACAGGCTTACTGTGACCCATTGCTGCATATATACACTGCCACTACCAGAGAGCACATAGGCAAAACAACAGTCCGGTTTGCGTCCATATACTACAAGTGTATATGAGTAACAGCTATGATGAGCACTGGCGACAGTTACTAGCTGCATGCACACTCACACTGACGGTCTCTGTTGTGCGGTTTACAGCAGGGAAAACACCCGCATCAGGAGAAGCATCCAAGTCATTGGCTATGACTTGGATGCTTCTCCTGATGCGGGTGTATGTCGAATTCGATATACCACCCCAGAGAACCGCGTGCCGTGTAAATCCCGACGTACACGACTGTGACAGAAATAGAAGAACTGAACGAGCGATGCAGGCTACTTGATACCAGACCAAGTATGATCAACGTCGATCAAAAGGCAAACAAGCAACTTGCCAGTACCATGATATCTGGGCGTCCGCAGAGAATTTTCAAACAGCATGACATGACATGCTGGCGCAGCTCACAGCACTTGCGCTGGTTGATATTTGGATTTGATACAGATAGTCCAATGCTTATATGACTGTAAAGTATTGACAGATGCATACACCGGTGCATGTCTGCCACCTTACAACAACATGCCACGTGCGAAGCTTACTTGTATACAAGTACAAGTCAGACATGTCAACCCATAACACGCCAGCATGATAATCTAGGGATAAAGAATACGCATAACAAGCATGTATACGACGAGGGCCGCATCAGGCCTAAGAGCTTTCTTATGATGCAGCGGCATGGGACTGCACGGACACATGCGTACGCATGTGTCTGCCCGTCTGCACGCGTGCAGACAGGCAGGGCCCCCTGACCAGAGACAAGCGGCTCCACTGACACTGCACGTTCACTCACACGACAGGGATTGACTCACCTGTAGTAATTGCAGTAGTTATTGTTGCTGATTATGTCTCCCCTTCGCACTCTGTCAACCATGCATGTGTTGAGTACTGAGCATCTGCATGGCCATGGCCAACTGGGTCTGTTCTGCAGCCCACCCTTCACCAAACCAACTCCGCAGCATGCATTCAATTGGTCTCCACACCTATATAGCATGCACATGAACAAACACATAAACGGATGTCGAACTATTCCTGCTTGCTGCAACATACTACACACAGTGCGACGCCCGGCCAACACCCTGGGGCCGCCAACCCCACGCTACCCTGTGGTGCTGTCCCTTTTCTCCACCCTTTTACAGGTAATATTCGGTGCAGGATGTCGGTGGTAGCTGGATTGACAGCCAGGACAGACGAGGCAGGCACAAGCATCATACCAGGGTGACGCCCCCAACGCATGTCAGCGCATTTGTCATTGCATTTCAACTTGCTGCATGGCTGAATTTCTTTCGCACTGTATTGTACACCCTACCCAAAAAAAGGGCATTCAGGAAGGATGTTGAGCTCTGTGCACAAGTGCAGTTAGCATAGCTGCCAGCCATTGATTCTGACAGTCATTAATGCAGGCACAATAAAGCTGCCACAGTACTACTGCACCTGCGGTGTACACCCAACGTGTATTGTATGGCACCTATATATGCACCACAGTAAACCCAACATCACACCTGCTTGATCTGTTGGAACCAATACAGGTAAGTGACTGCACCTTCTCATGCTCATGAGATGATCATCCCAAAGTCTGGCATTCTGTATGCCATCTTAACTGCCGTTACTTCTGCTGGCACTGTCACCTGCACTGCTGTACCAGCAGACCTGTGTGTAAAAAGGGATTAGAAATCAGCAGTAACCACAGGCTGGACGCATATCACTGTGCGACATTCATACGGCTACAGCAATCGTGAATGTCACATTGCATCAACCCATATCAACCATTGGGTGTTTGTTTCCTGCACTAAACTAAACCCTTACCTGCTCATGCTTCCATGGCTCAATGCTTGATCAAGGAAGACATCACAGCAGCAGCAGCTGCTGCAGTTCACTATTATCATGGCCGATATCGGCCATAGAGAAGGCCCACAGAGTGATGCCAAGTTCCAACCATACAGCCAGTACATGTCGCTGCTGCTGCAAGGCCTATCATTACCAGAGGATTGGTGTTCCTGTTGCTGCCTACACATGACAGAAATTTAGCCATGCAGCAAGTTGACATGTCTGCACTATCACTTCTGGCTTCTCTACTGCTGATGGGCTGATGGTAGTAAGATGACCAACATGCCCAGCAGGTGCTGTCACACTGTGCGTCAACCTGTAACTGCCAGAGACAACCAGTAAATCCTGCGGTTCAGTGTCACCAGAGAAAATCAACTGCAGGAGCTACTGATTGTCTCCGGCTGCAGTGCCACCTTCAATCCAGCATCGATGCATCAGATATCTGAAATTGCAGCAGCTTCCTGAATGAGAGGTCCCTGGTTCAGACCATTTGAATTGTATGTCCCTGCCGGCTGCTGACCTCTTCTGAGGCTGGATACACTGCCAGCATACAGTCACTTTGAGAGGTGACCTTCTGCCAGAAACCTAGGTGATCAGCCACACAACAGTTCACCCTTGGCACTGCCAAACTCAAATCCAGTCCTAACAGGCTGTGATAGGACTGAATTTGAGCTTGGCAGTGCCTAAGTCCCCCACAACATCAGCAAGCCACTGCTGCGTGTATGTTAACATGCTGTTGCCTAACACAGACTAGATCATCCTGCAAGTAGGTGCCTGCGCACTTACATGGGTGTGAAACCAGTGCCATGCAGCTGCTGTGCTGTTTGCTGTGCCCTCCAGGGGTGACACCAATGCCATTTTATCAGCACCTTGTGATGCGCCAGCAGCAGCCGAACTGACGAGTGCAAGTGCAGGCATTGGGCAAGAGTAAAGCAGCCTCTGCAGGAGGAGGCGAATCTGACGGAAACATGCCTAACCAGACGCGTGTCCTGCAGTGCGGCGTGTCCCCAAGCAGATGGGTGCCCTGATGTGACATGGTGTGCTGCACTGGCGTCGACACATGGGCTGCTGCTGTAAGTGAATCCTGCAACAGTCAAAGACGTAATAAGCAGTCAATGAGCATGAGCCAGCCAGACCTTGATACCTGCAGTTGTCTAACAGCATGTGCCTTCAACGGACAGCCAGGTAATCAGCTGCTAGCTGCCAGTGGACCCGGTGGCACTGGTGGCGCAAGCTCACAATGAACTACTAATGCTGCATTGATAAGCATTATCAAGAGATAAGCATATAAGAGAGCATATAGCCCGTGCACTGCTCAGCAACAAACTGTCCGCATCCATACAACGCGTTTGCTTGTGGCTGTTGTAATTGCTGGCGACTGTGGATGGCTGCACTCACACGTCAGTTCTGCTGTAGTCTGCAGCAGCACCCACAGTTGCACCAGACCTCTCAACAGCAGCATCCAGGTCACTGTTGATAGCTGCAATATTAAGCGTCAATTCACAATCCAAGCACACAGCAAGTTAACAAATTCTAGACAGTCTCCACTGTGCAGTACCACAGGCATATACCCAGGTGCTGCTAATACTAGTACCACCATGGTGCAGCACCTGAATGCCATTCAGGTGGTAAGGCTTGGGTTCTGCTGTTGAGGAGCCACCAGATCATCTGTTGAATCCAATCCAGCAGCAGCCGAGACAACCTCAGTGTTGAGAAAGCCCTCTTGCTCCAGCTGCTGACCTTGTACCAGTCTTTGACTTCTCCGTATACTCACTGACACCTGCCTCTGCTGCGCTGCCGCTGAGGTGTGAGTGCTGCCAGCGAAGTTCACATCCCATGACATCTTGAGGAAACATGACTGATGCTCAACCTCAAGCATTGTCATCAGAAAGCGTGCATCGCATGATGTTATGGGACAATCTCAATAACGTCTTGCGATGTACGCCTTCTGATGGCAGTACATGACTGATGTTTAATCTCAAGTACTGCATGGTGCTGGGTGGCTGCATGGCTGCAATGGCTGTGAGCAACTTGTGCATTCAATGCAAGGGGTGCCCATAGCAACTGTAGCCACCCAGCCATGCACATGTGGGTACAAGCGGCCACACGTCTGCTCACCCACGGCCAATAAAGCGTAACTCCAAGGCCGGCCAGTGTTAACTCCCTGCCCTGGCTCCAACACTGCATCCAACACTGAGCTGGGATGTTGCAGTATAATCATTGATCTGCGTCCATATAACACAGTTGCTCAAGTGGCTGCCTTGGATGTTGGCGACTGTGGAGGGCTGCACTCACACTGTCAGTTCTGTCGTAGTCTGCAGCAGCGCCAACAGTTGCACCAGGCTTCTGAACAGCAGCATCCAGGTCATTGTTGACTGATGCATTATTAAACGTCACACAATCCCAGCACACAGCACGCGTTTGTTACGATGCCCATCAAGATTTTAGGCGTGTAAGCACGTGCTATACTGCGACAGAGTCAAAGAAAGACGCTCACAAACAATCACGAACAGTTGAAGGTATTGAATTGCTGATCTGCACGTGAAATCATCATCACCCAAGCACGAAGCATGACAACACACAATGTAACGTACCAGCTGAAACCATTCTGCTGCCGCATGCTGTAGACCGGAATACAGTATGCCCGATGCTGCTGTACAGTGACATACCTCGCTATAGCGCAGCCAATGGATGAAGACTACTGCAGCAGTGATTACCGCAGTACTGCGGCACTAGTGCCACTAATGCATTGCATCGTGTGACAGCACCATGGCACAACTTTGAGACTTCACATGCACAGAGCTCTGCTGCTGACCGCAAGCCAGCAATACCAGACCATCTCTGCAGTACTGCAAGCATTTGCACAGTGCTGCTGGTATCAGTACCACCATGGTGCAGCACCTGCATGCCATTCGGGTGGTGAGGCGCCACGGCTGCACATTTGGCTGCTGCTGCACGTGCAGTGCTAGCTGTCATTGCTGCTGTGCTTCTATTGCAGTTGGCAACTGGCAACTGGCATGCTGTGTCTGTTTGAAGTCGGCACAGAAACAACTGCAGACAGCGCCGCTCTTCTCCGGGAAACAGTTGCTGACAGTCTTGCTGGTATCACTGCAGCATATGCTGCTATACGTGTAAACCAATTAGTACGTACCTGAACCCAAGAAAAGAACGAATTGGGCACACTCCTCACACAATCGCCAGCGTTCCGAGACATTGGGCAGATCAATGCACCGACACAAAGGTGCTCGTGCACACCTGCTTTCGGAATGCTCCCAGTCTTCAACATTGTTTGGCACACTATAATATCGCCTTTATTAGCAACCGAGCTTGCCGTACAGCTTGATTACAAGCTTGAAACAGTTGGTGCACGTGTTGACTGATGCGGTAGCCTACTCATGATGGCATGGTCTTTAATATGCACAAACCATTGTGCAGTTGCCACGGCATCAGCCTCAGACATACCTAGGCTTCGGTGTGTTATCCCGCTTCGTCCCAAGCGTAACCGAACAGTCCTAAACAGTGTGCAGCACTTCGCTGCTGATAAACTCGCAGAAATTTTCATTGCATTCAGACTTGATGTCGGACATCTTTTGCCACAGCAGCAGCAGAAGCAGCAGCAGCAGCAGCAGAAGCAGCAGTGGCAGCAGCAGCAGCACTTCATTGCCTGGATAGCAGCTGGGCTGGCAGGCAGGCTGACAGGCTGGTAGGTACCTGACCTGGTAAACTGACCTGCCACTGAGTAGCGCTACTCTCAGCTAGCTGCTACTTCTAGCTTTGAGTGGAGCGGAGCGCAGTGACAGACATGACAGACTCTGAAAGGCCGGAGGCACAATACAAGCATCAAGAGGATACGGATTCCCGTTTGTTACGTGTCATCCTTGCGCAGGGGCCATGCTAAGCCTTCTATGGGGAATGATGGCAGGAGGCTGATGAATCAACTTTGGACTGATGATCAAGTGCTTGCATGCAGAATGCATTCTCACTGAGTCAGGCATGTGCTCAGTCCATCGGTATTTACCCTATGTAGTTGTCCCTGACTGGCTGACTGACTGACTGACTGGCTGACTGACTGACTGGCTGACTGGCTGGCTGACTGGCTGACTGACTGACTGGCTGACTGACTGGCTGGCTGGCCCCGGAAACCCCCTTTTGCCCCCATTATGCTGTCTGTTCCCTTGCATACATGTATACACATGTTTGTCACATTATACCACCTAGCAGTACTACTGCTACCCATTAGGGTGTGATGGTGCGTAATTGATGGTGCCCATTGATGTTCCATTCTGATGAGAACAGTCATGGTGGTCATCACTCACTCACTTGAGGCAGGCAGGAAGCCTCAGCAGCATGAGGCAGCATAAGGAAGAAGATTGAACGTCTGTCCCCTTGCACACATATATTCCACGTTCCATATGTTTGCCGCATAGCAGTAGTACCAGGTAGCTGCCACCCTGGGCCAGGGTGTGCAGGTGTGCATATATGACTGATGGCTGTGCCGATATGGATGATCCATTGTGATGACAGACAGCAGTCACTGGGTGGTCATCACTCACTCGTTCACTCACTGGCTCAGTCACTATGAGGCAGGCCCTGAGGGAGACTGAGGGGCAGCATGTGCATAAGGAAGGAGACAGAAAAAAAAAAGGTTGGATACCGATTCCCGTTTGTTGCGTGTCATCCTTGCGCAGGGGCCATGCTAATCTCTTCTGAGGAGTGACAGCATGCTCACTAGAGGACAGGCAAGTGCTCTTGATGCCGCATTTATCATGCTGTCACAGTGTCCCCTCAGTCGCACACATCATATGTTTGTCACCACATTATACCACCTCGCAGTAGCAGTAGTAGTAGTAGTAGTAGTGGTAGGTACTACTAGCTGCTGCCCTGGGCCAGGGTGTGCAGGTGTGCATACATATGTGACTGATGGATGGCAGGCAGGCAGGCAGGCAGGCAGGCCCTGAGGGAGACTGAGGGGCAGCATGTGCATAAGGAAGGAGACAGAAAAAAAAGGTTGGATACCGATTCCCGTTTGTTGCGTGTCATCCTTGCGCAGGGGCCATGCTAATCTCTTCTGAGGAGTGACAGCATGCTCACTAGAGGACAGGCAAGTGCTCTTGATGCCGCATTTATCATGCTGTCACAGTGTCCCCTCAGTCGCACACATCATATGTTTGTCACCACATTATACCACCTCGCAGTAGCAGTAGTAGTAGTAGTAGTAGTAGTGGTAGGTACTACTAGCTGCTGCTCTGGGCCAGGGTGTGCAGGTGTGCATACATATGTGACTGATGGATGGCAGGCAGGCAGGCAGGCAGGCAGGCCCTGAGGGAGACTGAGGGGCAGCATGTGCATAAGGAAGGAGACAGAAAAAAAAGGTTGGATACCGATTCCCGTTTGTTGCGTGTCATCCTTGCGCAGGGGCCATGCTAATCTCTTCTGAGGAGTGACAGCATGCTCACTAGAGGACAGGCAAGTGCTCTTGATGCCGCATTT
>JABEVS010000175.1:0-125392 GCA_018290735.1 Coelastrella sp. MACC-549 | reverse complement strand
CATGAGACACACGGGCGGGCGGCCACCCCGGGGCCCCGGCGGGGGGGGGGGGGGGGAGGGGTCCCCCCCCCGGGGCCCCCACCAAATGGGCGGTTGGGCCCCTAACCCTTTTTTTTCCCCCCCCCCCCCCCCCGTGACATACCGTATATTCATACGTGCGTAGTGCAGGTAAGCCAGGCTTTTGACAGAGTAAACCAGTGCTTACTTAAGTAAGCCTACTTGCGCATGCTTGCACAGATTTCAGCACCCTCTTCCGCAGCAGTGCATGATCATCTTACTGCCAATCCTGCAGTGCATTCGATGCCTAAGTTAGGCACACTGTGACTCAACTGATGCACTATACAATTCCGCTTCATAATATTATCATGATCATCAAGAACCATTTCCAAGTTGACACTCTCAAGACTGTACAGGCTGGTAGTCTGACTGTAGGCTGCTGTGCGATCGCCTCTCAGCAGAGGCTCAGGCATCATTCAGCTCAGGCATCATTCAGCATGGAGCAGATACTCTAGCTCTGCAGTGAGAAGAAGCTGCAGGCGAGTGCGCCCAGATGCAGTACTGGTAGTATGCCCCTATAACATGCTCAACATATACAGTACAATTGCAAAAGGACCCAACAACAGCGCTTTTTCCGTTACTCGTGCATACCTCAATACCAACAGAAAACCACTAGATCCAGCGCTGCCTGCACCTCTGGCAGCAGGACCCAGATCTTCTAGAAGACCACTGTACAATATTGCTTAACACGTCAAGCAACTACAGATGTTCTTGCTGCGACGAGTGCTTATAAACACTGATCAGTGCATGAGTGTGCAGGACCGTGTGTGTAATCTGTCATAGGCGGGGCATCAATGCTTGTCCAGTGTGAGCCACACTGGCTCAGCTGAAGAGGCTTCACCAATCATCCACTGCTGAAACATACTTCAACTTCTCTAACATGAGTGATGCCCAGTGGGCAATCCAACACCAAAGTAAAATGGGACTTGACTTTGATGGCCTTCAGTGAGCACCCAAAGTGAACATCTTGCATCTTGGAATGGCCTTACCATCGGTTGCTTCACACTTGCAAGCCAAGATCAACCAGCAGACCCAAAGTGGAACTCTGCTTGAATGTAATCAAGGTATATGCCAGCAGACACGACAAGCAGGTCAGATAACTAAACAGGGGGAGCTTCCAACAGTAACGGGGAAGAACAAACCACTTCTTGGTAGTACTGAGTACTGAGATTGAGCTGAGTGAATGCTGACTGTGGATGTGAAACACTCCTATCACAAGCGAAACCCCAATTACTGAAGTCTGTATGGATGCCTCAATGCTAATGATATGATGGAGCTCAGAACTTTTACTGGTTGAACCCGATCAACGTCATACAATCATCTGGCAGGACCGTACACAGACTCAACGTGCATGCCACTGTGAAAGTGACAGTCTTGCTTAAAGGTGCTGATCCCAAACTGATGGCATGATGTGAACATTGCAGCTTATTCTTATTATACATATCATAGATATTGACTGCTTCTGTAACATCTCCGAGCTGTTCAGCTGGATCTGAGGGCGAGTATACTGACAGGACATGATTGAGCACAATGCATTATGGCATGAATGTGGTACTGCTGCAATCTACTATGGTGCACGATGCTTACTGCTTAGAGGGTGCATGCGTATCAACACCATGTGGCGTAAAATTGCCGTGCTTGATGATGGCTGCACAAGGCACCTAACCAACAGCGTGTCACACATGTCATGCGACTCACCACAAGCAATCCTACTCAGGTCAATGAACTGGGTTTCCAGCACTCTGAGAAACCGCGTACTTTGCACTGCACTACATAGCATGGTATTATATTTCCTCAAACATCAGGTTGATTGTTTGCTGGCCAAAAGACAGTATCAAACGAAGGTACCTAGAGAGACAGTGGCGGCCAAACTACACCGTCAGTGACCGGTGGCTGCAGAGATAACATTTGATGAGCGTGGCACAGTAGTCACTGCAGCAGGTACTAAATGCACTGCATGCAACATGGCACAACTCTGAGATCACCAATTTGGCAGTGGGCAGATGCAGAATCACAATCTTCTGGTGAAACCTGTGGAATTAAAGTGCAGTCAAAGTGTAGTACTTACTACAAGTCAGTGGAGTCCTGCACAGTGATCAGGCCAACCAGCACCACGTCTAGAGGAGCAAGCATGCTAACGAGCAAAATACTGTCAACAGCCCGCAGATTGCTCGGAATGAATACTTGCCTCCTACCACACCGGCCTAGTAAGGCTTGCATGCAACAGAACAAAAAATGCAGACCACAAAGTCAGCACCACTGCTCATACCACAGCAGCAGCATCTTTGTCGAAGCTCTCTTGAGGTGGGATGCTTTCAACAGAACCTACAGGCTGAAGGCGTGTGCTGTGAGGTTGCGGGGTGCCCTTAGTACAGTCTGTACCTAAGATGGACTTCGTCATGCGAGATGTAACAAGTTGGATCTTGGCAGCAATCTGAGACCAGGGCACCAACACACACAATCGCCACAAGACATAAATCACAAACCCAACATTGAGCACCGCTAATATGGCCCCCATGACCAACTTGTACATGTTGTTTGTACTACCCCCCTGCACATAAGCATCAGGCAAGAAGGTGAGAGCCACCAGGGCAGTCAGCAGCAAGCACAACACTGCATACTGCATCACCTGTTGAGCTGCCTGCCGGGCACAAGGCTTGAATGTGACAAGTGCCAAATGAATAGACATTAGCAGGAAGACTATCACCACAGTCTGATTGTGAGCTCCCAGAGAGCTACCAAAGACTGATACAGCGACAATTAACACTGTCTGAAAGATGACCACCACCTCCCAGCAGCGGCAGCTTGGGCGGTACAAGCGGAATAAGAAGCCATAGTGGCGTGTGTACGCTGGCATCTGCAGTGGATCATCACCACTCTTCACAGCAATCAGCAATACACCAGCTGGTAAAGCAATACAGATGAGGAGCAACAACGGGATGCCCAAACCAAGCGCCCACTTTAGATGGTAGCCCTCAAAACAGGGTTGCTGAGGGTCCAATTCCCAGAACTTACCCACAGCCGCTAGTCCCACATCTGTGCTGGATGCCCCAAGCTTGTCTATGTTCACACATGAAAACAAGCTGAGGGTCGTGCGAGCCAGGGATGGCAGAAAGAAGAATATGACCACAATAGAACTGCTGATCAGCCGGTCACTGATACTGGTTACTGCTGACTTCCTTTTTCTGGCTTGCAACAAGTGAATCACAGTCTCCACAAGCAACAAAGCAGCCAACATCACCAGCGGTGCTACGAAGTAGAACAAAGTTTTCTTGATGCTGATGGGCAGCCCACTGTCTGAGAATAAACAGTCCACACTCAAACTTTGAGGAGAGGATGATGAAAAAACCAGCCCCAGTGCTTTGATTGGATATGAGACTGATTCAGGCCAGTCGACACTGAGCAAAGCTATGATCAGAATGTACTGAAAGTACAGTACGAGCGGCTTCAAGAGATCTGTCACACAAAAACCTTGCGCCTGGCCCTGCACTGCTTGTGCCGGTGCCAGATTAGTTGTTTCAGTAAGAGTGAAGTGACACAGGAGCTTGATGAAAGCAAGCAGCACAACAGCTGCCAGGACATACAAACCCAGTATTGTGCTTCTTGCCAGGCACTTTCTGCATGTGAAGGCACCGGAGGAACCATAACCCCAGTCACACATCCCACACAGATGGCCATGGTAACCTGCACTGCATTGAAGTTCAGCATACTCTCCTTTGCTGCAAGCAGTGTTGCTGGAATTGGCCTTGCCAGTTTTGACCTCTTGCAGCAGGTGTTTTACGCATGACCTCAGCATCGCGGTGTTGGTTGGCTCACATGCTGCTGCGTTTGGGCACCTGCATTCACACCAGCAATCATGCAAACAACAGGATAAAAGACATCTAACTGCAGCATGGTGTGAGTTTTGCGGGCCCTAACTGACTGCAGGTCGGTGCTTGCGGGCTGCCATCGACTGGTCAAGAAGAATGTATTGAGTAGTGAGGTCTTTTTGTATGGACAGGTGCATGATAGCACAAGTCTGCATGCGCAACTGCTGATAGCAAGCCACTCAATGACTCTGTGCTGCAACAGACGATTCATCGGGATGAGGAATGAGATCAATGCACATGGACTCTGTTGCAGCTGCATCACTTACACAGATTTGTTGCTGCTGAAAGCACACTCATCATCCCGCATGTCGTAGCGTCATTGATGCCCCTCTCACCTGTGCACCTGGTCTGACAGAGCTGATGAACGCCAGAAGCCGGGGCCTGGCTCAATCACTGCACCTCCTGGGCAGTGAGCACCAGGGGGACATGTCCAACAGGTCGTGTCCTTCAAGCTAACACTGTAAGAACCCGCGGCACAGGCCTGGCAGAAACCTGCTGCAACTACTTGACCCAATTTACAATTGGCTACACGAAAAGTAAAAGAAGTGTTTAATAAATCAGTAGCACTAACATCAACCAGGAACCAGCGGTCGTCATCTGCAGGGGCTTTGAATTTGAAAACAACACCACCATCTGCGTCTGAAGACCTTGCCAATTCCTGATGCACGCCAACAGGTACGCTAGTCATACTCGCATTAAGATGTATGCATTCAACAGGCACCCCATGCTTATTTGTTACATTCAACACATACATCACTGAACCATCATCAGTGAAATTAACCACAATGTGATCTGTATTTGTTGGTGCTGATGCGACAGTGATTTGTGCAGGGTTTACCCGAACATTTCTGTTGCAATAAGCAGAGTTGTTGCTAACTGAGTCCAACTGATTGTTGAGCGGATCATAATCTGTGATGAAGTAGATCCCTCCACCTGAGACAGCATCATTATTACTAACACTGCTACCACCCACAATTGAACAGCTGGCAGGCGCAACAATTCCACCGCCCTCATAGGCATAGTTATGGGCAATAACACTGTTGTTCACCAGCAGGATTGCGGTGGAGTCTGCCATTATCCCACCCCCCCAACCTTGACTTATACGATCAACAAGATTATAGATAATACTGCTCCCAATTATGTCCAGCACTGCCTGACCATCGACATACATGGCACCACCAGCTGCATCGGCAGTATTGTTCAATATCATGCTGCTCTCAATGCTGATGTTGGCAGAACCTGTACCAGCCACCGCACCTCCATAGCTTGCTTTGTTGAACTCAGCAACACAACTGCTCATGGTGAGATTGCCCCCAACCCTGAACACACCACCAACGGTGACACTGCCCACACAAGTATTATTGCGGAAGATGCAGAATTTGGCTAGCACTGTGCTGGATTCCTTCACAGCAGCAACTGCTCCGCCTCCATATGCAGCATTGTTGGTGAAGTTGGATGAAGACATGGTCAATATGCTTCCGGCATCCACACGAAAGGCTCCACCCGAATAGGAGGCAGCCATATTACCATCATAAACTGAATGCTGTACACCAGCACTTGAATTGCTTACAAGACACACACTTTCAGCAGAATTCTGAGTGAATTTGCTACGTGTAATCCTTGCAGTGGAGCTGTAGAACTGCATTGCTGAGAAATGGCTGTCCTCATTGTTGTGCATGGTACAGTTGATCATGGAAATGCTACTGCGGGCCGCAATTACCACCCCTCCAGTATCATCTACTGCACTGTAATTCTGAATCTTTACTTCATTGTGAGAAAGCACTGTTCTGGTCAATATTACTTCACATGGCATGTCCAATCCATTGGCCATCACAGCTACGCCAAAGCTCCCGCTGTTCCTGATGAACACTGAGTCAGAGACAATGAGCTGTCTTCCATATGCTCCAATAATGCCTCCAGCCATAATGACATTGTTTGAGAAGTTGCCCGAAGTAATATCAACAGAGACACCCTGTCCAAAGTACAGAACACTGTTTCTTCTCATCTTCTTTGGACTATCCAGGCGCAGATTGTGCACTTTTGGCTCCTTGAAACTCAAAGAGTAGCTGTCATCACAGAACCCAAGAAACATGTCTGAAGGTGGCACATCAATCCAGTGTTGACATAGATGTGGAATGATCACTACACCCTTGAGACTGGGTTTGCTGCTGACTGGCCCCATCATAACCTGCACGGGCCTGCCATCTGACGTGTTGCAGTGCAGTTCTAAGGCCTTGACTTCAGGTTGACCGGATCCAAAACCCTCAATCCTCAAGTTGCAAGTTGCTTGCTTGTGAGCGCACCCACCAGCGATGAGTACAGCAAGGAGCAGGCCCCACAACAACAAGAAGGGTCTCTGCATTGGGCGGTCTGCAAGCGGGGACACACTTATATATTGCGCTCTCAAAGATGATACTTGGCCATCATGCATGATACGCTCGACTGCGGGGAGCCCCATGAAACACAGCAGCTGAGCAGGGCTGCACGTGAGCGCATCCGCATACGTTGCAGCGCGGCTACTATAAAAGGGATGCATGCGCATTGACTCACGGTTGATGTTTGATGGTCTCATTCAAGGGCTACAAGACAGGTAGGCAGGTACTCGAAGGGCAATATATCATTAAATGGCACGAGTTACTGCGTGTGTCAAGCAATCGCGATCGCAAACCAGATAAGACCAGCTGAGATATCCTAGCAGCTGTCTTTGTTGTTATGTCTTATCGCGGCCTGCCTGCTTGCTGATCAGTCACCGAGTATCGGAAGGCAGGTGGAAGCACATTTGAGACTGCAGTCTTGATCCTGCAGAAAATTCTGCTGTTCATGTTTAGG
This sequence comes from Coelastrella sp. MACC-549, assembly GCA_018290735.1. NCBI lineage: Eukaryota > Viridiplantae > Chlorophyta > Chlorophyceae > Sphaeropleales > Scenedesmaceae > Coelastrella > Coelastrella sp. MACC-549. Next base: position 118,637 of record JABEVS010000175.1, on the reverse strand, counting down.
GTATGTAGGTTGGGGCTACCAATATCAGCGCCACCACTGGTGACTCACTAGACCACGGCTGCCGGGCGATCAATTAGCTGCCCCTTTGTTCAATGGTCTGATATGTACCTATGACGAGAGCTGCACATGGTACGCAAAAGTCTGGCTTTTTGACTGTACGACGGGCAACTGGCTGAGTTCCCATCGTGGTGGTGGGGTGCGATAGCAGCTGTTGGCCAGAGACACGGGCTGTGTTTGAGATCAATTAGGCGAGCCAGGCGTAGCCATACGGAAACCTCAGGGTATTAAATAAGACAAACCTTCTAACCAAAGCTGGATAGACATGTGTCTTGTGCGCAAGCACTGCCACCCAGTGACCATCCGTACCTACTTGAATGGGTGTGCACTATATTTCATGTGGAACTTCATGTCTATTTCTCACTCTCACTATGCAGCCACATAGTATATCTTCTTGACAGGCATCCATTACCCTACACCACCCCATACACGGAAGCACAGCATGCATTCACACAGTTGAGGTTTATATCATCATGCCTCATGAGGCACTGCCTGCGGTCATGATCAAGCCAAATCAGTTGACTATGTCGCTCACATCACTGCTGCCTCAGCATTGCTGCACTTGTGGTGGTCCCTGTAGCAGTGACTCAGCCTGAGCCTCACCTGTGACATGTACTACCTACACAGAGACTCTAGCAGCTGCAGGGTTATTCCACTCATGTAGTTCAGCTGCTGCTGCTGCTGCTGCTGGCGCTGCCATTGCTGCTGAAGGAACCAATAAATTGCCTCCATCATGCGGCATATGCATTCTGCTGTCACCACCACAACAGCCACTAACAGCTGCCAGCTGATGCAGTACCGCCGTAGTGTTGGAGATATGCTGCACAAGCTCACATGCTCCCGGTAGGGGCCCTGACTGCTGCACTGCAGGCTGCTTCCCTGGCTGCTGCTGCTACCGCTGCCATTGCTACTAAAGGAATCAGTTATCCGCCTGTATGCATGTGTGTTCTGCTGTTACCACCACAATAGCCACCTCCAGCTGCCAGCTGATCCAGTACTACAGGAGCAATGCTGCACAAACTCACAGCATCATCATGCTCCCGGTAGCCCTGCGTGCTGCAGCTGCTTCCCTGGCTGACTATTGGATTTACAGGTTCATATATCCGTCATCAGGGCCTGCATTCATGCTGTTATCAGTGCTGCCCACCATGTCACTGCTGCGGGTGCTATTTGCCAGTTTGCTGCTGTTACTGCTGTTGCTGCTCGGCTCATTGCCAATTGGACTGAGCTGACACCATCACTCGGGCTCCTGGGCTTCTGTATGTGGGTGACGGGCTGATGCTCAACTGCTGCTCATCCAAACTCAAGCCACAGACAGCTGCTGCTGCAGCTTCTGCTGTCAGGCCTTTGCAACATGTATGCTGCTGCTGCTGCTGCTGCTGCTGCTGCTGCTGTGGTTTGAGCATTTGCAGCTTTGGCAGTCTAACACCTTGCAGCTCTTTTGAGTGTCTGCTGCTGGCGGCAGTTGCGGCTATGGCTATGGGCTTGATAGCGCTGACATACCTCGTAGCTTGCCCAGCTGGCTGCTGCTGCTGCTGCTGCTGCTGGACATCCTGCAGTGTAAGCCTGCTGGCACAGGTAAACTTGACCGGGTCTGACCGCTTTGTGCGTGGCTGAACGTCTTGGGGAAGATCGAAGTCACCTTCATGCAGTTGAATGGGTGCTTGCGCTGCTGCTACTGCTGCTACTGCTGCTTGTGTGGCTTCATGCTGCTCGGCACCACTCCTCTGATCATCCTGCTGCTGCTGCTGCTCTTGTGCCTGCATCTGCAGCATGGGCCTGATAGAACCTGCATACCTCTGATCATAACCAGTAGCCCCCACCCTGCGCTGCTGCTGCTGCTGCTGCTGCTTCACCAAGGTCTCAGTAGCTCTACCTCTCGTTCTGCTGGATGATGTCATAATGACTCCTGAGACTGCAGGGGCAACCAGTTGTGCAGTTGACACCCCTGTTGCTTCTTCAGAGAGCACTGAGTCTGTCACACTGGTGGACTCCTTGTCAGACATGACACATTCTGCTGACATAGCAAAATCTACTGATGTCACATGTTCTGCTGATGAGTGAACTAGTGTGTATATGTCCTCGATTGTGACAAACTCTTGGGTGCAAGGGGTTGAGGTTGACTGTATTGCGGCAGCTGCCTGGCTAGACTCACTACATGCGCTGTTGCTGCTTCTGCTGCTGCCATCAGTAGCCCGAATGTGGAGGCTAAGGGGTTCTTGAGACCCAGGGTACTGGTGCCTATTGCTGCTGTGAGTGGACTATCAGGCTTAGACGTGTCATCCAAACTTCCTGAGTGGCAATTCAACCCTTCAGAGACCACAATGCTGCTGCTGTTGTGACCACTGCTGCCATCGCTGCTGCTGCTGCTGCTGCTGCTGCTGCTGCAGCAGGTACAGTGTGATTCAGTGTCTTGATCAGACGTGGACTCTCCAGGTACAACTGATTGTGCTGGACTGGCTCCAGGCGCCACAACTGCTGCTGCTGCTGCAGGTGGGTTAGGTGTCAGCAGCATTCCTCATGAATGAGTGAATGACCTATGCAGGGCGCTTCCATTATAGCATTGGCGTATGTTGAGGGAGGGAAGCGTGTGTGACGGGGTTTCCCAGCGTCTTCACACTCCCTACCATCCCTTTCTGCTCTCGAGAGGACAGAGAGGGTGTACATTCCTCAATGCTGTTTCAGCAGCCTGGCAGCCATCTCAGCAACATCTGAGGTCTTATCCTAGGAATGGACACTTTGTCCTTGCTGCATCCCACAGACGCTATCTGCTGCTTCTGCTGGGTACTAACCAAAGCTGGATGGAGACGTCTCGTGTGCACAAGCACTGCCACTCAGTGACAATTGTGCCTACCAGAAAGGGTGTGTACTGCACTGTGTAGTGCATATCCACATATACTATATGGGGTGGCACCCCATGTATGCAAGCACGACCTGCATTCACTGCTACTGCTGCTACAAGTTACCCTAGGCAAGGGCTTCTCACCCGTAAGGAGCCAACGGATGGCTCAGGGGGGATACACAAACAGAAACACAGACCAGATTCAATGTGGCAGAATGTCTGCAAGATCAACTTGCAGAATATCTTCCAATTCAAACTCCAATTCAGACTCCAAAAGATTACGCAAAACATGCATAGCTGTATTTGGATTAAAAGCAACAGCCAACACAGGTGAACAAATGCAGCCACAAAATGCTTCTCGTGACCCATGAAACGTACCACGTATAGACCTGCTGTAGTGGTGGATTGATGCAAGTTATCATGACTATCAGATGGCTCCGAGCAGTTTCTGAACAACTGCAGAATTTGGGACTTCCTGCGATCACCCGCAGTAGGTTGTAAAACTCACACTATCATATCAAATCATTGCCAATTCCACCTGCGGCACAATATTGACAGTGGTGTAATTGTCTAGGTAATTGCTGTCCAGTGTCAGCATTTGTTGCCACAGGCAGGTCATGGGCACCCAGCCTGATACGCAACAGAGATGACATGTGTGCTGCATTGATACCTGCTGTACGTTGTATATGCAAAGGGCATGCGTTGAACCTTTCCTCACCTTCTAACTCAACCATATGCACAGGTACAAACCAGTATACAAACAACATGACAATTGTGCAGAAGAAGCAGTGCACGTGTCAGGCGGCAGATTAGCCCACTTTTGTAAGAACCAAGAATCAAAAAGCTGAAGCACAGAATCACTGCTGAATTGTTGCAAGGTCCTGACAACTCCAGCAGCGGAAATCAGACTACTTGCATCAAAGCCAATGTGCTAGCTACAGCGCTGTAGCACTTTGAGGAATCGGCAACACCACACCTTGACACCATTAGACATGCAGTCTGTATATCTCAAGTTTTAATCAAAGTCCAATATAACAATGTTTCGCGGCCTGAGGCACATACTCTGTCTCATAGATCACACACAGAGAGTAACCAAGACCTCACCAGGGGTGTGCAAGCCAACTGGACTCTGAGCAGCAGTAGCCTGGGGCCGCACACCACCAGCAATACAACTCAGGAACAACAACTGGACACGCTGCAACTCAGTGCTCAACAGTTCATCAGACCCGACAGCAGAGCCGAGCACCTCTGGACCCCAAATTTGATAAGATAACACAAGATTGGTGGAGTCAGTGTACTACACACGGGCTCAGTGCTCTCAATGCAGTTCAACTGCTGCTGCTGCTGCCATTGCTGCTGAAGGAACCAATTAGCATCTGCCTCCGTGGATGTGCGTTCTGCTGTTACCATCACTATAGCCACGCACAACTACCAGCTTATCTAGTAGTCCTTGTGCAATGCTGCACAAGCTCTCACATGTGCTGTACAGCATCCTCATGCTCCCTGCATACTGAAGCTGCTTCCCTGGCTGGCTCTGAGACTTACAGGGTCCTACATCCATCATCAGGGTCTGCATCTATGCTGTTATTAATACTACGCACCCTGTCACTGCTGCTGTTACTGCTGCTGCTGCTGCACTCATTGACTGAGCTGTCACCTTCACTGGGACTTCTGGGTTTCTTCATGTGGGTGTACCTTAAACCCTTTGAAGGGCTGTTGCTCAGCTGCTGCTCAACTGAACTCAAGCCACAACCTACTGCTGCTGCTTCTCCTGCTGCCAACCCTCTGCAACTTGAATGCTGCTGCTGGTGCTGCTGCTGGTGCTGCTGCTGCTGTGGTTTGAGCATCTGCAGCTTTGGCGGTCTAACACCTTGCAGCTCTTTTGAGTGTCTGCTGCTGGCGGCAGTTGCGGCTACGGCTATGGGCTTGATAGCGCTGACATACTTCGTAGCCTGCCCAGCTGGCTGCTGTTGTTGCTGCTGGGCATCCTGCAGTGTGAGCTTGCTGGCACAGGCAAACTTGACCGGGTCTGAACGCTTTGTGAGCGGCTGGAGAAGATCAAAGTCACCTTCATGCAGTTGAGTGGGTGCTTGTGCTGCTGCTACTACTGCTGCTGCTTGTGTGGCTTCATGCTGCTCAGCAGCACTCCTCTGATCATCCTCCTGCTGCTGCTGCTGCTCAGCAGGCTGCTGCTGCTCAGCAGGCTGCTGCTGCTGTTTCTGAGCCTGCATTTGCAGCATGGGCCTGATAGAACTTGCGTACCTCTGAGCACAACCAGCAGCCCTCGCCCTCCCCTGCTGCTGCTGCTTCTTAACCAGGGTGTCATTTGCGCTGTGTCTTGTCTTGCAACTGCTGGATGATGTCATAATGACTCCTGAGACTGCAGCGGCATCCAACTTGGCAGTTGATACCCCTGTTGCCTCTTCACAAAGCACTGAGTCTGTCCCACTGAGTGACTCATCGTCAGAAGTGGCATAGTCTGCTGACTTAGCACAGTCTGCTGACATGGCATCACCTACTGATGTCACATGATCTGCTGATGCGGCGCAGTCTACTGATGTGTATCTGTCCTCTATTGTGGCAAAGTGTGGGGTACAAGGGGTTGAGGTTGACTGTACTGAGGCAGCTGCCTGGCTGGACTCACTGCATGTGCTGCTGCTGCTGCTGCCATCACCAGTAGCCTGAATGTGGAGGCTGGCTAAGGGGGTCTTAAGCCCCAGGGTGCTGCCTATTGCTTCTGCTGTGAGTGGACTATCAGGCTCAGACTCGCCATCCAAACTTCCTGAGTGGCAATCCAACCCTTCAGAGACCACCATGCTGCTGCTGCTGCGACCGCTGCTGCTGCTGCTGCTGCTGCTGCCGCTGCAGGTCCAGTGTGATTCAGTGTCTTGATCAGACGTGGACTCTGCAGGTACAGCTGATTGTGCTGGACTGGCTGCAGTCACCGCAACTGCTGCTGCTGCAGGTGGATTAGCTGTCAGCAGCATTCCTCTATGCTGTTTCAGCAGCCTGGCAGCCATCTCAGCAACCTCTGAGGTCTTATCCCAGGAATGGACACTCTGTCCTTGCTGTATCTCACACATGATATCTACTGCTGCTGCTGCTGCACTCGCTGCAGTGGCAGCAGCAGCAGCAGACACTGAGGCTTTTTGACTACCAACACCTGCAGACTTGTTTGCCTCTATCACTGCTTGAAGGTGATTCCGCAATGTCACTACAGATATTAGGCCTTCAAGCTGCTCCTTGCTGCTGTTGCTGCTGCTGCTGCTGGTAGTGGCTGGGGTGGCAGCAGCTGGTATGAATGATCCATTTGGTGCTCTCTGCTGCTGCTGTTGCTGTAACACTGCATTGGCTGTCACAGCCGCCAACTTGTCACTGGAGCTAAGCAGCAACTGCTGCAGCACATCAACGCCACCACCAACAGCAGCAGCAGTAGCAGCAGCACTGGCGTATGCTGTGGTTCCTGTGGCACCAGCAGCAGCAGGTGCTGAACTAGGCTTGTTTCTGTCAAGCACAGCAGCAACCATAGCCTCTAACTCTGCCAGGGAGCTGCTGTAAACCACGGGGTTGCTGCTGTTTCCGGTGCTTTTGCCATTTATAGCAATGCTGCTGCTGCTGCTGCTGCTGCTATCTTGGAAAGTAGGTGCGTGCGTCACTGCTGCAGGGGCCAACTTCTCGTTGCTACAGCCTGCGGCAGCTGCTGCTGCTGGTGCTGGTGGGGGTGCGTTTCTGTTCAGCACAGCTGCTGCCATCCTCTGAATCTCAGTCAGCTTATCAGACACAAACACAGGTTGCGGTTGTGTAGTAGCCACAGCACTGGCGGCAGCAGCAGCAGCAGCAGCAGCAGCAGCAGACGCTCTGTGTCGAGTAGTGCTCTTGCAAACAGCAGCAGCTGGAGGAGCTGCTGCGGCTGCTGCCATCTTAGGGTTCCTTTTGTTCTTTTTAGGCTCTGTTGCTGCTGTAGCTTCTTCTTCTTCTGTTGCTTTGTTCTTCAGGATAGCTGCTGCCATACTCTCAATCTCAGAGAGCGTATCAAACACAAATGCTGGTGATGGTTGTGCCCCAGACTCAGCCACAGTTACAGCAGCAGCAGCACCAGCAGTACTGCATTGAAAGAGGCTTCTGCGAGGGTCTTTTGCTGCTGCTGCTGGTGCTGCTGCCACTGCAGAGGACGCCTGTTTTCTGCTCAGCAGCAGTGCTGCCATCTGTTGGACTTGATTTATTGAATTCAACGCAAATGGATCTGTTGCTGACGGACACTCAGCATCTGATGGTGGTAGGGTTGCATCTGCTGCGGCGCCTGCAGTGCTCATGACCTTCTTCAGATCGCCCTCAACTGTTTCACTTACCGCTGCTGCTGCTGCTGCTGTTGCCTTGCGCTGCAACACCGCTGCTGCCATTCTCTCAATTTCAGACATGGTGCTGAAAGCAAATGGCTCTGGAGCAGCTGCAGCATTAGCGGACCTGGTCTGAGGGGACTCCTTGACACTTGATGTCTTGATGCCGAAACCCTCAGCAGGATCAGCAGGCGCAATAGCATCACCAACAGCACTGTTGACAGAACCTAAAGCAGTGGCTGGCTGTCTGCTCTGTAGTATCATGTCTGAAAGTGCTGCCAGCTCTGATGCAGCGTCCCAAGCACCACCTGCTGCTGCTTCTTGTCTGGCAGCAGCAGCAGCAGCAGCAGCAGCAGCAGCTACAGTTTCTTGACGCGCTTCAGCACCCGCCAGGCTGTTATGTTCCATTGTGGCTGCTGCTGCTGCTGATACTCCATCACTGGCCAGCTGGCAATTCTCCTGCATTGCTGCTGAATGATGCACTGCTGGCCTGTTGGCAAGTACTCTGGAGGTCATCTCTTCTATGCTGCTGAAAAGGTCCCAAGAGTAACAGCAGGCTGAAGGGGTTGCTGCTGCTGCCACTGCGACTTGAGCATCCCTGGCCTCAGAAAGATCCAGGTCCAACTGCCCCTCTATCACTGCTGTTGCTGCTGCTGCTGGCTGTGTACTGCTAGCACCACCAGCACCAGACTGGCGCCATCGCAGCTCTGTGCTGCCAGCTCGGGAATGCAGCCCTGTTTCCTGCTGCACTAGCTGCTGCTGCTCTCGCCAAAACGCCATCTGATCTGCCAAGCTTCTCTCACACACTGGCCCACCCCTACTTTCCATAACTGCAGGGTGTGTGTTGCTGTAAACCTCCTTCCTGGATTGCATGTCGCTGCTGCCAGCAGTGCTGCTGCTGTTCCAAGTAGGCTCATAAACATTGGTCTTGTAGCTGCTGTGCTCGTCTTCACGTTCCAAGGTGCTGACTGCCTCCTCATACACGCTGATGGCCTTCTTGAAGCGGTCCCTGCCACAGCTGCGCCGTTCCTCTTCTACAATGGGCTCAAATCCACCAGCACTTGTACTGCTCCTCTGCAGTTGTCCACCCTCCGAGGCTGGCGGTTCTGATGCACCACCTGCAGTATCCTTGTGCATGCAGGGTCAAGTGCAACTGTTGTCTAAACGCTCATACAATGCACACAACACACTGGCAAGCATCATGCTGATTGCTGTATACATGCTAAACCTGATGGAGTGCCCCAGCAATGGATCTACCAGGTGATGTCACCAAATGCAGAACAGACAGCCCTGATCTTGCAGCAACAGGACTAACAGCAGGAGCTGTGAGGGCTTACCGCATGTTCTTGCCCTTCTGTACTCTGCTGATGCTGACAGTTTGAACACAGTTGTGCCTGAGCCACTGCTGCGCTGAGCCGTTGGCAGCTCTTGGTTTGGCACCTCAACAGGAATGACTTCAAATATCCCACAACCTCGACCTGCATGACCAGCAGCAGAAGCAGTTGCTATACAACTGTAAAGGCTTGGAAAGTGCTTGATTGTGCCAACAGAAGGCATGTGCAGCAGTATGATATACACTGTTTGTGCAATTGTCAGAGCAAGCTGCAACCAGCCCCATAGGTGAGTAGCAACTGTTGAATGCAGAGCCCATCGACTCTTTCAATGCAGAATTGCAAGGCAAGTCCTGGTATCACGCCCATGGTTGCTGTAATATGCATGCACAGTTTGTGTGCTGACAGCTGGGCTGCTTGTGATTCTAAACAGCTATAGTGCCACTTAAACAAGCAAGTTGCAACTGATACACTGCAGCCTGCAATATCCAGCTACCAAGCAGCCGTGGTTATAGTGTTCAAGGTAATGTAGATCTTGTTCTGGCTCACCTTGGGGCACCTCCAGTGCATTGCCAGCTTTCTGGGCCTGCTGCTGCACCCACTGCTGCAACACAGGCATGTCGTACTTAATCGCTAGTTCCAGCAGCCCTGGTAGCAGCTGCACCGGAACCTGCACCTCCTCTTCGTACATGAGCTTGAAGAATACACGCAAAACTGGAGGGGCTGCATCAAGTAACACCAGGGGCTGGGCTGCACCAAAGCCGGCAGGTCGCGCAGATAAGGCCTTCAGTTGCGGGGTGAGCTGATGCCTCATGACCGCCGACACCTTTTCTAAGCGCCCTGTATGAAACGGAAACTGATTGGCATAATCCTGATGATCCGCGCCTATTGTTGTGACTCGCAGCTCTGCAAAGGCATTGCCGCTGAGGAAGCGCGTGAGATCGCCGCCGAACATGGACCCGAACGGGGATCGCAGGAGCTCGCCCGATGGCAGCAGCTCTTCGGCGACCAGCGGCTCCATGCTGAGCTCCACTGCAATCTTCAGACTGTCATTTACGACGTAGGAGGACTGCTGCTGCAGCAGGGCGCTCATGGGTAGGAAGTCTGGTGCTGAGAGCAGCGGGCTGCTGCTGCTGAATGCATGCAGGGGAAAGTAGCGAATGCAGTCGGGTCCCTGACGCCTGTTCACAAAGCTGAGGGCTGCATAAGCTGAACATGATCCCTGCTGCCGCTGCTGCTGCTGCTGCTTGTTTGGCTGGTACTGCAGTTGCAAGGAAACTAAATCCTGCTGTGGGCTAAATTGGCATGACAGTTGCCAGCGGCCTCCTGCCCAGCCAAACCAGTGGGATTCCCTGACTGTACCTACATATTAGAAGTCAGGCACCTTGATGTGTGTTTACGGTCGGGAAAAAGAGCCATTGAACACAGCTCTTTTGCCAAAGGGGCACTACTGACTGCAGCGGAGTGTGTACCATGATTTGTCAGATATATTGCAGTTTAAAGGCATCCAAGACCCCATGTCTCGGCATGCTCTGGCTGGCTCAGAAGAACATCAAGACATTATGTCAAAGCAATAACCATAAGTTCTGAGTCCAGCTGTTGCGAAAGAGAAGAAAGCCCACAATAGTTTAGCAGCTGCTGCTGCTGCTGCTGCTGTTCCAGTCCTCCTTGAGCATTAAGCACCCATCCATTAAAGATCGTCTCCTTGAATTGCAACAATTCAGCTGTGAACTATTGCTATGCTTCCTCATGAAGAGGTCTTTGCAGTCATCACCGTCATCCCAGCTGCAGCAGCTGACTTCATACTGCCGAGGATTACTCGCGCACCTGGTGACTCGTTGCATATTTCAACAACGCCAACCAGTTCCCAGACCTCCCTCCTGACCTTGCGAGGCTTGACAGCGTGCATGGATCCGATGCTTTCTGCCTGACGCTTTGGCGGGCAATACCACTGCGTGCCAGCTGAAGGTATCAGGCGATGGCATTTACACGGAAGTCCATTTCAGTGTTCATTCATCGGAGCTTCGGAGTGATTGGTACCCACCGCCCAAGTGTATTTGCAGTTGCGCCCGCAAAACTGTGATGCTCATGCGAGGACAACAACTGAGACCGTAGACCTTGGAGAACATACAACAAGTCATCGAATTAATTGTAGATTATATGGTCGTCTGTGCCCGCTACACCTGACTAACAAATTGGCATTTATGCCCCTCCTGGCGAGCGGTTGCAGAACATGGAATGCTCGAAGGTTGCGGGCTCGTTGGTTCATTGTGAACGTGTTTCCCAGTCAATTAGATCTGTAGACGTAAGCGCCACCTGGGAGGTAAGTCATAGAATGCACTTACTGGCAACAACCTACTGTGCTGGTGCGATCGCCACCTCAATTCGTCACACAACAGACAAAGAAGTCATTGAAGCAGATGCCATGGGATTTCATTACCAACAAACCCGGTAGGACAGCACGCAAGCATGGCAACCCACATGCAGACTCAAGCTTTTGAAAGGCATGCACCATTTTTATGCCAAAGCTTACAATCACATACGGGATATTCAGACAGCAAGCTGTGATGAGATCGACTCCTGCCAGGACAGTGGCATTTAACACACCTCACAACGCCGGCAGACCAAGACGGCTGATCTGTGTACAACGTTACTGTTGTCCAAAACTGACACAGTAGATTGAGTCCGCACAATGTGAGCACATCAGGACAAATAGCACACAGTTACAGCTAGCACAAACTTTGACTGGCACCCTCGATACCATAGAGTAGAGAAGTAAAGGCCAGGTGATCCGCTGTAGAGGGCCAGCACACAAAGCAGTACAACATCCATGAGGTGCCAGTTTACTATGAACCGTATGTGACATATGTACATACAGTATGAGACGCACAGCTCAACCTGAGCAGAGAGACTGAGTGCAGCACACTGCATGCATCACAGACGTGGCCAGCCAACTGCTACAGAGAGCTACCTTCAACCCATGACTTGCTAAGCAGAGCCATTAGGTTGCCTGGGCAAATACACACATACGCAATAATTCTGTCGCATTTTCATCGCCAACAGTGAACGAAGATGGAACACTGGTCAGTGCTGGACCAGCCTTGGAAGACAAAGAGGTCCGCTGATAACACCATCAGCTGAAATCCCCCTCACCAATCATTGTTATGTGCGCCATCAGACACAACATAGCTGTAATGGCGCAGAAGCATGTCCAGCAAGCATGCATTAAGCAAGATTTAGGTTCCAATACAATAGGCAGCCCTGGAAGTGCAACCCGCCTGTTTTTCTGCACCACTTCATTGGCTGTTGAAGCGTTTCAACTTCAGAGGATGGGCACTGCTGCTGACCAACCAGGACGGAACGGGCATCAACCAAACAGACTCCAAAACCATTGAACACTTTCACCTCCAAACGCTTCTGATTCCCTGTCTTGTTCGTGAAAAGGCTGATACACGCGAAATAGCAGAGAGCAGAACAGTTGCAGAAGCCCAAAACACAATGACACAACACAACTGTCCTGGACACCCCCACTCTGTTCCCCTACTCCTGCTGCTGCTCAGCAGCCACTGCTGCCTGCAATGCTGCCAGCTGCTCGTGCTGTGCCTGTGCTTGAGCAGCAGCAGCAGCAGCCACCAATGCAGGGTCATCCAGCCCGCCTGCATTCCCTAAACCCTCCTGCCCTGGCATACCCCCTACCCCCGCTAGTTGAGCAGCAGCAGCAGCCATGGCAAGTGCATTAGGGTCCAGGGCTTGGTGCTGCAGGTGTCCTGTCATCTGGTGATGCTGTGCGTGGTGATGCATTGCTGCTGCAAGTTCATCTGCTCCAGCATCACCTGTCATGTCATCACCATCATCACCACCCTGCATATCCAAGCCACTAACATCATGCCCAACTGCAGCAGCAACAGCAGCAGAAGCAGTAAGTGAGGTTATTACTAGCACTGGCACTGACAAAGAATTGGCTGTGCCCAAGTTAGAAACCCAAGATTGGTACCTTGCAGAAGGTGCAGTAAGTGCAGCCAACAATCACCTGTCACCTGCTACAGTGCTGCTAGCAGGCACCTTCAGCTGCTTTGCCGAATCACAACAGTACAACCTGCCCAGTCAACTGCTAGAACAGCAGCAAAGCCATCTTGCCATGTCTTGTGGAAAAATTTGCGCGATTGCAATGGTAGTCCACTTACCACCAGGTTCAGACATTTGGGGGTGAGGTGAGTCCACTATGGCCTGACAGAGGTTCTCCAGCCAGGCATCAGAGCGGCCACCACCAGGCCGACCTCCTCGACCTCCCTCGCCAGTCTCATTCTGCTGCTTGCGGACACGAGCCTTGTAAGCCTCCTTGAAGAACGCCTGCCGAGTGGTGTGCGTTATATGTCAATCGGTTTAAGCCAGATGCCAAGTGGCTTAAGCCAGATGCAAGCAAGTGGCAAGAGCAAGATGTCCTTTGGATCAAGCAGGTATGCAGCAGTGATTCATGGGTCACGAGATGCACAGGTTGTGCAGGCGCTGGGGCTTACTTATTTGGGGCTGCTGGATTGAGCCCTGGCAAGCACGCAACAGATGTAATATGGACATACAATTGCCCTTCAATCAGAGGCCGGATAAATGCTGCAGATATCCACAGCATCAACCGCCCTGAGCGGATGAGGCAGATGGCAACAGCTGCTTTGATCTAAAGTCCCTGTAACCAACCTGTCTCAGTCTCTTGATGGGTCCATCCAGGTCAATATTGGGGTCTTCATCAATCTGAGCCAGGAAGCTGCGCAGCTTCTGCAGAGCAGGCTCCACAATCTGAGGCTTGTCCTGCGGAACACATGTACACATGTCCTGCATGTCAGTTCATTTGCCAGCTCACCAAATGTTGCCTGGCTATGTCTATTTTGCATGTACACAGGCATAAGCAGACCGCTTAGGTTCCCCTCAAGCTCAAATGCCTGCACAGCAGACCTGCCTTGCCATACTTTCCAGACTCTATCAAGCACTGCAGTTGCCCAAGATGCAGAAGTGCTTGCTGCAATGTTGTCAACAAGTTAATTACTTGCGCAGGCTGCCAGATTGTAGTCAGGCTATGGTGAGCCGTGAAGCTAAATAGGATATACACATAGGGCCAGTGTGAAAGCTGCTCAACACAACAGCACACTCACCGCTGCGTAGTTTTCAATGCTGTTGATGAGTTGCACCACCGACTGTCTCTTCCTGTATGGCCAGCGGGGTATGCCAAACTTGCGGCAGTAGTGCTTCAACATGGTCTGGCCAATGCCCAGATGCTTGGCAGCCTCCTCAATAGGAAGATGGAATACCTGACGATTGCCCAATATTACCCGATCAGTCAGTGGTCAAAGACAGATGTATGTAGATACCAACAACAGACAAGCACAAGTGCGAAGGCATCTGTCGTCATCATCTGGAGGCAGCTTGACCAGAGTGGAAACCCATGTGACATGACAAGAACATGGCAGCAGCAAGGGACGCATCAAAGAATCCCATGTTGACACATATATACTTGCACGTACAGCCAGGAGAAGGTTGCCATACAAAACGAAAAGATGAATTTCCAGCCCGTACCTGTTTGAGCATGTCCCTTGTGACAAGCCTCTCAGGCAACACTCCATGCCGCCGCACCATATGCCCAGAAGGATCAGCATCAAGCCCCAGCAGCCGCCCCCCGCCACCAGCCAGCACCAGCCCCTGCTGGCCCAACTGCAACTGCATGAGCTGCAGCTGGTGCTGGAGCTGCAGCTGCTGGATTTGCTGTGTGGTCTGGATGTTCTGAATGTATGACTGAAGCTGGTCTGGAGTACCTGTCAGATTGAGGCCAGCACCGGGCAGCTGAACGCCACCTAGGCCACCCATCAACGGCAGCTGCGCCAGCTGTAGCTGCTGCTGCAGGGCAAGCATCTGATCCTGCATGTTGCCATCTGGTGCCAGCTGCAGCTGCAGCTGTGGTGCTGCAGGAATCAGCATGTTGACGCCGTTGACATTCACAACTGTACCGATCGCTGCCGCTGCCTGGGCTGCTGCATTGGCGTCAGCAGCTTGCTGCAAGTCCAAGGTTTGACCATCAAGCCCCGGAACTCCCCCTGCTCCTGCAGCTGCAGCAACAGCAGCTTGCAATGCTGCAGCATCGACGCCTGTTGTATCGCCTACAGCAGAAATACCATCACCCGCATCATGCTCTCCTCCATCAGCTGACTCCCCATCTTCCCTGGCTCTCTTCAGCGGCCTGCCATCTTCGTCTGCTGCTGTTCTGAACCCAGCTGTCTGCTGCAAAGCACTCAGATCCCCCTGCATGGGCAGCTGCACCAGCTGTAGGGTCTGCATGCCTGGCAGAGCATATCCTTGCGTCCCGTCAGCCTGCAAACCCTGCAGACCATGTAAACCCTGCAGACGGCTCAGATCAGCAAGCTGCAGCATGCCAGCGCTGCCCAAGCCCTGCAGGTCCAGGGACAGCCCTGGGATGCCACCTGACACCGTTGTGAGGGCCCCACTTGCTGCTAATGAACTGAAATCCAGTCCTGCAAGAGGATTGCTGGCAGCATCACCAAGTCCTGCACCTGCCATATTGACAGTCACCTGCTGGCCGTTCTGGTCTATAATGGTGGCAGTCTGCATGTGTCCGCTTGCTGCATCATCCCCTGCTGGCATGTTTTGCAACTGCGCTGCAGGGTTGATGGCATCAATTGCAGCAGTGTTATCATCATCAGCTGCAGGGGTATGGCCTGTAACATGCTGATCAGTGATGGATAATGCACCACTGGCACTGACTGCCGCTAGGCCTCCCTGCTGCTGAGCCAGCTTCTTGAGTGCAGGGTTCCCTGCCATGGCCAGGAGGATGTCTGCAACATCACTGTCAGCTTGAGGCTCTCCTGAATCACCTGAAGCAGGGCACCAACGCCATGAAGCCCGAAAATCACCATCAGAGCTTACCACAGGTGAAGGTGTGCGTAGAGGTATGTACAGCAGCATTGTTAACTGACTCTGGATTGAATGTGTACAGCACCATGTGTACCTGTTGTGTCCACCAGGCGGCCAGAGTGAAACCAGCAGCCAGGCATGTTTAGATTCAAACAGTATGAACACTGCATAAGCTAGGCAGAACATAGCCACAGCAGCCTTCTTGATGACGCTGCACAGATGGTTGCCTACCTGCTTTCCGTTTTACGCCACGTTGCAGGTGCAGTTGCAACTCTTCGGGCAGTCCGGCAGTTCCGACTGCTGCTGCAGCTGCCGCAACTGCTGCTGCAACTGCATCCGGACTGGCTCCTTGCAATGTCAACGCTGTGTCATCTGTGCCCAGCCCAACCCCTGATGGCACCTGCTGCTGTGGCAGACTGGCGCTCATGGTAGTGCCGTCCGGTAACATCAAGCTGACCTGCTGCAGGTTCTCCTGTGCTGCTGATACTGGGGGATGTTGGGCTTCTGGTGGTGGTGCTGCTGCTGCTGTACCCCCAGCATCCAGCATGAATGAGTTGCTGATGAGGTCAGGCGCCCTGGGTAGCTCTATGTTCATGGCTGGCTGCTCTGTGACTTGCACATCTGCTGGAGCTTCCATGAGGCGTTGCAGGAGGTCAGGATTGGCCCCAAGAGCCCCTGTGAGCGCTGACAAGTCTGTGTTGCCGTTCAGAGCTCCTGTGAGTGCAGCTAGCTGATCTGGCGTCAACTGCATTGGTTGGGGATTCTGGGGGGGCTGTTGCAAGAGTGCAAGCTGTGATGCGTCCAGCTGAGCCAGCTGTGGGGCTGCTGATGAGGGGATATCGCCCCAGGGTTGTGCTTGTAGGCTTTGTGACATCGCTGTGACATCTGCAGGTAGGCTCATTTGCGGGTTGTCTGCACTGGCATGCCCAGCAGCAAGCGCCTCCATCCAGGATCACCACGTGAGCGGACAATGTACGTAACCTGTTCAACCGTCAGTTAGATAAACGAATTTCAGCAGCATGGTGATGCTTTGGCACAAGTGCTTAGAGCACATCAGCCCTTTGCAGATGCCCAGCTTCATGCACAGCGGCACCTGCCGCATACAGGGGTATGTAAACTTCAAAGTGGCAGTTCGTCTCGCCATGCTAGCTAGTGCATGTAACCAGCGGTAAGCGCTGAACATCGCTCTAGAAAAACAGCGATGCGAGCAAGCAGCAAGCTCGTTCAACAACCTGCATTAGATGCGCGAAACAGCAGGTACATGGCTGGATCCATCCCAAGGTCTCTTGACAGCAAAGGCATTGGAAGGAAACAAGACAGACGGTCGCGACTCTGTCTGTTCGCACCTGGTTGTTGCCTCTGGCTGTTCCAAGCGCCACAGCTCCTGCACCTTGCTGAGAAGGACCGAGTGGTTATATTTGAGATACTATTGTGTAACGGCACGCATGTGCGTGCCCACAGAAGGGCTGTTTCTGATTCGTGTTTTGCGTCAAGCGCCTTGCTTGGCATGCAACCGTTGAACGTTATGGGTATGCGCGCTAATATCGACCAGTTTCTTGGCAGTGTCTCCAGTCTCTCGGTTGAAGAATTGTGCAAAACCCTTGGAAACCCTCAACCTGCAGCAATCGTTGCGGATTCATTTACTAGCTGCTGAGATTGTGAAACAGCTGGAGGGGTTGGCTTGCTTTGAGTCGCCAGCTGCCGCTGGAGGTAGGCGATGTAGACCATGCACGTCTATCCCAGTCATGCTACGCGCACTCAAAGGCTGCTAAGGAGCGTGCAGCGATGCTGTACAGGATCTTGTAGTGCAGTCTGGGGCGGAGTAGACTTGCTGAAGAGTGCCACACAGCAGCTAGGGGTCAGCAATTATATCCTACTTATACTCTGCTGCAGCCAAAGTACGTGGGAAGGAGCAGCTCAGCCAGTGAATGTGTCCACAGTACAACAATTGCCGCAATGGTTGGAAATGCATTTACACACACAGGCTGTGTGTGTGTGACTGCATCATGTTGAATTACATGTGCACCTCCACTTGCTCAAAACATGGTGTTGCAGAACACAGCAGGGTTCCAGGGCAGCTACACTTGCCTAGTATATGAGCCACACAGCATCATTCCCAAACCTAGGAGGATTCTGGCTCGATGAGCTGCCACTGTGGCAGTCACGGTCTTGGTCAACAACTGCTCATCAGCAGCATGATGGCTTTGCAGCACAGCCTTCCTATAGCTAGCTAGCGCTCCCAGATCTTCATTGACCCCACCCCACCCAGGGGGTGCCTGCCAAACCTGCGACTGAGCATTCTTGTGGCCATGCATTTGGCACAGGTGCCAGGGTGGCTTCACGCAGCTTTTTAACAGAACCGTGTTTGGCCCAGAGTCTGCATATATGCTATATAGCTCTGGCATTGCAACAACTCACCTGCTGCTTTTTCTGCCTTGCCGCCTAGCCTGCTGCTGCCACACGCCTGACCTGCGAGCACCCTTGCGAAAGAGATTGAACCCATGCAATTTCCTTCCTTCCAGCAAGAGATGACACATACCTGCTGGATGCATCATATGGCAGCCAGGACAGCCCAGGCAGGCACACAGGGTGGCGCCCCCAATGCGTGTCAGCGCATTTGCCGTAGCACTAGCATTACAACTTGCTGCATGGCTCAATGTCTTTTACTGTTGGGGTGCTTTCAGACAGCAGTCGAAGGTATCGTTCCAGCGGCTGTTCTCTGTATACCCGGTATGTCACAGGCAGGCAGCAGGCACACGGCCTGCGCCGGGACGCCTAGCAGGACAGCAAGACAGCATGTCTTCATCATGAGATCAACTTGAAACGGACCCTCCATGAAACTGACTCTGGAACTCCGCTGCACGGTGCAGTCATACATGAGCTGCTCAGCAGTATCATACTATGTTGGCAACGTATGACACCATCTGTCACGACTTTTATGCATGTTATGCATGCTCAGGGCAACTTGATTGGTTTCTCTCGTCCTACAAGCTGCAGGCTGGTTTGGTATAAATGATCACCACCCTGAGGCCCTTTGGTGCAAACTCTTTCAAAGCCGTCCCGGTAGTGGTTGGAGATTTGCCACGGTAGTGCCTTTAGCTCCAAGCTGAGCAGCAGGATATCCTGCGGCAGCGTTTGCTCAACCACACTGTGGTGGCACTTCCTGGCAGCTGTGCCACAGTGGAACTAGCCTAGTTCTGGCACAGTATATGGTACACCATGTACACCGGCGGTGTGGTCACCACATGCTCATTGAGCAGGCTGCTGCCTCCGACCAACAGAACATATGTACTGTTGGCATGCATGCCAGCCTGGCTTTGGTTAGTAACAACGCACTGAAGCCGCTTCAGCGCCGGGTGTTATTCCCCCTACGCAGGGGGGTAAACTGCTACTGGATCTGAGATCCGTAAACGTGTGGTCAGAGGCCGCACATTCTCGCGATTGAAGTGAAGGGTATCATGCGTCCCATGAGCCATTCGCTGGCTAGTGCCGGTAGGGATTGGAGTCCCCCAATTGTATTGGTATTGGTAATGGTGTCGGTTATCAAGTTGTAAGTTACACGAGTGTAACCCGCCCGTTAGCGAGCCAAGTACAGGCTCATTGGGCAAAGCACAGTATTTGATCACAGTAGGTATACATATACAGCAAGCTCGTTTGAGCCAGTTGTTCAACAACCGGGACTGGTAGATGGCGGGTACTGCATGTCGCCCCATCGCCTCACCTACACTCAGTCACTAGGCTGTAGTTTTAGCTGACCAAAACTCTAACACACCACATTCCAGTGACACGCCTTCAAGGCGTAGACGGGTTGCGAGACAACCACTGCACACACTAATTTCAAGCAGAGCAGTCTCAGACTGCCCGCCCTCATACCACATATTCAACAGCCAACTTCAGAAATTCTGCAGCACATTCTGCACCACATGCACATATAACATCATCAAGTGTCCTGAATAAGCTCACACATCTTCGGCTAACAAGGTTAGCATCAAGTCATGAGCTTCAGAGTCATCATCTCCTAAAGCTTCATAGTCTACACTCACCAAATCATCAGTAATAGGAGTATGCAATGGCTTAGCATGCAGCGTCAAAATGGCATGTACTGCAGAAGCAACAATCTCTTGATGCACCTGGCACATGACCTCCTTAACACTAGATATATTCTGCCCAAAGAGCTCAGGAAATTTCCGACGAATACCCGCAAACCTAGTAGGACATTCCAATAGCACATGCTTTTCATCTTCAATCCATCCCGTATGAGATCTATTGAATCTATCAACGCTGCAGTGTCCAATCATGATGATGGCATGAACATCACTGATGATTACTTGGCGGCCATGATAAAGAAATTGAGCCATGCAGCAAGATGCCATGTGACATGATCATCCAATGAAGCCTTCCATGCTCAGTTGTGTCTCGCCGGTGTTGGAGTTTTGCTGGGTGTTATCATGGCGTGAGTTGCCAAGATACCACCCCCACTGAGTGGGCTTTTGTGCCTTGAAGGCGCCCCTGAGGGTGGTCTAATCTTGGTGTGCCGGTGTGGCCGAGCCACCAAATACATATTCCCAAGGGCCTTGCGGCCGGAAAGGGTAATTCTTCTTCTTCTTCATCCAATGAAGAACAACCTAACAAGACCAAAATCTTGCATGTCAGCTCATTTGCCAGCTCATTCAATGTTGTATGGACATGATATTTTATAATGTAGAAAGGAGTTGGCAATGCAGCCTGAGCTGAACATGGCCCACGTGGACGTCTTGTGGACAGCCTGTGTCTGTGACCTGTACCAGCCCCAGATTCAGTCCCATTGCAGCCCAATTTTCAAAAGAAATCCTACAACCATGCATTCTGCCTCAGCAAATTCGGCTTAATGCGTGCCACGTTTAAGCTGATCAGCAGCGCAGAAAGCCCGCCAATCAGTCCAAGGCTTGTGCTGATGGCGCACCAGGTTCTGGCAGATGGCCATTATATCTCTGGGCTACTAATAGCTCTGGTGTTACGCCGGAAAGTACGATTGAGGCTGCTGACGACTTCAGAAGGACACCTACACCTCCGAAAGCGGGTGAGCTTCTTCTGGCCTTTTTCGCCGGTATTACTTTGCAGCTGGGCCAAACATGATGCTGAACCAAAAGTTAAACTTCTGCCGTGATACCACTTGAAGCCGTGCTTAAAGTTGGAGAACATAACGATGCCTGGCTCTATATACACCAACGACATACATGCGTCCAGCAATATAAACTCATCTGCATCGGTGCTACGCCATGTAGGCAGTGAACCGCTGCTAGATGCATGCAACGCTACCAGGAACCCACATCAATCGCTCCGTTTGAAATCTGCAACCATTGGCAACTTCACAGAAGCGAGTGAATCGCACAATAAAATGGACCGTTTGATGTCCTTGGCATTGGTTGACTTGGGCTCGCTGGATCTCCTTCCCGTGGAAGGCCCGAAGGCGACAAGAAGCCACAGTTTATCTGAGGCAACAGGTGCAATTACATCTTTTAATGATCACACACAGGATGATGTAGACATCTTGTTCACCCGTATAGCTGATCAGGACATCAGCAGCTCAACAGCTGCTCCAGGCACGAGCAACACGGGCCTAACCGACAGTCAACTGCTTGGTAAGAAGCCTGTGCCAGGCAAGCAATTGGATGCAAAGCCAACACGCACAGCCGACCTTGAACAGTCTTCAAGCTCATCAGAAACCGACGCATTCACTGCAGCTGCTGTACCAGATCTGCAAGGTTTGGACGATGATGTGGCAGCAGCTGTTGACCAGTCAGCACACCAGCATCTGGCAGCACCAGCAGCAGCCGACATCAGCAAGCATGCAGCCAAGAAACAGAAAGCTTGGGTGGCAGAGCATGATCAGCCTACACAAAACAGGTTCAAGCAGGGCTTGGGCTGCCCCATTGGTGTTAGATTCTTCACTGACAAAGGTATGTAACAAGATTGGAATTTCAAGCCACCCATCACACTTCCTTAGTTTCGTTTCTCCCGTAGCAGGCATGGTGGCAACATCCTGACCCTCCATGATGCATCTCTCAGCTCTTTTGTCTTGCATACCTGCTTCACCACGCGCCATTTGCAGATAAGCCCAGGGTAGTTCACGATCAGTTGAGTAATCATTGCAGCTTTCACTTGCAGCAGATGCGCACATCCGCATGTCCCCACTCAACAAAGGGGGAAAATGGCAATTAGTTTGGCTGCCGCCATACTCGATCGGCCGTCCTGCAAGTGTCATCTTGTAGTTGGTGGGATGTTGTGTTTGCAGGACGGCAACCAGCATGCCAGCAACTGATGCAGTGTGCCAGCACCAAAATAAAACTCCAGTGTCCGCTGATCATCAAACACCCTCTGTGTGTTGTCTGTTGGCTCCTTACATATACTGGCTTGCACTGCTCGCAGGCATTGACCTGAACAGCAGGCAGAATCCATTCATGGAGGCATTTGCACTTGTGACTATGGCCATCTACTTAGGCATGGTGCACCTGTTGCTGCTGCTGCTGGTCGCATCAATCTTCAGCAGGACAGCATTGCTGATTATGATAGGTGAGCCTCAGCGGCTTTGCAACGCAGTGTTGGATTGGTTGACCATCCTTTACACATGGTTGTGAATTGCAACCATAAGCTACTGCTGCGTGTGGTGCTGGCGGCACTCTCTCATCAGCAGCACTGCTAACTGCGGCGGGTCATGGTAGAGGGGGGGAGGGATCATGGAGATGGGAGGGAGGCTCATGGGTTGACAACAGCGTGTATTCTTTCAACAACATAGCACCAGCTGCACAAGCATATGTTTTATGAGGCAGCACATTGCAGTTTTTGCATTTCGTCCAGGGGTGAGTCAATGCACAACCCTTGTTCAGCCCAGAAGCTGTACTTCGCCGCCCCCCCCCCCCCTGCTGCTGCTGCTGCCACAGGTGTGTGGTGCACGCTGCTGCTGCCGGCTCAGCTGCTGTGGGAGCCATTCCTGGGCAATGCTGTGTGGCGTGCCTGGCGGAGGTACTTCAGGTTCAGTGTGATCATGGACCAAGACATGGAGCTGCAGGACACACAGTATGTCATACCAGGTTGGTGCAGCTTGTAGGACATGATGGTAGATTTTCACCTACTGCAGGAAGAGTAAGTAACACACCAAGATTATTGGATGCAGAAGATCTGCCAGGTTGCAACTGCTGGTGGCCACTGGTGGCAGCCGTCATGCTGTGACTGCTGCTGCTGCTGTTGCTGTTGTTGCAGAGTACCCTCACGGAGTGTTCCCCCTGAGTCAGTTGATTGCCGTCAGCCTAACAGACATCTGGCCAGGCCACCCCATCTACAGCATTGCAGCAGACAGCGTATTTCACATCCCACTCTGGAAGCATGTCATGACCTGGTGAGCACCTGCCTGTGCATGATGCTGCAGCTATCTGTTGCAGACCAGCACACTGGTTGATGAGTCCCAGCAGCGCAGCCCACTGGCACAAGTCCTTTCTTTAGTGTGCCTAGCCTGTTTGCGCACTGATTTACTGTGTGCACTAGTATCTAGACCTGCTGCTGCATTCCTTGGCTGGATGAATCAGAGACTGGGGCATCATCATTACAGCAGTCTTACCAGAATCATTGTTGCAGTTGCGTGTCAGCCATCCCTTGTCACGTTGGCCTTGCTTGAGCGTGGTGGCCACTTGCTGCTGCTGTTGCTGCTGCTGCCAGGATTGGTGCATTGCCTGCTACTTCTAGCAACTTCAAGAAGCTGCTCAAGAAGGGCTCCATTGGGCTGATACCAGGTGCCCATCCGCTTAAATCTACCGACGTTGCAGGGCCTAGTTGTCAAGTACTTGTCACATCTTTTTGAAAGAGGGGGTCAACAGTTCGTAAGCACTTGTTAAAAGTATCGCTCTACGGCCAATGCCAGCACTAATCTGTCGATCCTGGATTCTGCAAAACTGCAAGCACACCCTTGACAGCCAGCGATAGACAGTTCCAATCATGTCTATTGAGTAGTAGAAGCTGACTAATATACAATCTATCAAGAAAGGCCCTTGTGCTGTCCCTGCCAATCTGTCTGTCTGTCTGTCTGTCTGTCTGTCTGTCGTGTCTCAGGTGGCATTGCTGAGATGTTCATGGTTGAAGATGACCGGGAGGTGATCAAGCTGATGGACCGCAAGGGTTTTGTGCGCATTGCAGTGGAAATGGGAAAGCCACTGCTGCCATGCTACCACTTTGGCAACAGCAGACTCTTCAAGTACGTGGGTGCTGTTGTGTACGCTCAGGGCTTCTACCTGTTGACCTACTAGATGCAGGATTTGATATTGTATAACCACAGCAGAGACACTGCAGTCTCAAGCTTTGGAATATCCATACCTAGATAATATACAGATGATCATCCTACCTTGTGGGTCTGGCTGGAGCACGTGGCAGCTGGCATGAACAAGCTGAGGGCTCCCTGACAATCACACCCTCACTGCTGCTGCTGCTGCCACCACTGCTGCTGTTGCTGTTCAGGTGGGGTCCCAAGAATTGGGAGAAGGCTGCTCGCCGGCACAGAATTGCGTTGGGACTCCTGTTTGGGCGCTGGGGCCTGCCCTTTGCCCTGCCAAACCGGTGAGGCTCAACAATCTGCTGCCAGTGCTCAATCTCCCAACATGTGCTGTGGTTTGCCAGCCAGGACCACAGATTTGTGACTGCAGTACTTGTGATCAATAACAGTGCATGTGTTGCTGTATAGCAGCACATGGGAGTGCAGCAGTGCCGCCAACAGCTGATCCTGCATCCTGTCACAGGCTGCAGCCTATGCCTGCAACCCTGATATAAGTAAGCTATAAACTATGTAAGCGTATAATGCATGCAACACATAGGCTGATAGCTGCACAGTGCCAGCCTGATGGTTATGCAGCTGTTAGCCCCAATAGATTTGGACTTGAAGATGCCACTTGCCATCTGTGCATGCAGTCTGTATCAACTTTCAGAAAGATGAAGTAGCACACGCCCTGTCACCTGCCAGATGGAATCTGCATGCACATCACAAACGTAAAAGCCCACCACCTCTGCTGCTGCTGCTGCTAACCACCTTGTTTTCGCTCTGTCCTGCAGTGTTCCGCTGATGATGATCGTTGGTGCTCCCATACCAGTCAAACAGACCAGCCCTGATGATCCCAACTTTACTGCTGCAGTTGAGGAGGCCCATGCGCAGCTAGTGGACGCCATGCAGCAGCTATATGACAAGTACAAGGCCGAGTATGGCTGGGCAGACAGACCACTTGTCATCAAGTAAACCATGCCAAATGCATGGAAAGCCCGCAAAGCTTAGTCAGCTTGTTGGACAACTCGTTTCAGGAGGTTTGGCTATTGGTGCAACACTCCTTGATGGGGCACAGGAATTCATGCCAAGACTATCACATTGTGCATAGGAGTGCTCCAGTCTGCACAGCAAAGGATGGACCATGCACTTCATTTCTAGGTACCATGTGTGAATTACCAACCACTTGGTTGCGCTTTTGATTGCCGCTGTCTTGCAGCGGTCAGTGCTTGCAGGCCATGCACTGACAGATGTGCAGTCCTGACAGGGTTAAGACAGGTGTGGGGATTGTGCAATGTCGGACTTTGCACCTCATGCATGGAACGTATGAAACATCAGAGAATAGCGGCAAAGTGCATAATCCTGCAAACACACCATGATGTGCGTCACCAGGGGATGATCTTGTATTCTTAGGCTGTTGTGTAGTACCAGTGTGTGTTGTTGAGTGCAGTGTGTGCAGTGTTCGTGTGGTCGAACCTGGCTTGGGCATCTTTGGCTGCATTTTTGGCTGCATGTTGTGCGAAACATCAAGTGTTGGGTCCCTGTGTAAGATAAGACAGACAGTGTCCCTGATTGATCAAGTTGTCTGAGTGCCACTGCCTCCTGAACCCTTCTTCAGATCTGTCCTCAAAAAATGCACACATGTGTTTCTAATTTTGTGCCGCATGCAACTTGTTTGTGATTGTTGCCCCAAGTGTAAGCGAAGGGCTATTTCACACATTTCACGTAGTGCTTTCAGGTGGCATTTGTGCACTTCAACTTTGTTGATAGAGCGACAGACACTGAGCCACTCCGGCCGCAAGGCCCTTGGGTATGGATGAGCAAGTTGTGTATTCAGGTGCAACCCGATTGAGTGTGCCTTCCATGATTATGATACATAATGATGCTACTAGCAAAGTGTGCACCCAAGCGCTTGCATTGCGCAATCCAAAACATATTCAAATCCATGGCCTGATGGCAAAGAAGCTTCTTTGTTATACACTGTACACCGGCAGGTCTGTTGCTGGTTAGGACCAGGAGAGACATGCTGTACCATGCACTGTGAGGTTGTTTACTACCATTTGCACCTACTTGGCAAGGATTGAATTTATTGCTTGCACATCGTCGGAACAATCTCTGTGCTGTTATGGTTTTACCTATTACTAGTGAGTACTGTTGCGGCTTTGATGCTCATCAGCAAGGTGGATGTTGCCAGGCTGCTTCAGAGATGAAACTTTTGTATAATGTGCCAGATGAGCGCATGCACTGTACAGCTCAATGCTGAACTGTTCAGACCCTGATGCAGTGGCCAATGGGTAACTTGTACAAGCACTGTACATGCCATGTTGACTTGCTACAGCCAAGGTCAGGACCGCAATAGAAAGACTCTCAATAGAAAATGAAATTTGGGAAGTTCAAAAACAATCGAACGAATTGATTGAATTGCCGCACTTTCATCTGCGGCCGTCCCAACAGTTGTATAGACATGCCCCAGCCTAGATCTAGAGCCTCTTCAGTATTTACATTTGTCATAGCTTTTCAACTTGCTGCATGGCTAAATTTCTTTTACATGCCCGGCAACATACGCGCTTGGTAACATGCCCGGCAACATACGTGCTTGGTTGCCATGACACCTTGCATCACTCTATCACTACAGCTGGTCCTCATATAATGGGGTTGTGGGATCGGCCGGCCCAAGGAGTTTTAAAATTTTAAAACTCCTGGCGCGTGCTGGGGCTGCGAGGCCTGGCAGCGAGGCGGTGTGCGTGGAGCTGATGGTGTGGGGGGTGAGCGGGGCCGGCTGGCCCCGGCTGTTGGGCTGCGGCCGGGGGGCTGGGGCCGGGACTGCCGGTGAACTCGGCAGATTTAAAATTTTAAAACTGGCAGCGCTGCCTGCGAGGGCGCAGTCCAGCGGCGAGGGTGAATTTCAGTCGAGGTCTGCAGGAGGGATGGATCGGCGAGCAGCGGGCTCGGCATGCCAGCGAGCTGTGCAGCTGCACGGCAGGGCTGGCTGGCTGGCACTGCCGAGCAGATCCGTGCTGCGCATGGCGCGTGCGCAGCAGCAATAGTGTAATGATACTGCCTGGGTATTTCTACAATCGTTTATCGCAGCACCTGCATGTACTGCCACTGCAGTACTAGTGCACTGGCACGTGCCAGCTGGCCAGCACTAGCCACGTGAAGTTGACAGTACATGGGGATGAATGACGTGCTGACTGCTGTGACAAATGGGGTACGACATCAAATTTGAATGCATCAAGAATATCGGCAGCCTTATCAGCAGCGAAGTGCTGCAGACTGTTCTGGACTGTTGGGACGAAGCGGGATATAACACACGGAGGCCTAGGTATGTCTGCAGCTCAAGCTGTGGTTACTGTATCATGTTTTGAGGATGTCGAGACCATGCCATCATGATAAGGCTGCCGCATTACTTCAAGTCGTGCACCGACTGTTGCAAGCCTATAATCAAGCTGCACGGCAAGCTCAGCGAGGCTCGGTTGCTGATGAAAGTAATATGTTCTCACTGAATTGAAATGATACTTGGTTGAAATTCGAAGACTAGCAGCATATCGAAAGCAAGTGTGCATGAGCTACTGGCGATTGCCGCAGTGCATGGATCTGCCCAGACGCCTCGGCACGCTGGCGTTCGTGTGGTAAGTGTGCCCAGTTCAGTTTATGGTGCAGCAACCAGTGCTGACTGATCGGTGTATGCATACTACGGCATATGCTGCAGTGACACAAGCAAGCCAGTCAGTAACTTCGTGCGCTCTGCCTGCAGTTGTTTCTATGCCGATACAGGGAATTGCCCACTGGGTTGAGCATGACACTAGGAATGGCAGCTAGATGTGCAGCAGTACCTACCAGGTAGTAAGTCTTATCATCTGTTTGGCATTCAGCTATTGCACTGTGCTGGTACTAATACCAGCAGCACTTGTGTATACGCTTGCAGTACTGCACAGCAGATCTGGCTGGGGAATTGCTGCCTCGCTGAAAGAAGCAGAGCTCTGTGCGAGTGAAGGATCAAAGTTGTGTACTGATACAATCACATGATGCACTGCGGCGATCACTGCAGCAGTGATCTTCATCCCTTGACCGCGACACAGCAAGGTATGTGAATGTACAGCAGCATCAGTCAGACGATACATCCGCATGCGGTATGTGGCAGCAAAATGGATTTAGCCGGTACATTTTGAAACTAGTTGCCTTGCACCTGCTTGCCAATGCCTTGGTTGGCGACATGATGCTGAAACAATATGGTGGTAGAACGGCTGAACATAGTTTGTTGTTGCATATACCACGACAGTATAGAAACTACACCAGATGCGCTGTTGCAGATTTCTACTGCCGCAGCTGACACATCGGCAAATTTTGCGTGGTGCAGTACCAATGGTGAAGACGCCAGCCAGACTACTGCACACATGCTAAAGCTAGTGTGCTTATTCTGTTGTGATTATTTCATGCAGGCCAGGATTTTCCTAGAAGCTCACAGAGCGCGACGCAGTGTAGTGCGATCCGGTTGCAGCAGTGAGGGTTTTGGTGGGGTTTAGGGTACATTGACACAGGGTTCAATCTGGTGTTGCATCCGCACACAGAAATTTGTTTAGGTTTAAACCAAGTTGCTGTTGAGTGCTGGTGTGATATCATATCCAGCGAGTGCTGCTGATTGCACAGCATTGGGGGTTTTGGTGAGGTTCAGCGTACAGGGACACAAGGTTATGTGTGACGCTGTGCCGACTTTGCTGCTGAATACGAGCAGATAGTGTTTTGTGACCATGAAATGATGCTCAAGGTGAATAAGCAGCACTTGGGGTTTGAGGTGTGGTTTACAGCACAATGACACAGGGTTTGGTCTGTGCTGTGCCTATATTGCATAGCACACCACGCCAGCGCAATGTTCTGCAAAAGGTGAATAACCAGCACTCGGAGTTTGAGGTGTGGTTTATAGCACAATGACACAGGGTTTGGTTTGTGCTGTGCCTATATTGCATAGCACACCACGCCAGCGCAATGTTCTGCAAAATTGGCTGCTGAATACCAGCAGTCGGGGTTTTGCACGGGTTTAGGGTTCTAGTGTGGAGCAGGGTTGTAGCTGCTCCACACCCTCTGGCGGCATTGGCAACGGACGCCATATGTAACCGTGACAAGCGATCCCATTTTAAAACTAGTTTTAAATTTAAAACTAGTTTTAAAATCCACACACCTCTTCCATATTATATAATATATGGCACGTTTCATGGGTCAGGATAAGCGTCTTGTGGCTGCATTTGTTCATTCGTGCTGGTTGTTGCGTTGCAATCCATATACACCTATGCATGTTTTTCATAATCTTTCAGAGTCTGAGTGGGAGGTTGAGTCTGATGATCTTCTGCAAGTTGAACTTGCAGATATTCGACCGGATTGAATCTGGTTTCTGTTTCTTTTTGGTGTGCCCCCATGAGCCATCAGTTGGCTCCTTTCGGGTGGAAACCCTTGAGGTAACTTGTAGTAGTAGTAGTAGTAGTAGTAGTAGTAGTAGTAAAGTGTCACTCACAGGAGTCTCCCAGTGGCTTGATGAAGCCTTGCAACCTGCACTAAACGTTATGGTACTATCCAGTACTGCGAGAGCCTTGTAGCATAGGGCTTGACCAAGCCTTGGCGGTGGCCATCAGGGCTTGCCAAGCCCTGGGATTGAAGCTTAAGCCCATGGGTGTCACCCATGTCATTATAATGTATTGACTACTAATTAGTAGTCAATCCCATGGCAGCAGCCTAGCCATCAAAGACTTCGATTTCGGGACTTCCGAGGGAGTGGCCCGGCCGTGGCACGGGGCTCCCACCGGGTTCAACCCAGTTGCGGATGGGCTTGCAAGCCCTTCCTGGGATTGGCCCAATTGAATGCACTGTAGCCCGCTAGCTGAGCCTGCAGGCTGACATGCCATTGCACAGCCGATTTGTTTATAGTGCATGATGCTTTCGAGCAAGTTGCAGCGGACAATTGCAAAGTTACTTTCCCTGCAGTAACTGCCGTATGTACTGCAGTATGTGACAGCTGCCATACTCTAAAGATGACACATGTGCAGCTGTACAGCTGCCCTTGCTGCTGCTCTTGCCAGGAGTATTGGCCAAGCAAGGAAGAAAGATCACTCTTTCAAAGGGTGGACGCATGGCGTAGCTACCAATCCTCATCCTGGTGTGTGTTGGGTTGCATCCCTGGACACCTATCACTATCAATGTTGCACTGCAATGGCACCGCTTGCCGCCTGCCTCAGTGAGCACCAGCTGCCACGGCGATCATGGCAAGTTGTTGAGTTGATGTCGCTGATGGCGTTCAAGCACATGGCCTTATTGGGAACTGTATGTCCTTCTCAATCTGCTTGACAAAGTCAATGGCCTCTCGTACTGTTGGCTTCTGCACTGCCACCTCGCAGACCCAGGAGGGCATGCCATCAGCAACACTAACAACCTGCACGGATCAACACATAGCTCTGGCTCAGATTGTCTATGAGTGGTCTCCAGCATGCAAAAGAGATTATTATTGTTATCATTATATATTATTCACATTTGTGTTCGATGTTTTGCCTTGAGAAACCAGAATACTGTTTGCTTGTCAGCTGCTGCAGCGGCTATATCTGTAGCAGGGTGCTCATGGTAGTGGCCTCACCAATGGCCTGACATCATGATCACTTGATATAAATCAATAAGCTGCACTCTCACAGATAAGCCCTGCCTGACTCTATTTAATCTTGCATGCTACAAGCTAGTAGGCAGTGCTCCATATGCTGCAGCAGGACTGATGACCACAATACACCACAAAGCAGGCTGCATACAAAAGCCATACCGTAAAACATAGCTAATGCAGCTGGCAACCCCACTGGACCGCAATGTGTGGCACACACCTTGTCACCGGGTGCCACCAGTGGTCTTGCATAAATGATCTCTGGCAGGTCCTGCCAGGGGGCTAAGAAGTCATCTCGATCAATGATACCTGTAGGACATTGTATTGGGTTAGCTGCAGATACTGTTGCCAGCAATTTCTGCCACATCGCAACCAGCAGGCGTAGTATTCCTTGGGGTTCAGGTACTTTGGTATGTGAGAATGTGTGATGTCATGTACTGCACAGCACCTAATAAGTGCTTGAAACTTGCATCATTTATGCAAGCGTATTGGCAGTGGAAGCGCCAGCATGGTTTGGCGTTATCAGCTTCCAAACGGGGTGCGGGGCCAATGTCAGGTTTGCTTTCGGTTGCTACGTACAGGCTTGCGCAGTTTGTCAATGCATGGCACACTCACCTGTTACTGGTGCATTTATGGAATATTCCGCCAGCCTCACAAGTGGCCTCCTGGCTATGAGGGGCTTGGCTGGCAGTCCACAACTGGCTAGCAGGTGCTCCTCAACCAGGTCAACACCCCACACAACACGATTGATGTCCCTGAGGAGGAAAAAGTAGTTGGTAGTGAGGCACAGCATGTGGTTGAGAGCCAGAGCTCATTTTGTCTTTTTCCTCCTGCAAACTTCAAAAGCAACTGCTGCTGAGGCTGTGTACAGACCTGTACATGTATTTTATAGGCTGCTTGCTCTTTAGCAAAGGTTGACACAACAGAATACTTTGCACCACCCTTCAGCGGACTGAGCCATATCCCAGGCAGCAAGGCTCTCTGACACTAGATGAAGGAGGAAACTTGCTGTGAGGCTGTCCTGGGCAAGACTGGGCAAGAATGATCAATGGCTTACAACCTTTATCTGTGATTTGTAGGTTTGAACAGTTTCCAGTGCCTACCAAAGTATAGTCTGTCTGAGAAAGTTTAGTGTGGCTGACCATACGACGCACACGCATGTCAGTTTTAAGACGGTAACAGTCGGACCATTGGCCTATAACAACCAGCACGACAAGATTCGTTCTTCACCTACAGTACACACCACATGCCACTCAACACTCACCGCACGCCTCCTCCCCCCATGCGTGCATTAACCTCTATCAGCCGAGGCCCCCTGCTGGTTGCCTTCAACTCAACATGGAAAACACCCAGGTTGAACCCCAACACCTGAAGATAACATTCGACAGTGCACTTCACCAAGTCAAAGACTGATACTGAAGTAGCTGGGGGATAGAGGCAAATAGAAATTGGAGCAAAGGAATTCAAACATTTGTGCTTCATTGTACTATGTGGGTTGCACCAGGCATCTTGGGGTTGTCCAGGCTGTTCCTAGGACTCAATGGACCACAAGATGAACCACACTGGGCCTCCACTAAATCAGCATTGCTCAGAGTTGCCAAGTCTCTACCTTCCTACCTTAACACTTGCTACTGCCAGGTCTATGAGCTTCCTTTGTGTTTGTATGGGCAGTATGCTGGGGCAGTTGCTGCCTGTCTCATTGAAGTAGGGCTCAATGGTCGGCCAGTTGTCAGTGACAGCTCCATAGGTGCACTCCCCGTTTGAAAAAACAAGGTCAACATCCACCTAGGAATATGCGGCAGCACAGGTAATTTATGGATGCTGCTAGTCCCTGTGTTGCAGTCAGTCATTGATACTGTTACATAACACACAGCAGTGGAAACAAAAATATGTTGTGATGGCAGAGGCATGGTGTTGAAGTGCAGTTTAACCGATATTAGGGCTTCAGCAGTGACAAGCTGGTGTTGTGATGCCTAGTTGACACTGATGCTCAGCAGTACTACACCACTGGTGAGACCCATGTCACATGAGATTGATCACAACCCCAGGGCTGTTCCTCCCATATTGGACACCAGCAGTCCCAGGGCAGCTATTCTTGAGAAAAGGATCATTACACCAGGTTACACGTGGATGCTTTCACCGTTTAAGATGGTACTCTCCACTGCAACAGTGATATTGCTGTTGTAGTGTACATACAAGTACAACAAATTGCATTACATTGCATTGTGTTGTGCTGTAGTATGGTACTCTCATGTCAATAGCAATGATTCACCTCGTGACCGTCCAAGTACTCCTCCATCATGAGCGTGCTGCTGACAAACTGCTTGATCTCTTCCCGCTTGTTCTGATTGATCTCCTGCCCCTCAGCAGCCTGGATGATGTGGCCCTATAAATGCAGGACAGGGGCCAAGCAACTGAGCCCAACACCTGCTGCGGTACAGTACTAAGTCTAGTAGTAGTGGCAATAGCTGTGAGCTCCGTCCCGGCTCTAAAAGCCATATGGATGAGATTGTAGCTTATTGCTTATTGCGTGCAGATGTCTGTGCACACATTGCACATGTCGTCACTATCACAGCTGATTCAACACTGTGCGCCAGGTGTATCCATCTACACTGCCTGTATTTGCAGTGTCAAATCAGCACCCAACGCAATGAAACCAAGAGCCATATTTCCTTGGGCTGCTGCTTTGTATTGCCAGCAGCATCATACAGACAGCAGCAATGGCTTTGACAGCAATCACAGCTGGTTCTCGGGCCAGTGTGGTCTGCTGTGAAATACACCAGCTGTCAGTGGCTCACCTCATCATCCAGAAAAAGGCTTGCAATTGTTTTCTGAGTGAATTCCACCTTCTGCTTGAGCTCATTGATGTTGTCCACACGCACAACACCCTGCACCCACCACATCAACACATGCCTCAGAACAATTACAACTGCTCGGTTGCTGTCAATGAGTTGATTCAAGGGTGACAGGTCTAGCAGGCCTGATACATTTTGCCATACATACATGATATGTAAGCAAGTCAAAAGGCAGTGGGCAACAAAACAGACTCCAGCAATACAGACTCAGTAAAAATCAAATGCAAAAAAGACACTCAAATTCTTTGTTGAGGTTCAGGTAGTCACATAGAGCCAATGCCAGATGCCATTTATGGTAAAATTATGCTGGATTGAGCACCACAAACACTCAAGAATTGGCTTGGGGTACTGATTTATGTCCCAGGCATTGCACTGCTCAGAGGAGCAAATAATAACTTCCTGCCTGCTCACCATAGATGCTGCTGCTGCTATGGGCTTGATTACTGCTGGAAATCCAACTACTGCTGCTGCTTTGTCACAATCTTCCAGCCCTGCAAGGCAGCAGCAGTAGGCGTTTCAAGTTGCACAAATGACATAAACCTGCTGATGCTGATGATGATGATGATAAGCAGTGGGGTTCTGCATACTGCCTGCAACAATACAGAAACTAGCACATGAATGATACAAAGTCAATGCAGGCTCTGGCCAGGCAGTTGCACTGAGTTGCACTGAGATGATCCCCCACATGCCTCAGAAACCTGTTGGGGGAAGAAATAATATCCACTGATCTCTCAATCTGATCTTGCCCCTGATCTTGCCCCTCTGCAGCTGTCAAGGAAAGACTTCTCAAAAGTAACAGCTGCCTACAGGTAGCCTAGCCTGCTCACCGTAAATCAAAGCATGTTTGGGTGATGGAAGGTTTGCTGCTGCCATAATTCTGCGAGTGGCAGACTTGTCACGAGCCATATCTACTGCTGAAGGAGGGTTGCCTGCAATCATGGAATGCAGGAAAATAACGATCAGCAATACAAGCGATTGCTCATGGCTAAAACTATCACTCAGCAGCTCTGTCAACCTCACCTGTGACCGTTGCAAAGCCAGAAGGCGCATAGCCTGATGCAGCCAGTAACCTATATGAGGCATAACCTCCAGGCAGGATCTGTTCTGTTAGGTTGCCTGAGACAGTGTGATATAATTTAACACCTGCAGACACACCTGGTAGTCCCAGTCTTTCAGCCAGCCTTGCTACCAGCTGTACCGCAAACTCATTGAAGGTGGTCACTGCGTCAAGGCCGATGCTGTCCCTGACAGCCATCAGTGCCTTGAGGGCTCTGTCATGAACGGTGTCAGTCTCAGCAAAGTCAAGCGGAATGAACTTCTCAATCAGGCCTTCCTGAACCAGGACCTGTGACCAGCTGAGGTGACAGCAGCAGCAGCAGCAGCAGCAGCATGCAGTAGGAGTCGATGATAAACCCACAGACACATGAAACAGAGCCAATAACCGCAAATTGATCTGCAAAAATGACTCTCGGGTGTGTGACAGTCTTATTACTTTGTTGAGCAGTGCCAGCTGGTGCTCGCCTGTCCGGTCCGTCCAGTACAATCGAGCGGACTCCAAGCTCCTTGGCTCTCTCAAACACAAAGCGCTTGCCGCTGTAGCCTGCTGTGATGAAGGCCACCACTGAGCCACGCAGCACACCACGCCTGAATGCACTGCCCGCTGCTGTGCGACTGCTGGCACGACCCTGGCAGCACAACAAGCAGGGCAGGGAGTGTGGAAACGACAATAACTGGCAACATCACGACCAGCAGCAGCAGCAGTAGCAGCGGCATAGCAAGCAAAAGCCGAGCAGTAGCCTGTCCTGAGAGGGACGAGTATTGCAAGTTCAGCAGGATGCTGCTGCATAAGTGATGTCAACTGACTAGGTTTAGTGTGGTTAGCTAAAAGCGGAAGTTCTGTTGGCCTGATAATGCCATAAGTAGAAGAAAGGTAAGATGACAGGTAAGCAGAATCCAGTGGGCCGATGATGCAGCAACTGGAAGGAAAATAACAAGTCAGATGTGCCAGGACACTACTTGTCAGCATCAGATGACTCACTGCAGGCAGTGACCCAAACTTGACTGCTGCTGGTGATGCTGAGCAAGCAACATTTGCCCTCTCAGTGTGAGTCAGCCCCTTTGGAAGGCTTCCAATCACTGCAGGGGTGATGAAGTTACTGCGGTAGCTGCCGGGCTGCAACAAGAAGCACAGGCAGCAAGCAAGTGGCTGATGTGAGTGATGAAAATTTTCACGTGAAGATGACAGGTATATGCATGAGTTTTTCAGATGAGAGCATGACTGTGTACTTGTCATGAGTGAAAGTGTCACTGGTTGAAGGGCGGTGGGTTCTGGTTGGCACATGTCAGGGTTTAGGAGACAGTGTCAAGCCCAATGCACTCGCTGCTGGAAATTGATGACACTGCTGGTGCTATACTGCGACGGGCATACTGCATCAGTATGAAAACTTCATGCAGTGATATTTTTGTGTGAGCTCACCAGCGATGCTGGCAGCATTTCCTTGCCATCCCTCCTGTGCTGTGGGTGAACTTCATAGTCAACCTGCAGCAGTATAATGGGCGTTGAGTGGTGGTGCGGGGGTTTCGTGTTGCTGTGTTGGTTGCTTGCCGGTGCCACCAGGTGCCACAAGCCAGATGAATTTCCTGCCGAGCTGCTGCTGCCTCACCCCTGACGCACTGCTGCTTACGGCTGCAGTATGAAGGTGGCTTCAAGAGACAAGGGAGAAGGCTTTGGCGCTCTCTATAATGGGCCTGGTATGGCCGTTGCAAACAGCAGCAGAAGCAGATGATGATGCTGGACATGTACTTCATGCATTCAAGTCCCCAAAGCTGGGCTGCCTGACAAGTGAAAGTTGCTCCCCAAAGATGCACTATGCAGTCAAAGCGATTGGAGCAGATCCCAGCGAAGTTTATCCAAAGAGTGACCAGGAGTGACTCAAAACTCCGGTCCCGTCTGCACGCACCAACTGCTGTCCATCCACGCCGATGGCATTATGCTTCGTATGGCTAGGTACTCTTAGGCTGCTGAGGTCTGTTACGAACTCATCAAGGTCGTCGATCAGGCTATCGTCATCTGCTGCTCCTTCGACATAACTTCCATCCCCCACAGTACTCTCTGCTTGATCCTCTTCAGGGTTAAGAAGGCAAGGAAAAGCGTAGTCGTTCTGAAAACTGCTTTGTCGCTCAATCTTAGGCTGTAGCTGCGCGGGGACAGGAACAATTCCGGATGAGAGGGCTTTGGCGAGTTCTCCAACCATATTGCAAAGCAAACCACACAACAGCAGATCACATGCTTCTCAGCTTCCAGCGGGTAGAGCTACCGCACTTTGCAGCTATTATGCGCGACGCCAGCTGGAAGGAGGCAGTAAGTGTTAGATTAGCAATGCTGTCACTAGGGTTTCCCGCGGTGAACTGTGGTGCACAACGCATGATGACTTCTTTTTGCAGGTGCTTACACTGTCAGCACAGCCATAGACAAGCAGCTGGACCAGTACTGCAGGCAGCAGTTGCTTCAAACAAGGCTTGTCAAGATACGATACTTGCAGACAACCCAACCCTCCATCCTGCATCCCATCAGGATCCCACTTGGGTCGCAACAAGACAACCATTCCCTTATTACGTATTTAAGACAAGTTCATGGTGTGCAATATTCTCACCCAGGACAGCCGGGCTGTGCCGGCAGCGTGCCACGGGTGCTGCATATCAGTCATCCCGTGAGTGCCACTCACCATGCTGGTGGGGCAGGTGGCAATGGTGAGCAGCTAAGAAGCTTCCTTAAGGTCAGCAACCATTACCAAGGGTACAACCTTCAGCAGTCTACTGCAGTAGGCTACTGTAGCCTACTGTAGTGAAAGCGAGGATGATCAGGGGATCATCAATTCTCAGAGGATAGAACATCGTGACCCTGGTCATTGTGGAAGCCAGATACCCAAAAAGGGATTCGAAAGAGAAATCGTGTGAAGAAAAGACTAGAAAAAGCAGCAGCAGCAGTTTCATGCCCAATCCTTCTAGCCTCTGAGCCCACCTGCCACCCAGGGCATCAAAGACATGCCCGGAATTTATCTCCTTCAACATCATCAGCAGCAGGCCTTTTGGGCATCATGCACATCCCCTCGGGGCGTGAATGTGTACAGTACCTGCCGCTGGCGCAGTACATATTCACGTCCATGGGGATGTGCATGGTCTGTACAATGCAGGAGTCCCAGAATTTGCTAATTTGTTGAGATGATGCCATCATCACAAACAGTGTTTGTGACCAGGCAAACAGCCATCCCCCTCATCAGCCGATGGTACAAACTCAGCCAATGTCTGTTCTTGTGAGTGTTAATTCATGACCTGCAATAGAAAAGTTGTGGTGATTGCTCCAAAGGGTCCAATGTCTTACGCCAACTCCTGGGTTGTCGTGCACTCAGTGCTTGGTATGGCGCTCGTACTATGTAATGGTTTGATGATCATGCATGATGCCACACTGCATAGGGTTGCTATACCTGTCTAATACACACCCTAATAACAGAGCAGTGGCCCGAAAGTGACCAAGAGGTTGATACCAAGAGATGATACCAGCCTTTGCCAAGCAAGTGTTAGTGCTGCCGCAGCGGATAGTGAATACCCTCCGATGATGCTGAGGCTGCAGCCCCGGCTGAGCAGGAGGCAATGGCAAAAGGCCACAAAGTCTGTGGCTGTTCAGAAACAGCTACTGCTGTAAATAATTTGCAGCTTCATGTCGCACAGCGGGCTGACCGAGTCACACATGGCATGATGGTGTCATGCAGGTGGCTTGAGGTGGGCAGGGTTGCTGCTGCCAGCACAACTTGTTGCTGCCTGCACCCGATGCGGCTGCCTGCATTTGATGTTGAAGGGCTGCTGATGCTGATGCAAGTACTGCAATGAGCTCCATTGCTGTCACAGTAGACACACTTCATTGCTGGTGCAGTAGACACACACTGCTGTTTTCTGTGCAAAGTGTCAAAGTCTGCAGCATCAGCATGACCTTGTGCAAAGTACTGCTGCAACATGCAGCAGAGGGACACCTCACTGCAATTGGACACTGGATGGACCATTGCTTATCCATGCAGCAGATCATGACTTTCACAGACACCAGCACGCCTGCGGAAGCACACTTCTGGTGCTGTTACCGCTGTGGCAGTGGCCTTGCAAACATTGCTACCTGCCTGCACTGCTCAGCGGGCAGCCATTGCCAACTTGATGCAGCTGCCTGTGTGTTACTTGTACTACTGCGCTTTCTGCAGCCAGCTCAGTGTCGAGGCAACAAGCAGCCAGCTTCAACCATGCCTAAAAGTGAAAGCATCTGGGCATGGTTCAAGCTGGCTGCTTGTTGCCTCGACACTGATGTTGCTGCTCCTGCTGCTGCTGACGCCCACCTGATTTCAGGACTAACCTTGCAGTAACATCCTATAGGCTTCGTATCTAAAGCATCCCCAAGCACCTGATCCCACACAAGAAATGCTTCCTGTGAAGGTTGACAGTGTCGACTTGACACATGCCGCCGTGCAGCAGCGTTTAGGCGTGTGCGCACTGAGAGCTGCTGTATGGAAGTACTGATCTCAGACGCAATCAGTAGGACGCTGAGGAATGCGTGATGGAAAGTATGCACTTCATCAACAGATGTAAGCAGTTGTGGATGGCCTGCGGGCGACGACAGGATGGTGGCTGCCAACAACATATATCAATGAAGAGTAGGTTAACAATCTCCAAGCGCTTGAAATTGGTTCTGAACCTTCCAGATGGGCTTCCGGAAGCCTGGAAGGTCGAGAGGGTTTGGGCGGTTTTGGTGAGAGCTCTCTCAGGCAGCGATATAGCCGCGCTGCCTGTACATGGAGTTCTTTTGCGGCCCATTATCCTCATAGGTCCTGTGCCAGCATACGTACGTACGTACCTGCACACAGCCAGCTTATTTGATCACACACGTCGCAAGTCCGCGTTTATACTTCAAGATCTTTGTATCAAAGACGCAGCAAATATGGTTTCTTCACTACACGCTGACATCGACCTGTTGAAGTGAGTGTCTGTGCTTGCAACCGGCAATCATTATGGTCTAGACGTGATTTCGCATTTTTCTGAGTGGCATCCGCTTGTATGCATGCTTTTTTGGTACTTGTGACTGTAATCGATGCACTCACGTACAGGCCTGGTGTTTTGCGGGTCTGAGAGGGCTTGCTTGCACCTCCTGTACCCGAACAAACGAACATGCAGCACAGTCCACTGCTCTTATATGTGTGAAAAAAACCCTCTCATTGATGACGTACAAATCAGGCCTCGCACACGCGCTCATCCGACGTCCCTTCTCCTCCTGTCTTTGCAGCCCTCCAAAAGCTTTGGAGCTCCAGAAGCACAAGCTGAAGAGGCTCGTTCAGGCCCCCAACAGCTATTTTATGGATGTAAAGTGTGCTGGCTGTTTCCAGATTACGACGGTGTTCAGCCACTCGCAGACAGTGGTTTTGTGCAGCAGCTGCAGTACCGTCCTGTGCACTCCTACTGGTGGCAAAGCTCGCCTGACAGAAGGTGCCAGCTTCAGGTGCGCTTCATATAGGTTGGAAGTTCCGCACAGGTTGCCAAGTCGTGCAGTTGTGGTGGCAGTTTGCCAAAAGCATGCATGCATGGCACAGCATAGCATAGCATAGCATGCGCTTTTTGCTGTCAACCAGCTGCAGCACAGCCACAACCAACCCCTGTCTACTTGCTGTCTCCCCCGTTCCTGCAGACGAAAGGGTGACTGAGCCAAGGCAAGGCCGATTCTTTGCTGAGAAGATCAAGACCCAAATGAAGACAGATAACCGAGATGACAGCGCAGCAACCCATCGGCAGCAATGGTGATGGCTTGGCAGTGTCCTGCTGCAAGCTATGGCTGCCTCTGCAGTGTTTGCAGCCCAAGCTATGGCTGCCTCTGCAGTGTTTGCAGCCCAAGCACTTCCAGCAGTGCCCTTGAAAAGGCACAGAGCTGTTTCATTGATGACTGTTGTGGCAGCTTGCTGCTGCAGATGTACAGCAGTGTTAATGCAGCAAATGCAGACCCTGTAGCGCTGTTAGGGTAGTGTTGGATGATCAGACATCAGTAGGTTGATACTAGGTCCCCTTAGTGCTACGTACTTGGAGCCATACACTAATCTCGGACAGCAGTGAAACAAGCTGATGACCACAATGTCAGCAGCATAGAGAGAGTGTTACATACGCAGGCTATTGGTGTTTTTGTAGCATTTCTTCAGGATCAGCAGTCTAGCATGCAGGTTGTTGGAGGTATTGTTGCTCTCATTACTATTGGTTCAGTTGTGCAATCACTGCTGTATTGCATCTTGCGGTATCTACTAGCATGTCTAGCATGTGTGTCATTGTGTATGCGTTTACTTTTCTTTGGCCCTTGACACTGCTGCTTCTATGCTGCTCCCAGCACCTTGCCAGATCTTTCATCTCTGTTCTTGCAGCTGCAGACCTTGGGGACTGCTGACACTTGTAGCATATCATGTAGTGCTGTTGGTAGTTTTGTGCAAACTGTGTACAGTTGTTGACAGAACACAGTCTGCTGCCAGGAGTGCCTTGTATGGGTAGTCTGGGTAGTTGAGGTGTTTCTGCTGCCATTGCATTAGGTATTCTCATCTTCTAGGCCAGGCCTTGCTAGGTCAGCAAAGTATGCAGCATACGCTGTTGCAAGACAGCGTGTCTTCAGTTGGTTGTCCTGTCCTTGTGTTGGTTTATTCAAATTGTCAAGTCCGGCCTTCTTGTATCAGTAGTGCTCTGCCAAGGTCTGATATTCCGACCTTGGTACACTTGTTGGCAAGTCACCCGCCCTTTGTCCCCTGCAGCCATTCTGCTGTGCTGTGCGAACGCTGCTGCTCCTGACGTCACTCCTGCATTTGTTGCGACGCGGCTCATGTGCACAGGCAGCAGCAAGTATCACTCACACTGACACACGACATTCATGTTGTGACACAGCCTGTGAGAAGTTGTTGAGTCACCTGGGATGTTACCTG
The DNA here is from genome assembly GCA_018290735.1 of Coelastrella sp. MACC-549. Taxonomy (NCBI): domain Eukaryota; kingdom Viridiplantae; phylum Chlorophyta; class Chlorophyceae; order Sphaeropleales; family Scenedesmaceae; genus Coelastrella; species Coelastrella sp. MACC-549. The sequence goes on along the minus strand of JABEVS010000175.1, from coordinate 77,406 downwards.
GCTCACGCCTACATACGTTGATTGAGCAGATGCATAACATCTCTGCGCAGCATATACTGCTAGAGATCACTGGCAGCGATCTCTGTGTAGTACACACACATGCAGGCCAATGCCATTGGGCCAGTGGTGCATGTAGTTGGCAGTTGAGTTGTCACCTGCAACAAGAGTCGAGTTGGATTTTTTCAAGTGGTTGCTGTGTCGCACTGAATGTACGCCACACTCGGAAACATCTCACCCACAAGGAAGGAAGGAAGGTTACACTTTCCGCCTCAAGGCCCTTGGAAAAAGTACTTTAAGTTGGCGGCTCAGCCACACTGGCACATCAAGATGAGACCACCCTCAGGGGACGCCTTCAAGGCAGAAAGTCCCCAGGATTGAGGCTCAGTGGTGGTCAGTGTTTTCACCCACAAGTGTCATCAGATAGTCTACCACCTGCTAGTAGCTATGCCAAGATCAATCCCTCTCATAGATTGGCAGGGATAGCCCTTTCATTCCTTCCTGCCTGGCAGGAAATGCCAGAAAGTAGGCTTATAATCTCAAGACCACCGGTGTTATGGCGTCTTGACAAAACGGCAACTTACTGGAAGCACAAGTTCAAATCAGCTGCACTGGCAGCGTGGCTGCATCCGGACCAACAGACATAGATGACTGTGACTTGCAGCAAGCTCAGCTAAAGCATATGGCATGGCAGCATGTGCTGGTCATGAGTAAGAGGCTCTGAAAGGCAACACCAAACTTCTCTTGTTATAGCAACCAAATCAGGATAACAGCCATCTGTAAAAGTCCAGTGTCTGGCTATCAACAGGCAACGTGAACTCACTCAACTGCAGCACAGGCTCAGGTGGCATGAAGCTTCCTGCTTGGTCTAACCTAAGATCTGCTGCTGTCAACCCTGTTGCTGCTGCATACAACTGTTGCTGCTGAGCATGCTGCTGTTGCTGCCGCAACAGCTCTTCCTGCTGCTTATCAAGTTGCTGCTGCTGTTGCTGCTTCTTGTGGTCCTTACTGTGACGGGTGTGTTTGCTGCTATCACTGCTGTTCAGTGCATGGTGTGATGAATGAAGGTTTAAGGTAGGAGGGTTGGGCAGCAGCATTGGAGAAGCCCCAGACCTGCAGCAGCAACAGCAGCCAATGGGCGTCTGCTGTATGAGGACAGCCGAGGTCTGCAGGTTACGTCAGTGGGGTTGATTGAATGGCAGCAGAGAGAGCACACCCAAGGCACAGCATATTTATTCTGTTGCAGGTGAGAGGTGGGGCGCCGCTGCCAACAAGCTGTCAGCTTGTGCTGCTTGCCAAGTAGACTCTACTGAGAGAGGTGAAAAGGGGCGTAGGCCATGACATGACATGACATGACATGACATAAGACACCCAGGTGCACTGTACAGTAGCACTGCACTGTCAACAACCACATTGCTTACAGTTATGCAACCCCGCTGCAGGTTTTGAAGCAAATCACCCTCTCACATACTGGGTTCCACTGTGACAACAGACCACACATACAGTTGAGCAAGCTCACTCACTTGAGTCCATTAAGCACTTCCACCCTTGCCGGGCTGACACAGAACTCCAGCCATGATGGCAGTACTGGTGATGGACCAGAACTCAAGTGTCCATGCTCTGCATTTGCCGGCACTACCCAGATGTCTGCCCAGAGATTTGTCCCATCTTTTGGGGCAAGTAGGTCAACACTGGGCGTCCGCTCGGCGAGGGGTACCAAGTCCGTGCTGCTGCCAATGACGACCCAGACATCACCAGCAAGCAGGGCCCGGACATGCTCCTGGGAGCTGAAGAGACGCGCCTGACTTCTGAGTTGACGTACCTGCTGCCGCACTGTTTCCCTGTCAAAGCCGGCTGCCAGCAGATCTGCTTCAGAAGAGTTGAAACCTGGGTTCAGACAGCAGCCAGGAGGACAATGGAAACCTTGCGGGTCTTTGTACAAAGGCACATTCCCCTGGAGCAGAAGCCTGGTTAAGGATTGTGCGGCACATAGGTATAGATCGCATAACAGAGTGTTGCTGATCCTAGAGGAAATACCCCTGGTGGTTCCACAGATGCACATGGCACCATGCAGGCATGCCAATCTCTGCAATAGTACTACATGAGCACATGCAGTACATCACAATCAGTCAGCATTGAGTCTCCAGTCCTTCTATATCCTGCGCCAGCATCACTTATTTCTGTTTACCTATTCCTGGATGATTGAGTGTCTTCAAAGCAATGCCGACAAACTCTCTTGGATTGTCGGGAAAAGCAATCCTGCCTTTCAGTGCTGGCTGCAGCAAGTCTGACCAGCTGTTGATGGGGCTGCGGTTGTGCCGCTGCAGTTGGTCCCGCTTGTAGGCAACCAGCATAGCGCCCCACCTACATTGGCCACACATGCAAAACAGCAGCAGCAGCCGGGACCTTGAGTCAGCATCAACTTGGCAGGACAACTTGCTTTGGGGCAGCAGCTGCTGAGTGATGGCCAAAATCATTCAACTGGCATGGTTGACTTGACAGTACAGGCTGATTTCTCAACAGGATTGTTAAGATGGTGCGGGCACTGCATCCTGCATGCCGGCTTGATATCAGCAAGACTTAGTACATAGCCATACACCAGCATAGTTCACCAGGTGTACATACAGAAGTGCCGTTATGCTGCAGGGTGAGTGAACTACTCCCAAATCTCTCTGTTAAAGGTTACTGCGTGGTTTCACCTGTAAGGGCAACCCCAGACCTGTCCATGTTCACTCAACTCTCCTGAGTTGCTGTCCCTTTGTACCAGCTGCTGCCACCGCTTGGGCAAGCGCCTCCACCATCTGCAACAGCGACAGCGATACAGCATATATTGCAACCAAGCAAGAAATGCATGCACTTGCTCGTACAAATTCGACAAGAAGCGATTGGAATCGGCACTGGCCAGAGGTAAACAAACGACAACACGCAGCTGGCCCTGCCTTGCCACAGCGCTTGGCTGGTCAATTGCTGCAGACACAGCTGTGCTACCCAGCTACCTTGAAACAGCGCTTCAGCATTGCCGCAGATCGGCTGAGGAGCAGTACCTGTACGTCTCAGCAGAAGGTATGGGCTGCACTAAACGCCGCCTGATAGCAGGGCCCAGCCACCCATCACCAAGGGTGACAACATCAGCAACACCAGCACTGCGCTTTGCCCCCGGGTTCCCCAACTCATCAAACAGCTCCTGCAGCTGACCCCGTTGACCCAGCTCAAAGCCAGCATACTTGCCCAGACATTGCCTGCAAACCAGCAACATGTTCCTCAGCATGACTGAAAGAGATCAGCAGTTGAATGGATCGTCTCTGATCACCACCAGCTGATTGGAGATTCTATCCGGATGACGTTATTTGCACTCAGTCCTGCTGTTTGGATGTTAGGTGGTGCATACAACAGTGGCGGTGGTCATGACTCCGTGCTTGTGCCAGACAGCATGACATCTGCGTGTAAGCACCCCTACTATGTTGTGTCCAGGAGGTTGCATTGCTGCATGCACACAGCACGCTGACCAACCCCAATCAGCTGCAACTTCAAACAACAGAAAAGCATACGTTTGTGCTCGTCAAGTGGTATTCAAAGCATAGCCCAACTGTTGGTGCTGCAACTGTGTTCACGTTATCCTAATGTCAGGTAGTCACATGTCTGCAGCTCTGTACCTGAACTCAACAATCCACTGCTCAGGTATGCTCCCTCTCAGAGCCACAATGCTGAGCGTCATGCCATGCTCATAAACTTCCACCTGAGACCCATCTTTTAGTTCAATCTGCAATCCCACACACGTGAAAATGGGATTGACATCAAGCTTCGGTATTGTCTACAATCGTCTGACCAGCAGGAGACACATACCAAAGAGTTCTGCCGGCCAATCAAGGCCAACTGCTCAGGGGCGTGCAAGTCATGGGAATCACCAGATAGTGAGTAAAAAAGTGCCGTTATGCATGCATTGTTCATTTTTTACTTAGAACTGGCCTACAGCATCCTGTAAGCACTTCTTGAGGGCTGACCAACTGCTGCACTGCAGCACCCGATTGCTGAAGCTGGGCTTGACAGCCCACACAGAGCTCCACGGACATCAGCTGCATAGCTCACCGTCCTAAGGGCCCATGCAGGAAGGCGAGGGGCAACAAGGACAGCTGCACCAGCTGCCCCGGCTAATGCCGTTCGTCTACTGATGGCTGCAGCTGCGGTACTGCTGCATACGACTTTGCACACTGTGCCATTTCTCCGCTGGCAGGTAGGGCTTCGTGAGTGCTTATATATCACATGCAGCTGTTGTACCCGCCGCAAACAGTTCGGGCTGCAGGGTGTTCCCCTGGCAGCGTTCACGGCGTCCATCTACGTAGTTGCGTTGCCTTTCAGTGCAGCATCCTAACCTCTTAAACAAAATAGCGATCCAATCATTCAAGTATGGAGACTCTCTGCTTCAGCTGCCCCGCTTAGAGACTCTCGCAAAGTTTGCGCCAGTGTTCGTGTCTGAAAGTGCCCCACTCAGGAGATCAGTGCAGTGTTCCAGCATAGGGGAGTAAGCGCTGTTCAGCTCTCATGAAACTCTGTCACCATCAGATGGCAGTCTCATTGGTAATGCTGAGTGTCACATGCTGTACACGATACTGTTATGTTACTGACTCAAACCCTGGACAACCAACCCGCATCATGTCGCAAGAGCAGGAGGCAAGGGGGAGCCAACAAGATGCAATTGTAAAGACTGTTAATGACATATCATTGAGACCAAAAGCCCCCAGTTCACAAGCAGTACTGCTTGCCAAGAGAGATCTTGGCTGGCATCCACGGGCATGGTTGCAACAAATGTTTCGGTTGATGCCTGCTACAGGCTGCTGTGCTGGTCCTCACCAAAGGACGCTAATAAATACGCTAGCAAGGCTGCCAGTGAAGTTGACTGTGCAATGGATAGTGTGCGCATGTGCAGCATCAACAAGGCGTGTATGACCATACGACACAGACCACTACACTGACACTGGCCGCAAACGCATGCGGCATGCATAACCTGTGTAGTGTCTTGATGCACCTGTACAGACAGATATCAAGATGCACTACATCTTTGCAGGAGTTGGACAGCTGAATCCTGAGCAGCAGAAGCTGCTATGCATAACATGCATGACAGATTGAAAGTACAAGTACCAGTTGCCTGACGAGTACTAGAAGGTGCAGGCTGAGGCGTCCTCAACATGTCTGAACCCATCTGCCTTGTATCATGTCCCATATAACACAGCAGTAGCCGCCTACACTCGCACACTCAGGACTGTAAAATCTCCACCTGGCAGCGCTTTGTAAGTGGGTGTCAGCTTTGTTGGGGGAGGTCAGTGTCACCGGCCTTCATCCTGCTTTGTGGCTGCCAGCAATTAGATACCTGCTAGTCTCAAAGCACTGGACTTTCTGTCAATTATGCACTCCACTGTCTAGAAGAAGCCTTGCGCTTTCCCATCGCAATCACACACGCCATGCATTCACCGGATGTGTACAGCAGTTCAACAAGCCGCGTCATGCTGATGCTCAATCAGGTCCCCCTGGCGGCGGTTGGACCTCACTGCTGGCACTGCTGCTGCTGCTGCCAAACACCCCCTCAAGGGCTGTGGCTGCGGTGTAATACTTGAGAGTTGCTGACAGCAGTTCCTTCTCTGCTCCCAACCGCACCATGGTGCTGTTCTCCTCTAGCAGCGCCTGCTGGGTGTACTTGCTGTCCTGCAAGCATCACACAGACCAACAGAGCATAAGGGTGACCATGATGCAACAGCCCAGTGACTTTTGCAGCATGTGTGATGCGCAAGGAAGCAACCAAGTGATACTGGCTGGCTGATACGGACTGATGTGGTTGATCATGCAGTGCCACATGGCCTTGAGCATTGTGAGATAAATGCCAGACGCTGCGTGTCAGCCAGGTGGTTGCACAACAGCTGTGCCAGCTTCTGCTTTTCCTCATGATGGGAGTTAATGTAGTGCACCAAGCCATGCTGGCTGAACAACTTCAACCCAAACTTACTGTGAACGCATGTGCTATCCAGTATGACAGCTGCTGAGGGCTTGACTCTGTGAGTTCAGCTGCTTCAAGACTTTCATCCTCCGCCTCTGACCCCAACCCTTCTGGAGTGCTGCTACTGCTGCTGCTGCTCCTGCTACGGCCTGCTATTCTGCTGCGGTTCATTTTGAGGTGGAGGCGCAGGACATTGCGGAACAGGTCTGCCACTTCAGATGACAGTTTCTTGGCCTGTGGCAGCAGCAGGCGCAATATTGGTCAGTACAAAAGCTGTAAGTAGTCATGGAATGGAACAAGGCAGTGCATGGTGTTAGGATCTTAGTGGCCAACAAGTGCTCCGTTCCATATGGAATGCCACTGCAGCTCATGGAGCCAAACGAGGACTACATGCAGCATACCTCTGTTCAAGAATACTTGCCTGGGTGGCGCAGGCAGAAAAGCATGAGCTGTTGGCTGCGGAAATGTGGCAGAAGGGTGTACTTGATATGTGGTGAAGAGTGGTGTTATGGACCTGTTCTACCCACTAGGCAGAAGCAGCACACTATCAAATACAGTACTCACAATCTGATGCCATGACTTTGACCTGTAACAGAACTTATTATTACCTCTTCTGAATCATCTTCGTCTTCTGGTAGCACCTCTACATCGCAGATAAGCACTGGCTTCTCTGCTACTACCTTGGTCACTTTGAACCGCTCAAGACCCTTGTTTGTAACATACATGCGGCCCCCAGGTTCCAGCACAAAGTCTTGAATCTCTAAAGTCGTGCCGATGGCGCTGAGGCGGCCTCGCTCGTCCACATAGCACATGCCGAATCTTCGGCATCCTGCAAAGGGCGACTCCTGCTGTACTAGTCCCTCATCTACATTGTCTGCACCCGCCAGTAATGTGTTGAAGAGTACACGGTACCTGCATGCAGGCATATAGACATGCATTGACAGCAACACAATCATGCTCAAACTCCAAAGCTTGCGTGTACATACTGTGCACTGTGCAGGGCTGCTGCTGATGCCGACTGATTTGTGGACCTGCAAAAGGTTGCTGCCACAGTAGGGCAGCATGATAATGACATAGGCTGGTCAAAGCGTTGCCACATGGAGCATGAGAACTTCAAATACTATTGGGTAGCAATCTGACGAGTGTAGCGTGAGCCATGACTTCAGCTACCAGCCTGTGCAGCTGTTGCCATAGCAGTGTGTCCTACCTGGCCTCGAAGATCATGAGAGGCACAACAGCATGGGGCATCGCCACCACCCCTAACGGAAATATAGGCATCTGCTTACGTACTGGCTCTCGATTTGAGCTGGACGCATGGCACACAAGCCTAGAATGCCGTTGCAAGCGTTGCTGTGGGTTAATGGTCACTGGGCGCGGTGCCAGCTGCGTAGCTGCATTTGCACTGACTGTAACGCGCAAGTGTTGGGTTACATGCAGCTGTGGCGTGCTTAATGGCACAGGGAGGCCGCAGGTTGCTGGCTGTGGCCGTGACCACACGCGAGATGGCTGGGGGGTGGCAAGTGCCATGGAGGGATGCTCTGCTCACAGTCAACAGTCTCTGGATAATGATCAGCCTACAGCAACGCTCTCAAACGAGCACATACGCACGCATCTCCAGGAACAACGGTTTAGATACCGTGCATACGACCCAGCAGCACAGGTTAATTAAGCAGCTGTGCCTTTAATGAAGACAATGTGCCACTGACCTTTGCAGATTCAAGGTCGACAGTCAAGTGACAATAACCCATAGCAGGACAAAAGTACTTTCCGCGATTCACTGCGAGCAGACACAAGCCATCGACACTCGATTTCCAAAACAATATTTTTGCAAAGAATTACATTGAAGGGCAGTTTCATTGTTCGCCTGGTTGCTGTCTTTCGGTACAAGGGCCCGGCCTTGGAGTCGAGTCGTAGCGCCGCCTCAGCAATGGCTGTTAGTAGCACTCCAGGCAGACAGCCTGGTGCGTGGCCCTTTGAGAGGCAGTGTCTCCGCAGCCCAGCGGAAAAGCAGTTTCTGTTGGAAGTACAGCTGACGATTCTGCGTTCCATGCAGACACTGCCGCAATCAAGCTTTTGAAGCAAGCAATAACAATCATATGCAGACATACAGCACTTGCACTGTGGATTCCTCTGGCAGTGCTGCTGGTAAGTTCTAACACATTGCCTGCTGCAGCTCGCACAAGCTGCTTATGCCACGATGAGCACTATCTGAAGAAAAATAATGGCTGTAGGGCAAAGCGATGCGGCTCCATAACTTGGGGGAGCTGCAGCAAATGGTTGCGATTGCGCGGGGAACAACATTGAGCATTGACCTGGTAGGCGGAGCCATTTCCTGCACTAATCACCTTGCAGATTTGTTAAGCAGCAGTAGTTAAGCACCTACTATCACGTCGGGATCCATTGCATCTTCATTTGCTGCAATGCAGCACCTAGCACTTCAACAGGCGGGGGCATCAGGTAACCGGCCCAGCTTAGACCTTGAACAATATGATCTTAGCCATACTGGAGCTAATATGGATGGCTGCAAATATTTATGCAGTCTCGTCTCTACAGTAACCCAGTATCAGCATGGCAGCATCAACCTTACCGTCTATCCTGACCATTAGTCTGCCTTGTATGATCCCTTGAGGACAGCTCAAAACTAGCAACCGTGTGCGCCTCTGCTACTTCCTTGCTGTGTAGTTCTCTGTAGTGTTGATATCTGCCATGGCAGCTGCAGTTCTGGGATTATGGAGGATGCTCAACAAGCCTGCAGTGTATCTTGTGGACTTCGTGGCTCAAAGGCCTGATGACAGGTGCGGCCGTCCAGTACACTGCATCACAGCTCAACTTACAAAAGGATGATGGCTGACTGAGGAACCAAGCCGCAAGCTGGTTGATTTAAACCCCACATGCAGTATTCTGCAGCGAGCAAGCAACACTTACTGAGTATTTTGATGCCCAACTCACTGTGGAGCGGCTGCTTTACTAATGTATATGAATTCACTTGTAGCACCTTGGCTGAAGCACAGCAGAGGGGCACATGCCTCCTGTCGTACAAACGGTAAAATCAATCACCGCCTAAACATTCATTAAGTAGCCAAGATCAGTGCTGCTCCCTAACCATGCTCAAGCCCTCTATGCCATGGCTGCCAACTTGGCCAACCGGCCCCTCATGTTTGCAACTGTCCTGCAGCTGGAAGCACAGCCGGTATGACTCCGAGATGTACGCCGAAAACAGCAGGCAGTTCAGCAAGGAGGCGGTTGACTTTCAGCGCAAGGTGCTGTGGTTTGGCGGCCTAGGCAATGAGACATACCTGCCCCCCTGGCTGGGCAATTTCCCTCAGAACACCAGCATGGAAAATGCAAAGCTGGAGTTTGACTTGGTGGTTGTCAAGGCGTGCAGGTGGGCAAGCTGCAGAATGACTGCCTGACTGACTTGTAGGTGGCCTCTAGCTGGCTTATCGGGCAGCAGCAGCCGTGGCAAAGCTGTTTGTGTTGGCCGACCTGGCATCATATCTCTTCAGCAGCAGCTGCGCCCAGCCCGGGAACAGCAACAACAACTGTGTAACACTCCATAGCAAATGGCGTTTGCTGGTGCCATCCGCATGTCACCCAGTCACACTGGCTGCTGGCATACAGGTCATGCCTCTGCCGCTGACAGCCTGACAGCTGTCATTCTGCTGGGTCGGACTGCAAATAGAGGCAGCTGCTATACATACCCTACTGCTGATCATGGTGGCTGTAGCCCAGAACGAGGTAGATCAGGGTATGATGCTGGCTGATGCTACTGCTGCAGGGATCTGCTTGAGAAGACCAATGTACATCCAAGTCAAGTTGGAATTCTGGTCGTGAATTGCAGTCTCTTCTGCCCCACTCCCAGTCTGTGCGCCCACATCATGAACCATTTTAAGATGGGCAAGAACACTATCACTTACAACCTGGGAGGGATGGGCTGCTCAGGTGCGACATTTTATCGGCAGCAGGGCAGACATTACATGAAACAACCTATTTTCATGCACACTGCTTGATCACTGCCGCAGTGACACAAAGGCTTTGTGCTTGCAGTTCAACTCAAAATAGCATAACTGCCACTCACCTGTCTTGTGTCTGTCCTGCTGTCATTCTCTTTGGTGTTATGCACAGCAAGCCCCATCGCTGTGGACATGGCTCGTCAGTTGCTGGAGCTGTACCCTAACACATACGCTCTGGTGGTTTCCACTGAGAACATCACACAGAACATGTACAAGGGCACTCAGAGGTCAATGCTGATCCCCAATGTGCTGTTCAGAGTGGGAGGGGCGGCCATGCTGATGACCAACAAGCGCAGTGAGGCATGGTAAGCATTTTGTGCTTTTGAGAAAGTGCACAAGCAAGAGCAAGTTTGCATCCGTCATTCAGCAGCAGACTGCTTTAGTGGCTCATGGGCAATTGAGCCTAGCGGCTCCAGCTGAAGCAGCAAGCTGTGATTTCTTGGTGGATTTGGCCCCTGAAATGCAGTCCCACTCAAATGCAGTCATGCTAATTAGGTCTCGCCACCTGCTGACAAAGTAGGTTTGGATACTGCCAAACATGGCACTGAGGCCGTTGTTTGTGTACAGGCGCTCCAAGTACCAGCTGCAGACTGTGGTTCGTACCACATTATCTGGGGAGGATGCCTCTTATAATGTTGTGATGGAGATGGAGGATGCTCAGGGCTTTAGGGGAGTGAAGCTGTCAAAGGAGCTCATGAACATTGCAGGTAGTAGTAGACTCATTCACACGCTCATCCACAAGATAACCTGTGAACAGCTCACTGATAGAAGAGTCAATTTTGCTGCGCAAGAGCAGACTGGCCTGCATGCACCCGACTTGACACAATCAAGTCCAAAGGATAAATCCTGCTGCTTTGGATCTTCTCATTTACTCATAACCCTGCGCCCAATGTGAGTGAGTGGTTGCAGAGGAATCAGCTCGTGCACGTGCTTGTAGAGAAACCAGCAGGTTATTGCAACAAGGGTTGGTTGTCTCCTGTTGCAGGCAAGGCTCTGAAGGACAACATCACCACCCTGGGTCCTCAGGTGCTGCCGCTGGCTGAGAAGCTGGTGTTCATTGGTAACTTCATTGCCCGCAAGGTGCTCAAGCTGAAGATGGCACCCTACATCCCCGACTTCCAGGAAGCAACCGAGCACATCTGCATCCACACAGGTGCGTGCACCGGTGGTGGCTGAATTGCGGGCAGACATACCAATCAGTGCCTCTGTATGCCACTGGTGGCAGTGCCTGCAGGGGGTTGCAACAACAACAGCACAACTGCCTGGACAGCTGATGCTTCACAGACACCTTCTTGTGAGGCATTTTAAGCCCAATCATGCCTGCCCAGCTGCAGCCTGTCCTGAGCTCCGTAAAGGTGGCAATCTGGTACAGCAGTGGGCTCACTCATTCTGCTGGCAGGTTCTTTGAACAGCTTGTGCACACCTACAGGTGGTCGCGGTGTGATTGATGCCATTCAAAAGGAGCTCGGTCTCACTGACAACTATGTTGAGCCCAGCCGTGCAGCGCTGTACCGGTACGGCAATGTCAGCAGCAGTAGCATCTGGTATGTTCTGGGTTTCATTGAGCACTTCAGGGGCGTGAAGCGCGGTGACAAGGTGCTGCAGCTGGCTTTTGGCAGTGGCTTCAAGTGCAACAGTTGCGTGTGGGTGGCAAACAAGACATTCCAGGAGAACCATGATGCGTGGGAGGTGAGCATTGCTTGGCTGATCTGGTGTGTCTTGCCGCAATGCACACTGCTGTGGGTTTAAGTTGTGCAGATGGCCTGCACAGTGTCAGCAGGGAAACTGTCCATTGATGAGTGTAGCTGTCATTGGTAGTACACTCCACCACAATGTGGCCTGATTAGGCAGCACTCCTGCTTGACAACTAGTATCATTCGCTGTTTGCAGGGCTTCAACATTGCTGCCATGTATGATGATCTGTCCACGCTGGAGATTAAGCTCAACAAGCTGCTGGAGAGCAAGGGGGAGAGGCCACTGGAAAAGGTGCCTGGGAGCCCCTCGAAGGTGTCACCTGTGGTGCCTGTTGCAACGCATTAAGGGAAGCGGGCTACATCACTGAATGACAGAGGGCGCAGCCCCCTAGAATGTGACGCAGAAGCAGCAAAGGAAGTAGGATAGAGGGGTTTCCCAACTGGTGGCTGCAGGACCAGGCACAATCTTTCTGTGGCAGTGACCGGAATCCGAGGTACAGCAGCAGGTCCTGTTTGAATGATGCAGGAAGGGTTTGAGCTGGCAACCGGATTATTTGGCTTCATGGTGTATGTATGTTTGGGATTGCATGTGGGTCAGGTATTACAGGTTGATCTCTGGCCACATTGGGTCCACCTTGCATCAAGGTCGTGTGTGGGGTGTATAGAGAGTTGTGGGCCAGCCAATAGTCGAACAGAGTGATGGTTGCAGATTGGAACTCAACTTGTGATGACGTACTGGACCTCTGCTAGGGTTGTTCAGCAAGCACATGGCTGTTGTTGCAGAAACAAGGTTTGTGCGATAGCTGTCATCTGTCACAACCAGCCACTGCTTCAATGACACATCAAGTGCTGGGCATTGGTTGCTGGAATGAGATGAAGCATGTGTTGTTGACCCCCCTGTGACAGCAGCAGGGCATGTATGGCATTGCTGTGGGCGTTGCGCCCTCATTTCTGCAGTCGCCACTCCACTGCCCTAGTGGGTTGCTGCTGGGGCCTGGGCTGTTGTGCATGCTGTGACCTGTCATCAAGGAGCGCTTCATACATGTGTGGGCAGCCATGCATGAATGCAGCTTGAAGGGGAACTGCCTGCTGGATGATAGGGTTCATGATTCTAGAGAATTAAAGAGAGAGAGACAGCTTGCGGCCTTGAAGTATGTGCCTCTGCTGCATGTCCAGCAGTATAATGCCGCTGCACAACTCATTGTCAAAAGAATATGCGTACTTTTGCTCTTGTTGTGGTGCCCGCTTTTGCCTGGAAAGGATGGTGGTATTGACATGGTCAATGATTTGCCCAGCTTCAACACCACTGTGTGAAAGCATTATACCTGCCACTGCTGTGAGAGCAATGTGACACATGGTCATCACAAGGTATGCTGTTGATACCCCTGTGCTTGCTTGCTTCGCTTTTTGTGATCTAGTCCTGTTTGTGAGCATTGGTACCTGCATTACGCACTGACATCAAGTGGCTGGCATCCATTCTTACACTGTCATCACAAATTACATAAACCCAACAGGTTTGGTGGATTGTTGTGTTCTGTAGACAGGGTATATGACCAGCAGAACTCAGTGCAGTGCAGCTGCTGAGCGTTGCATTATTTGCAACTGCAGCTAGCTCAGTGGGGCCCTGGAGGGCAAGCTTTGAATCTGTTGTAGTAGCCGGTGTCGCTGGCTCAGTGTCTTTATTGCCAGCAGACCATCCTCTTGGCGTGGAAATAGAATGCAAGGATGGCACAGCTTGCGTTGGGCTACATGATATTGTGTGAGCGGGTGCAAAACAATGTTGACATCAGGACATTCACCATACCGGTGTGGTGCCATGGTCAACTTTCTTGCAAGGCAGCCCCTGCACTGCTGTAGACAGCGGCAGCCGCTGTGGCGCGGCTGGCAAGGTAACCATCTGTTGAACAACCCCCTGCAAGTTGCAGTCTGGACCATCATGATGAACACTTTAATGGTCACCATCATGGTGCTGCTGTAGGCTGTGGCATGTGACTGCACCTGCATGGGTATAATCGACGTCCCAGCAAAACGTTTGGCATGGCGTGAGCTGTCTTCCGGCCCCGCGGTGATAATATCAGTACCGTATGTTGACTACTACTACTGAGTATACTACAGGTTTCATGCTCATGAGCTGATTAATCAGAACAAATGATTGAATCATGCACTGTATTGCCAATTTGGTATAGTACCAAAGGTTTACATGATCAACTGTGAAATTTCACTTGATGATCAACTACCATATCATACCATACAACGTGGCTCCAGAGAGGCACCCCGGAGGAGCCCAGCATAATAACTCAACTACATGACCGGGGCACATTTCCCTGAGTTTTCAGGGTAACGGCCGGTGTAAACCGGAGGCAGGAATGTGCTCCTACCCAAGCGCCCGACTCTGCTGGGGTGTGGATCGAAAGTGGCTTGAGAATGTACTTAGTCACCCTTGTCGAGATGTCCCCACCTAGGACTCTACGGAGGCCTTGGCTCTCGGCATTGTATGGGAGGGGGTTCTCGGGTGGTTTCCCCCTTCACAATTGAGATCGGATAATCATGCACTCCGCCTTGTCCGAAAGTGGATTGAATTCACTGAGTAGATTTGAGGCGCGGGGCCGATGGCAGTAAATGCTATGGCTGCAAAATGTACTGATTATTATTAAGTCAACTACATATGTGTATGATTTTCTCATAAGCGCCTCTGTGGCAAGAATCCGATTAGTATAGTATGGCATGCTATCATAGTATGCCTGTACTCAGAGGCTCTGAGTCAGCCAGGCTGGGCCAGAGGGCAGATGCATGATGCCATGCCATTCACAGGTACCTGTACCGATGTATGTTGCAGCACTGCTGCTTTGTTCTGAGAACACTCAATGCACTGGAGTGCCGTTTCATGGAGAAGACACGGTGAGGTCAACGCCATCAGTTGGCCCAACTTGGCCAGCAAATATTGGAATTACTCCGATGTACGGCAGGTAGCTGCATGCGTAGCACACCGTGTGCCTGTCAGCCCACAGCAATGCACTGCTCTCCATGAAGACTGGCCAGTGCACTGGCTTCAGCAGTGTCCCAGTGACCCTCAGGGTGCAGTGCTCCGAGCACACGCCAGCAGCCGAGTCAGAGTCTGACGTCTATGTTGTCATATGAAAGGCATGAATTCACCCATTGTAGCTTCTGGTATGTTCTGCTTCAGCTGGGGCCAGATGTCCTTTTTGTGAGTCATCGCGCGATAATCATGACCTTTCATAATCACAAGTCACAATATCAAGACCACAAGCACCGTGCACAAAACACTGCATACTATGCAGTACAGGCTGCGGCATGCTCAGCGCTGAGCCTGATATGCAAGTTGCATATCATACACTACAGCACATCAATGTACCAAGTGCTTTAGGCCATCTGAATTGAGGTAGCACTGTGAGATTGAATGCTGTCCAGCTTTTTCCTCTTCATCCACTCTCAAAGATTCAACAATGGCTGCTTCTGAGACACACTGCTTTGATTCTGGCCATGCAGGCAGGCAGCTGGGAGGGGCCACACAATGAAAAGCTGTGACCAAACACGCACAATCGTCTCATCTAGTCAAAAGGAATGATGTTATGAAAATCTCATAACTCAATCATTCAGCAGAATTGATTGACAAGTCAAAGTTGTTGGTTTCCTTGCTCAGTGAAAGCTGCACAGTTTGTCCAATGCATGACCATTGATTGGTTTCCAACAATACACTCACAAGTGGCGTTGCTGACACGAAATACTCCCCACCCTACCAATCAGTCACTACTTAACACTGGCAAAACAAAACACATGTGCACATGCAATCTGTGGTAGTAGGGTAATCAAGCTGCAGATATTTATTACGGCACTAGCCGCCAATGCTCAATAAACAGCTTAGAGCGTGAGGCCTCCAAGCTGCTCTGTAATAATGTCTTTAGAAAAAGTTCCCCATTGTGAAGTCCATGCCTTTATTCCATTTATTCTGCCCACACTGCAGCAGTACCATGTATTTTGCCGCGACAAGTCGTTTGTGTTCAAATGCAAGGGAAGACTTTTCCACCATCTGGAGTTCACACTGCCAACAGTACCCATAACATATTAGCTGGAGAACCCAATGAAAGTCTGTCCGACAAAAAATTCAATTGGGTTGGCAAGCTATTAGCTTGTCATCATTTTGCCCAACGACTATTTTCCCTAGCCAAACAACCCGGTAACAACCCTCAGTAAGCTGCTATTGTGCAGCTTTGGATGGTGTTGAGGACTTAGTGGCCTGACCTAGCAGAGGAATGCTTGTAGCTGAAACTGGTGCGAGGGCATGAGTAGCTGTTGCCATAGCTTCTGCTGCTGCTGGTAATTTGTGCCCTCAAGATGCTTGTAGGAGGCAAGTAGAAAGGTGTGTGGACATCAACATCTGCAGGGACAGCAGCAGCAGCAGCAGCAAGATGGCAACTACATCATGCCGCGACTTCCCCAGAAACAGGCTGCAAATGCCTACAGCTGGACTGATGTCGGGTTGTCCGAGTGAACACCATGTGCACTGGCCTTACTTCTCATAGAAGGCAGTCACAAGACGCTGGCACCTGAAGGGCTGCACACTCTTTTGCACAGCTAATCACTGCACACAGCAACCACACAGTGTACACTGAGAAGAAGAGGCAACAGTGGCCCGCATGGCATCATGCCAAGTAAGATACTTACACAGAGTGCCTGCCTTGAGGTTCTGCACCAGGAAGTTCCATGCCTCATCTGCATCTGGGCCGTCTCCATCAACATCCACAATGCCAGGGACCAGGCTCAGGTCAACGGGCTGAATAACATCTGCAGGATACATAACCAAAGCAGCAACATTGGTGAACATCCTTACAGGTGTTGCTAGACTCAGTCTTGATGCCGATAGGCTAGACATCATGGAGGCATGTCATTGGGCGGCTACAGGGTAGCCAGCTGCAGTAGCAAGTCCCATGCTTTGGAAGCACCAGAGAACAAATATCTCTCCAAGTAACAGCACTGGTGTGGCAGCAGCACAAGCTGTGTTACACGGCCGCTGTGCAAGAGTTTGGCAAGCCAACAGGAGCATCGTGTCACAACACATTGCAACCTGCCACAAGAGCGCATGATGCACGTACCAGTTTGAGTGCTTACCTGTGAGCACCAGGTTGCACAGGTCAACTGGTGTGACTGTTGGGAGTCCAGCGGTGAGGTTGAAGCCAGGTGGAAGGGTGGGGAACAGGAAGGCAATACGAGGGCCGTTGGTGGTGCTGTTGCCCTGCAAAAATGTCACAGGTACAGTAGCCAGGTATCGCACTGATCACAATGCAGGAGGCAGCCCCTGTGTCAGATGATCACATTGCAAGGATTCCCTCAGATGCACATGGTAGTATGCCCCAGTAGGTTGTACAGCAATGAAGTGGCAAATCAGTTATCAGTCTTATGGCCATGTTGGCCTGCTAGTAGATCTGCATGCCTGCGCCAATGTCCCAAGCATACAGATGCAATGGCATTATATGCGAGAAAGACGACCGTAACCTCTGCCGTTGATGCCGCATCTTCCGTGAAGTGGGGCCAAAGAATGAATCCCAATCAATAACACAGCTGATGCTTGCAGTTGCCTTGTCAGACGCAGCTGGCAGGCACTACAGGCACTTACCACGTGAATATGTGCTGAGATGAACTGGTTGACGTTGTTGATCCTGCGAATGAACACAGTAGCAGCTTCGTGGGAAGATAATACGGCGATGCATCAGTACGACCACAAACACGAGTTGCACCTGTGTCTGGGCTGCGCAAGCGTACTGCTGTAGAATCATAATGGCTGCAGGTGATTCAAGTTCCGGACAACAAGTACATAAGATTGCATGAAGCACTCACCACAACTGGAATGACAGGATCCTGAATCGCTCGTCCAGGGTAGCCACGAATGTGCCGCTGGCCCTGGCATCCACAGAGTTAGTGACTGGTGGGATAGGGTTGCGTGGGCTCAGCTGAGCAATGTAGGTAGGGCCCTGTGGAGGATAGCTTCCGCTTGCGCCTTTCCATGAGGCTGGTGCTGAACCAGAGGCCACAGCCACGAGTGACACCGCAACGATTGCAGCTATCGCACGCATGTTGTTCCTGCATTCACAAGCAGCCAGCAACAGTCTCTGTACTCAATGACTGTTTATGTTGCCTGCGTTTGTGCGATCAGCGTGCACCAGTACTATTGTGGGCTATCGGTTCCAAACGTCCGAACCCACGCGGGGCCCGCCATCTGCAATACAATTGGGCATTGCCGCAATGCAGACGCACGCATCACCGTAAGCATTGCTTCCAAATCACATCCAATCCCTGTTAATCCTACCACAAAAGACAGGTCCCCAGGGCGTTTGCTTTCTCCAGACAACTTTTGAGTTCCTTATCCAGTGTGCGGATGCATGTCGATGGGACATTGCGGGTACACAGCTTTTGTATGCACTTCTCCGTACTTGTCAGTCTGCATGTCATGTTTCACGATGTGACACCGGCCACTGGGGGCGCAGGTGGGGCCGTGGTTCTGGCCATAGAATACTAAGCAGATAACAGCAGATGTCCTGCTATTGTTGCCTCTGGATGAGATGGCACTAGGCTCTGATAAAATAGTTTGCTGCACTGATGGTTGCAGCGGCCTGTTCGTGCAGTTGATGGTATGATATAGAATATTTTGGAACGTTTGGACGTGTATATACGCAATACAGGTTGATCTCGGCGAACAGGTGCTCGACTGTTCAGATTCTAAGCCCCTTGCGAGCTATGTCCGCACAGATACCCCCTTTCAGGAAGTCCTGATAGCATCATTACTCAGGTCAGGTCACTGTACAACTGTCCCGAACCTTCGGCCATATCGCACCGGGAGCTGGTGGTGTCACTGACTCGGGCGATAATCAACATTCGGGAGATCTGAAATTGCACCTTTGTGGCATCAGGATATCTGAGAGGTGACTTCCGCTCGGCTTTCCAATTGTTTTTATCCAACACACAAGATTATGAGCTCGCCACACTTTGGTCTTGCCAGGTGAGGAGGATGGCAGCAGTGACTATGGCGCAGCTTAATGTGAAAGAAATATAGCCATGCAGCAAGTTGAAATGCTATGGCAAAACCGCTGTCATGCGTTGGGGGCGCCACCCTGATATGATGCTTGTGCCTGTCGCATGTCATGGCTGTCCATTCAGCTGCCACCGAAGTCCCGCACCAAGTATTACCTGTGAAAAAAGAGAGATGTGAGGAGGTCCACAGGCGAGACCAAGGCAGTGGTGACATGTTGCTAGTTATTTATGCATGTTTCAGAACTGACCACCTGGCACTGCATGCATGCGCCGCTCGGAGGATGGACAATACCTGGACAGCCTGCTGGAGGAGCTGGCAATAGGAAACGCTCGGGCGAACTCAAGTTAGGTTTTATTGTATTTATAATCCAGTCTGAAAAAACCTAACACTTTGGACCACAAATTCACAACAAACACTAGTGCTTGAGCAATGCCCAGTCTGAAAAACCCTAACACTTTGGACCACAAATTCACAACAAACACTAGTGCTTGAGCAATGCCCATTGCCAAGGTACCACGAAGTTGGAGCCTCCAAGTTGCTGATGATGAGCCTGCTCTACAAGTGCTAGCTCATGAGCTGATCAGCATGTCAACATGCGAGTGTTGGCTTGTTATCAGACAGTGGTCAACAGACAGTAAGCAACAGACACTGCGTGTGAAGCACAAGCCACTTGGGTCACCCAACACATGGCATGTGAAGCCTGGACCCACACTTGGCATTTGGAAGCTGTGGCCACCTAATTGATATGTACATACGTGAGGAAGGAACAAATGATCACTGCTGCTGCAACAGCTTACGGCATGCCCATCACTGCGCTAACCAAAGATCACCCCGGCTGGCAATACAATCACAATCAAAAGTACATGACCACCATAAACTTGAATAACACTCCATTACCGAGAAACCCCTGTTTACTGCCAAATTGCTGATTGAAGACTTGGCCGCCATTGGTTTGGAGTCCAAACCGATGCTGTGCACACAATGTCTTTGATCAGCCCACCAGCAGGACACAATCACTGATTCTGGCAAACGCCGCATGCACAACCAATGCCCAGATCAGCAAATCATGCAATGCAAGTCAGTTGCGCCCCTGTGGTTGATGCTGTAATCCCACGCTCATGCTCTCTGATTGGATCTAGTAGCATTGCCTTTGCTGCGACCAGCATCTACTGCCTGGCTGCCGTCTGCAACTGTACTGCTGTTAGTCCCCAACCCATTGCCATCTGGCATCCCAGGATCAAGTTGGTCATCAATCCCGTTGTACAATGGCTGCTTGGGTCCCTTGGCACATGGCTGTTTTGCCAAATAGTCGAATGCTGCTTCCAGCTGCAGCAGCCCATGACCAAACATGATGTCTTTTCCCTTGGGTCCCAGGTCTTTTGCAGTTGACTCCACTGCGGTTCGAAGCACAGAAGCAGGGCAGTAGGG
This sequence comes from Coelastrella sp. MACC-549, assembly GCA_018290735.1. Classification (NCBI taxonomy): domain Eukaryota; kingdom Viridiplantae; phylum Chlorophyta; class Chlorophyceae; order Sphaeropleales; family Scenedesmaceae; genus Coelastrella; species Coelastrella sp. MACC-549. The sequence continues at coordinate 57,243 of JABEVS010000175.1, read as the reverse complement.
GTACGCAGCCCAGATCCTGGCAATGCCCCCTGAGACATGGGGTACAGCCATACTTGTACCTGAAAGCCGTTGGTAGGCATCAAACTGCAAGGAATACACAAGCAGCAACCACCATAAGTACACAGAAATAGATAGCAAATGGTGAGAAGGACTCATGCTTCTGGGGTTTAGGCACAAAGTGACACATCAGCAACAGCATCTGCAGCAGGCACCAATGCTTGCATGTACAAGTATAGCTGTTTCAATTGGGCACAGGGCTCTTTCAACTGCTTTGTGTGAGGCAATCGGCACGATAGTTGGCTACAGAATGGCGAGCAGAAAAGCTACTTCACATCAATTCAAGGCTGGACAAACAGGTGCAAGGAGCTGGCTGCACCCAACACCTACCCGAGCATCTACGGTGCCAGTGTAAGGCTTTCCTGCTTTCTGAGCAGCGTCCACAGCTGTCTTGACTTTGTTGAACTGTCTCAAGCTCAGCCCCGCAGTCGGCAACAGCCGCTTGTTCTTGATGCGATCCCAACAGTCACACCCATACATCGAGCAGTCCATATCCGCCAGAAGTGGGACGTCCACAATCTCAGCAGGGTTAACAAAAGCAGGGTAGAAAGCTGATGTGAGGGCTGGTGGGCCCAGCAGCACTGCTTTTGCCCCTTGAGCCAAGCAGTATTCCATTAGATGGCAGTAGAACCGACTGCGCCTGGTTATGGGCGGAATAGGAGGTTCCCCTGGTCCGCCTTTGATGGGCTTAGGTATACCAGTGGGCCTTGCGCTGTGACTGCTGTGGTTGTTGCTGCTGCTGCTGTTTTTCCGGCTCGGCTGTTGCGCCACTTCTGGTGTTCCTGGTGCCGGATCATACTGCACAAAGCAGATGTGACCTTTTGCCGCTGGGCAGGGCACTGAAGTATCAGAACTGCAATATACAACATCTGCGGTCACTTTGCCAATTCCACCATGCCTGACTTGATTTCCGGTGTTGAGGATCCCAGAATTTACTGAGATTTTCAGATCGTCTGATGTGAAGGATGATGCCAGGTCACCCTGTTTTGCAGCCACATTCTGTGAAGCCGTTGAAAGGACGTCCACACCTGGAGCAGCTAGGTCCACGGACGGGTTTTTCTGACTGAAAGGGGCCAGGTTATTGCTGCAGTCTACTGCTGAGACACACAGCACCTCTGGATATGCTCCAGGATAGTTGCCAGGGTTGATCATGCTGCTGAGTGAGCCATTGTTCAATGTGGGTGTTGATCCGTTGTTACCAGATGAAGCCACAAATAAAATGTCCTGCCTAGACAAAGCATCCCTGCATGCAACAAAGACCCCAATGGATGTTGAATACACTCAACCCTGGGAATGCAGGTGCGCAGTTGGGACGTCTCACACACCATTCCCAACCACCAGTGCAGGTGCAGCCGCATCCATTCATAGTATCATCCTCAAAATTGAGTAGCAAGCACTGGACTTTCTTGGCGACTGGAATAATGTTTGCTCAAAGCACAGACCTGCACAGTGCGATCATAGTAAGCTGTTGTTTGACATGCAGCAATGCCTCACTCGGACTTTATCAATGGCCATGGAACAAAGCTGCTGGCACTGAGAGTATTGACTGTGGTTTCAACGCAACAAAGCGGCTCACCTAAAGAACATCTTCTCAATTGTGAGAGGTCCCACTGCCCCCAAGCTCATGGACACCACCATGCGGTAATTCAGTTCTGGGTAGGCAGCCTGCACAGCCCAAGCACAAATGGGCACACAAACATTCACATGGGTGAAGCCACTTGCTGCTTCCAAAAAGCGGTCCTGCTGAGCTATCAGTAGACAGGAGCTGAGCTATCAGTAGACAAGAGCTGAGCTATCAGTAGAGAGGGTTTATGGTGCTGTTGGCTGATGGGCAACATACTATGTTGCCAGGCTGGCTGCTTTGCAGATAAGAGTTGGTGGAGAGAAGCTGCAGCTTGGGCATCAGGGTCTGTCCGTTCTTCAAAAGCAGTGTGTGACAGCAGAGCATGTGATACTACCACTGTATCTGCAGTACACTGTAGGCTGCGGGTCAATCTATGACACAGAGAACTTCTGTGTTGGTGACGTGCTATACTCTGGCACTGCCTGCAGGCCATAACACTTGCTGTACTTGCTGTTCAGGACGCATCTGATTCGAAGAATGTCATCAGCAGGTCAAATCCAAACAGCACATCAAGAATAATCCGAGCAATGTTCCAAACAATCGGGCACACTGACAGCCTGAGGTCAATCAGAATCTTGGTCGTGGCTTATCTGCACCACAGCACAATTGCCTTGTGCACTGACATGCATCCTTCGCATATGCATCCTTGTGAAGGTTTCAGTCATCAGCATGGTGGAAGGATGTGCGCCGCACTAGTGGTCCTGCTGCTCCTGCCACATAAGTGGATGAAGTTCGAAACCCTTAACCCTAAACCCTAAGTCTCATCGCACCTGCTGTGCAGCTAATCTGCCTTCGCACTGAGTGTATGCCAGTATGAGTGTGGACCCATACACCAGCCCCTGGCCCTGGTTTACATCACCAGAATCGTTGAAAACCCTCACAGCATATATCTCAGCTGGCCCTGGGATGACACCAACAACTCCAAAGCCGTTCTTTTCTGCTCCAATGGTGCCGGCCACATGAGTGCCATGGCCCACCAGATCCTGGCCCCAGTAGAAGGGGCAACCTGCAACAAATACAAGATGACCGGTGCCACCTCTTTGTCTGAGGAGATTTGAATGTGATGGATTGCGATCAACAAAAGTAGCCAGGCGGGTGATATGCGTGCATGCGGCAATGTGTGATGGTGCTGAAAAGGGCTTGCAACACCGGGATCAAGCCGCTGGCTGTACAAACAAAGATGACCAGTGGAGGTATCCAATGGATCTGCCTTTGACAGGTAAACCATGGGCAAGTATGGAGCTTGTATCTGCTGTCACTGCCCATTGCATGCTTGTGATCGGGAGCGGATGCTACGTTGACCGTCAGCGGTGTCACCGCTGGTGCTGGTTACACTGCTATTGTCGGCACCTGTGCCACAGCTGGCGTTGCTGCAACTGGTGTTATTGATCATGGCTGGAGCACTGGCAACTGCACATGCCGCTAGACCTGATTCTTCTGCTGCTGTTGCTGCTATTAGCCTTGCTGCTTGTGCAGCAGCTGCAAGTACTGACCTCTGAGGGGAGGTGTGCAGGGGCCCTGCTGCATTGCTCACCTGCTGCGGCGAAAGAATCTTCGTACTTGCAACCATCCAGTGAGTTCTGTATCAAGTCAGGGTGTTTTGAGTCGATGCCGCTGTCTATGACACAAACCACAACACCGGACCCGCTGGTGCTGTTGGGAAGTTTTGGGCTGGTTGCCTGTATCATACTCAGGCCATATGGCTGATATTCCGGCCATGTTCCGTTGCTTATAGGCTTATCCAGCAGAGTGCAATCCTGATATCCAGAGCCTGGCCCTGATTGAGCTTGATTGCTCGCCGTGAATGGTCGATGCATGTAACGAGGCTGATCCTGCTCTACTGCTACTACCCCAGGCCATCTCAACGCCCTAGATATTATGGACTGCGCTCTAGTGTTTCTGGCTGCGCCCTGCGCCTTTCCTTCCAGCACTAGCAAACTCTTCGCCTCTCCAACGATCGAAAGGCCCAGTTTCTGAGCGCGTTCTTTGATCAGGGGCCCAAAGGTGGTATCATGTGCAATAAGTATTCTTTGGCAGTAAGCAGTGCGTGATAAAAGCACCACCAAGAGTGGAAGCAGCCCAGTGCGAAGCTGCATCATTCAGCTTGCCTTCTACTCTACAGTATCATCACGCACAAACTGTCCCACAGCAATGCAAGGCGGGCAAGAAGTATAATCTTGAAGGTGGATCTGCTTATCAAGTAATGTAACCAGGAGTCGCGGGCAGGAGACGGCAAACGGGACAATGGGTGAGACGCTGATGAGCACGCATGCACCATCTACGAGTATTGTCCAGCCAAAATAAACCTATGCAATTGCTGTATCCGGTGCTATGAACCAATCGAGAAGTAACAGACCTATAACCGGTTTGTCTTGTAAGCCTGCGCAATCAGTTGCCAAGTCGCTGCTGTGTATAGCTTAAAAGGGCATATTGCTTGTAAAGTACGTTGTCAAATGTTGCAACCCCTCCAGCCCGCAGCTTGTAACTCACTAAAGAACCAGCCCCGTGAAGGTGGTCAAAGCAGCCGTCGCGAGCTTTCGGAGCTCTGACAGACTCATATACCATGTGAGATTCTGATCTCAATGGTTAATCTGCAAGCAGATGGCTAATGTCTCGACAAGGCGACTTTGTTGCAATTCATTCCGAATATCTAGTTGAGAAGCCTCTTAAAGCCAATTTCAACTGACACAGCGCTGCCAGCTGTTTGACATAGCATCCGATGCCATCTCAGTGCTTGCGGGTTCGATTCCTGGCTCCTTTATATTCCCATGGCTCTAGTACAAGAAAATGAGCCATGCAGCTCTAGTGAAAGAAACTTTGAAGTTCAGAGTGATCGTCCCACACTGGCAGTGAATGACTGGTGAAATCTGCTGATCACACGACGCTATCAGTATTGTTCGCCCAGTGCATTAGCCGCCATTAATCAACAGTTGGTTACAACATGCTCCAGCAAAGGTGGCCTCCTCCCCCTACACACCCTTCTGGCCTGCATAGCCCGGCACCCGTTCAATGAAGTGCATGCCCCATGATGCTATCATAGTCAGATGATGATGGACCATATACCCATCACCCCACCAGGGCAGCTACAAAGACCAGAGGTCTAATTAGACCTACAGTTTACAACCCGGACAGATGGACCATGTCTGTGCTAATCTATAATCCTACGTCTGAGACATATGCTACATGTCCACTGTACAAATGACATGTCAGCTGGCCCTATCTCACAGGCTCAACTCGCACCCCATCGATATGACATACATGTTTTGCTGTGCGCAGCATGGTTACTTACACACAGCAACCTGCTTGAAGGCATCAACACGCCAGTGGCAGAATGACCACTGCATATGCTGTTGTTGCTTAGGTCTCATCAATGCAGTGTACAGCCAGGCAGCAGCAGCAGCAGCAGCAGCAGCAGCAGCCCACTTGATATTGCATATTATGTGCCTTTGTGCCCTCACATCAAGCAACAAATGGTACCGACGGTGGCCATGCTGATGCCCAAAAGACCGCCACAAAGAATGCTACAGTGGTGAAATATAATGCACACCCAACACACAACCCCAGTGTACCACAGCCTTCCCTGGATCTACTACATACATACTTGCAGTATTCACCAAACATGCTACAGGCTGACAAGCATGCAGACAGCTCCAAGGCACCCTAGGCCCAATGCCACACGTTACAACAATACTATACAACGATGTTATAACATCTACGTACCAACTGTGGTCTGGTTTGCAGGCCACAGTGACGTTAAGTTCGCGACAACTACCATTTTAAAACTACCAGGCATTATAGCCCCGCCCAAGCTCCGTTGGCAAGCTCCCTACCCCGATAACCTTTGTAACATCATGCACAGCTGCTGCTCATGTCAGCACCACTGTTGTTTTACCTTGCAAAAGCACCAAGACCGGCATGCTGCTGTAGTGCGAGACATTGCCAGAGGAGATACAGAGGGAGACACAGCATCCCAACAAACTGCAAAAACTGCAACAGGGCCAACAGACCTTTGGCTATCACTGCCAGGCCTCATGCTCCCAAGAGCTTACCAATGCCGTGATGATTATTGCACCAAAAAGTCCGGCATATCCGTGGTCTGTGACAGCGTGTTGGCAGTGCACCTGATGTGATACAGGTCCAGTGCACTGGGCCACCTGAAAGTCATGCTGCGACACATGTGGCGCATGAGGCCCATCACCCCGTCAGCTACACTCGCAGAAACAAGCCCTAGTTTGTGTCGCACACAGCCTGAGCTATGAGGTGCAATGCATGAGAAGCAGCAATTCATGTGGCACAGCTCATGAGATGCAGAACACTGACAAGCGTGTAACAGCAGCAGCAGTAGCAGCAGCAACTGCTGCTCATGACCATCACACATGTGAGGTTGAGCATTGGCTGCTGTTGGCATCTGTGATGCACAGAGTCATGAAATGTGACAGTACTGACACAAGTGTGTGGCACACACACCCTGATGCAACCTGCTCAGACAAATACATGAAAGACAACATCTCGCACCAGAAAGAGACCTTGCAAAGAGAGAGATCTCACACAGACAGCGGTGTAACACACACACAACATACTGTGAGATGTATCTGAAACAGAGGTCTGAAACAGGTTCAATGCTGGACAGAATCCTTGGCGGTTGATCACTAGGCGACATGCTACGCACATGCCCCACCCACAGCATTCTGCTACAGAACAGTCAACAAGACAAAGCAATGCTTTTGTAGGTTTCCTTTGCATGCAAGAAGCTTCTTATGTTGCAGTGCTGCTGTGTGCTGTTGAAAGACATCAGCAGGCACAGGACAAATGCAGAATGCACCAGCACCGCACTTCAGAAAGAGTGACCACAGAAGATGAGTGACTTGACGGCTGCTGAGGGTTTGGGCTGCAGATGGGCTGCTGCGCTGATCAGGGTTTTTAGCTGATGGCTGGCTGAAAAACCTCCAAAATGATCACAGCAAAAAGACAAGCACATGCAAGAAGGGACGACCGTGAGCTCAATATGCAGCAGAAGAAATACCAGCAGCAGCACATCGATGGCTCACATTTAATTAATGCATCTGAATCATGACAGCTCCACAGCCACAGGTGCTGCAGCAGCAGCATCAGGTGCTGCAGGCATGACAGCCGCAGAGTCTGCCTCGGCCTCTGCTGTTGCTGTTGCAGTTGAGAATTCAGGCATGACTGCAGCAGGGACAGCCTTTACGGCGGACGCATCAGACGTCAGTTCTGCTGCTGCCTCTGCAGCAGCAGCCTGCACTATTGCTGCTGCATCTGCTGCTGCAGTGAATGGGAGCGGCTCTGACTCCTCCACTGCTGCAGTAGATGGGAGCGGCTCTGACTCCTCCACTGCTGCAGTAGATGGGAGCGGCTCTGACTCCTCCACTGCTGCAGTAGATGGGAGCGGCTCTGACTCCTCCACTGCTGCTGCTGCTGGCAATAGTGGTGGTGGTGAAGATGCTGCTGCAGCCAAGAGTGCTTCACCTCGCAGTACAGGCAGAGCCTCCAAAGCTGCTACTGCTGCTGCAGGCTCAGCAGCAATGACCACAGGCACCACCATTGAGTCTGTCACAGTTGACAGTACCGCCGCTGGCATTGCTGCTGCTGCCGCCGCTGCCACAACCGGTGATACAGCCTGTACAACTTTGATGCTGGGCACATCAGCATCCAGGATTGAGGGATCTGGTTCTAATAAAGCAGGTGGGACTGCTGGAGCTGCTGCTGCTGCTGCTGCCGAGGCTGCCTGAGTCTCCTGACTGGTCACAGGCAGTTGCTGCTGCTGCTGCTGCTGTGAAGATGTGGGTGCTGCCTCCTTGAACAATGGTGGTTCAGACTGCTGAGCACCTTGTTCAGCTTCACGCTGCTGCTGTTGCTGCTGCTGCTTGTCGCCTGCGATGTGGCCAGCCTCCGCTGCCGCTGCCACTGCTGTGGCCTGCACAGCTGCTGCTGCTGCCACATCAGCCTCGTGCCTGAACTGTCCAATGTTATCTAACAACCCCATCAGACCGCTATTGCCACTGCAGCTTGGGCGTTTCCTAGGCACCAGTAAGTCCTGGTCACCGGCGTCCGAGGACCTGCCTGGCCAGCCGGCCTCAGCAGCAACTGCATCCCCTGGGTCACCCAGAGTCCCAGAAACTGATCCGGGATCACTAGTGACACCAGCAGCAGATCTGGGACCACCAGTGACACCAGCAGCAAAGGGTGGGAACTGCAGTGAACCATCTCCCTGAGGACCATGTAAGTGTCCCAGCTGCAGCGGTGGTGGCGGCGGCAGCAGCATACTGCTGCTGTTGTGTGGTTGCTTGTGCCCTGCTGTTGCCGCTGCTCCTCGAGCCTGCTTGGCTTCAGCAGCAGCAGCAGCGACAGCAGCAATTGTATTGGAGGCAGCAGCTGACACCTCCAAGGTTCTGTTGATCAGGTCTTGAGCTGACGGCAAGGCCAATCCTGTAGTGCTGCTGTACCTGCCGCGCACTGGGGCCGCTGCCGCTGCTGCTGCTGCATCCAGCACTGCATTGGTTGTCCCTGGCAGGGATCTGTACATGCCTCCTCCATACTGCTGGTGCTGCTGCTGCTGGTGCTGCTGCTGGTGCTGCTGCTGTTGGTGGTGATAGTGGTTAGGGTGATGATACTGCTGCTGGTGGTGGTGTTGTGGCTGCTGATGTTGCTGCTGATGGTAGTGAACATGTGGCGGAACATGTCGTGCTGTTGTCCCATATCCCCAGGCGGGACCATCAGTGCCTCTGGCAGGCAGTACATCATTGTGCAGTACAACCAAGCCCTGTACTGCCCGAACCTCACTAGAGTCCAATCGGCAGATGGCTGACCCAGCCACTGGACTGGGACTGTTATAACGGTTTGCACCGGGACTGTTATAACGCACTGCGCTTCTAGACTGGGGCGTGACGTCAATCGGTGGAGGTTTAGTTATGCCACCGCTGCCGCCACTGGGAGCCAGGATTTCAGGAGCAGCAGCTGCTGCTGTACCGCCGCCAGCGTACCTGCTCACCAGATCATCAAACTTCCGGGACACCTGGGACTGCAGGTGACCAGTGGCGCCAGTCACTCCAAGTCCCGCCCGGCCCAATCCGGGACCTCCAGCAGTACCAAAGGCATGTACTGCTGCTGATCCAAAAGCACTGTTCGGCCCTCCACCTGCTGCTGCCGGGTTGATCACTTGAGGTCCCGGCATTCCACCAGTGACTGTACTGCCTGGATGACTCATTGGCCTGCCTGCTGCTGTACCGCCTAGGCCGGCTGGCTGTACTGCCAAGCCATCATGCAGGTGTGAGAGCAGCTCCACTGCCTGACGTTCACCGCTGGCCAGCCTGGACAATCCAAGACTGCTGCTGCTGCTGAGGCCAGCAAATGCTCCTCCTCCACCTACACTAGGAGTTGTGGCCGATCCGGGACCCCTGTCTGCATTGCTGCCAGTGGGTGGCAAGCCGCTGCCAGTGCCACCTGCTGCTGCTGCTGCTACTGCAAAGGGATCACCAGCAGCACCAGCATCATAGCCAGGGAGAGACCCACTGCCGCCGCTGCCAGCAGCAGCAGCAGCAGCAGTGGTGGTAGTGGATGGCCGTAGTCCCAGGCCACTGGCACCAACAGAAGGTGTCTCTACCACCCTGTACCCGCTACCAGCCCTTGTGAGGCCGGACATAACACCGTCGTCTCTGACTGTTCGTCCGTTTGGCATCCCACTCAGCGCTGCTGCTGCTGCTGCCGCTGCTGCCACAGCCGAGTCGCTGCCCCCTTCAAAGGGAGACTGCTGCCGCTGGTGCAGGTGCTGCTGCTGGTTCAGGCCTCCTGAATCTGAAAAGACTCTTCGGCGTTTGGATGCGGGTAAATCGGCATCGGCTGCTGCTGCTGTTTGTTGGTCCCAGGCATTCAGCACATCTGCCCCTGTCCAACTGATCCTTTGAGCAGCAAGCAGACAAACAAGCAGGCAGGCAGGCAGGCAGGCAGGCAGGCGAAACAGCAGCAGATATCAGCAGTAAATAGTGAGGAAACAGCATAACAGGAGTTACAGCCTAATCCTTGGTAAGAGCAATAAGAAAAAAATCAAAAGTTGATCTGCAACACCATGATGTGAACACAAACAAACCTCCCTCAGCCAGTCAGTCAGCTCTCAACAGGTTGGCTGCAGATGTGGGCAGCAGAAATACAGGTCTAAACCAGCGCTCTTATGAACAACTCATGTCGTGCTGGTCACAACAAGCAGTTGACAATGTCATAATAACCATAGAACCATTGAACAATTCAACAGCAGGTATAGCAGCGCTCAGGGCTTTGAAATGCCAGAGCTCACGCAGTCACAACTCTTAAACCCTAGTAGATGCAGTCACACTCCCCTAAAGCCCACATACCTGTGCCCTGCTGCTGTCCCCCTGTGTGAAGCAGCACCACCGTACTCATGACTGCTGCCACCTGCTGCTGCTGCTGCTGCTGCTGCTGCTGCTGCCTCTCCACCACCTAAGGTCCCACCTCCCAGGTAGTTTGTGATTGGGAAATTGGTCTTGGCTGCAAGGCACATACACATACACGCGCAAAGAGTGAGGCTTCTGAAATGTGCAAAAAACTGTTAAACGTAACATATGACATAAAGTTAACATATATGTAACAGGAGAGGACATGACCCTTGACCAGGAAAGGTCCTACTCATATGCTTTCTACCTGGAAACCTCATGTTGTTGATTGGTTGTTGAGTTCGTACTCCTGCTTCTGACAACAACAACAACAACAACAACAACAACAACAACAACAACAGCACCACAACCACGCATAGTTGCCTGTCGGCACAGCCAAGAAGCTGCTGTTGCTGCTGCTGCTGCTGATGATGATGATGTTGAACCCCCATGCAGTTGTACCTGACCCCCCATGCAGTTCCACCAGCTTCTGGTCATAAGCTCTGGCCGCCTCCTCAGCCACACCAAAGTATCCCAGGAATATCTTCTTGTTCTTGTGGCCCAACTGACACCGCCACCGACGGGATTTCTTGTCCCAAAACACACCCCTAAAAGGCAGCCACAGGGTTCAAGGGCGTCAAAACACACATGCAATAAACAGGTGACTGTTTAATATGATTTGGTGACACTGTATATCATTTGTACCTGTGTCTCAGATCAGTGCACACTCATCATTCAAGCAGAACTAGCAGAACTGTCTGCACTGGGATCACCACAATGCAACACGATGCATAATATACCAGTGCGTGGTATATGTTGTATATGAATGCATGGTGAATGTTGTATATATTTTATGTGCATTTGTAGTTGTCAATGGTAACACTTAGCATAGCTACCATTTGTCACACACCTGTATGAGTGCGACTTATCATCTTCTGCTAATGCACCGCCATCACCCGTACGCTGCTTCGTCCTCAGATGACCCTCAGCAGCAGCAGCAGCGGCGGCAGCAGCAGCAGCAGCAGCGCTCCCTCTGCTGCGCCTGCGTGCTCTGGCCCTGCTGCTGCCGCGACCAGTGTCACTGTCATCATCATCGTCATCATCTGCAACAGCAGCAGCAGCAGCAGCAGCAACAGCAGCAGCAGCAGCAGCAACAGTGTGTAAGCACCATCGACATCTTCAGTACCACCAAGACAGCCGATGCCGGATACCTACTTGATCAGATCATTATCATGCAACTGATAGACAACTGACACAAACAGCATTTCGGCAGTGCTTTGCTGCAATTCTGCTGAGAGCACCTCTGTTCTGCTCTTCACATGATGCCAGTGTGTCAATAGAACACTGACACACTCCCTCTTGAGTCAACAAGAGTGTGCCAGCAGCATCAGTTGCAACATCACACCTGTTGCAAACAGCACCACGCTCAATGATCGACACATCAGCCTGTCAATAATACACTGATCAAGCAACTGCAGCACATCCCTGCACACTCTCCACCCACCTTCATTGACATCGTAATCATCACTTTCAGCAGCAGCAGCAGCTCGTCGTCTACTCCTGCTCTCAGCAGCAGCATTGCGTGCTTCTGTCCCCCGAGCCCTGACCTTCTGGATGAAAGCTGCCTCGGCATCAGAATCATCTCCACCCTCCCCTGCTGCTGCTGCTGTCTGATTCTGCTGGCCTGCTGCATCATACGACCCTGCCACCAGCCCTTGCTGCTGTTGATCTGCTGCTGCTGCTGCTGCTAGGTCCTGCTGCTGCTGTGATGCTGCATTGTAGCCTGTGTGATAGGGTGCTTCATGGTTATAGTTCTGTAGAGCGTATGCTGCTGCTGCTGCTCGTTGTCTGTATGCCAAAGCCGCGTCCACGTCAGCTGCAGCAGCATGGCCCATGCGCGCTTCATACATTCGCTGCTGGTGAGAATGCGCAGAACCACCATACTGCTGCTGCTGCTGCTGTGCTGCAAGGTCACCAGCTGTCCCACCCATCGCCTGGTCCATTCCACTGTACTGCTGGGAGTGCGGGTGACCAGCAGCTTGTGGGTGGTACAGATGGTACTGCTCGTGCTGGGACACAGAGTGACCATGGTGTGGGTAACCATGGTGGGACATGTGACCAGCATGCAGGGACTGCCGGTGACCAGCACCATACATCCCATCTGCTGCTGCTGCCCCATAGTACCCTTGGGCCGCATCAACATCTGACACTGCTCGATGACCATAGGGCTGGGACCCGTGGTGACCGCTGTATGGATGATCCATGTACTGGGCCCGGTGGTGAAGATGATGCATTGAGTGGTGACCCAAGGTCCCGCCATAGGTCCCAGCAGGTCCAGAATCACCCTCATACTGGTAGTGGGACCCGTGGTGACCAGCTGCTGCTGCTGCTGCCGCTAGGTCACCAGTTGTCCCATCATGGGCGCTGTCATAGTTTTGGCGACGCTGAGCAGCTTGATGGGTGCATCGGTGATACTGGCGGTAGTGATGATGGGACCCATGGTGACCACCACCGCCGCTGCCTGATAGGTGTGGCTGCTGCTGGAGCAAGTGGTGGGACCCTTGGGGATCATGTCGGCTCACTTCAGCTGGGTAACTTGTGGTCCCATGCTGGGTCATGTGATGGTACCCCAAGTGACCAAATGACCTGGGACCCCCCTGTATGGCTTCAGCTTCAGGGTACTGATCATACTGAACCCCAGCAGCAACAGCATCATGATATGCTCCAGGGTGGTGGTGGTACTGCTGCTGCTGCTGCTGCTCTGGGCCATAACCAGTGATTTGATTACTGCTGAGCCTCTGTCTGGCGTAGAATCCACTGCTGCCAGCAGCAGCAGCGGCAGTGTCATCATAAGCTCCATATCTGGCCCCAGCCGCTGCTGCCGCTTCAGCCTCAGCAGCAGCAGCGGCGGCAGCAGCCTGTTCCCAAGTGTGTTGTGACACACGCCCATGGTTCATGCCATGTTGCATCAGCAGCTGCTGCTGCTGCTGCTGCTGTCCTGCATAGCTGGGCCGTCGCTGCTGACTGATCAGCTCCACGGGTGCTGCTGCTGCTGCTGCTCCATAAGCACCAGCAGCAGCATTATCATTGGCAGCAGCGTCATATGATCTGGTCGTGTTGAGGCCTTGCTGATGCAGGCCACCCACAGCTTCAGCAGCAGCAGCAGCAGCAGCAGCAGCGGCACTTGGGGTGTCGTCCTCGCCATACCCAGCACCTGTAGTGCTGGCCATGTGTGGTGACACTGCTGCTCCTGGCTGTTGCTGCTGTTGCTGCTGCTGAAAGAATGACCTATAGTTGCTGCCATCATAACTACGGCGGACTTCAATTGCGCGTTGTGCAGCAGCAGCCAGGGCTTCTTCTTGTTTTGCTGCTGGATCCACATCCATCTTACTGCTGCCAGCAGCAGCAGCAGCAACATCTAGTTCCTGTTTCACATCTGTCATGGATGGCAGCCCTGGTGCAGCCCGGCTGACTGAGCTGCTGAGTGACTGTTCATATCCTGCCATATTGTAACCGCCACCACTGCTGCCAGCAGCAGCAGCGTCGGCAGCAGCACCATACTGATAGTGGTCGGCATATCTAGCCGCATTGTAGTGGCCGCCCTGACTGTCCATTGCTGCTGCTGCTGCTGCTGAGCTGGCGGGCTGACTCATTGCCTCCTCATCTTCATGTGCTCCATCCTCGTCAGCTGCCGCCGCTGCTGCTGCCGCCATGGCTGCTGCTGCGCTGCGTTTTGTTGGTGCGCTGTGCATGATGTCCAGGTACTCAGTGATGGGGAAGTTGGTGCGAGCTGCAGCGCAGATAAATATAGGCACAGGGTTAACAAGCATTATTATTATTATTATTATTATTATTGCTCATCATTACTTTTTATTGTTGCCTGCCCAGGATGAAGTACCAGTCACATCAACCCCCAACAGCCCCCACAGGCCCCAACAACAAAGTGCCACTGATTGCTCTACAGCAGAACCTAGGAGAAGGAGTTCTGCTGTCCTTGTGACCATGAGATATATTCTGCAGATGGTTGCATTGCACACTTGGGCGCTGCACACCCATCAGTGCTCAAGATCAACATAGCATACTGGCACACCCACAGAACAACAATGTTGTCTCGACATATTTTCCGCCCGAGTGTTCAGTGACATCCCTGGACTTTACTTTTTCCAATATGATACTCCGCGTCCATTCCTTGCATCTTGTCGGCTGCATCAGGCTGTGTGGCTACTCTCTGAACCTCAACCCAACAATGGTGGTCCATGTTCAACCAAGGCATGACACAGCTGCATCTGCAGTTGTGTGCTATTGTGGCGACTCCTTGATTTTGTACCACGCTGACGCCAGACTGCGCACAAAAGTACGATAAACAAATGAGCCCGGCGGTCTTACCTCCAGCACCTCTGAGCTCCACCAGCTTCTGATCATATGCTCTTGCTGCCTCGCTGGCATCATCGAAGTACCCTAGGAAGATCTTTTTGCTTTGGTATCCCAACTGACATCTCCACCTGCTGGTCTTCTTATCCCAGAATACGCCTCTGAGGGGTGGTAAAAAGGGAAGGAGACGGGAAAAACAGAAGAGGGTTGTTGAAGAGGGGTTTATTGCAATGAGCAGTAACTCACACCAACAAAGCAGGGAGTGATACAAAGACAAATTGGATGAAGCTATAAGCAATCAAGTGTTTGCACAGGTGGTTACTGGCATTACGCTTCGCCGTGCTTCATACGGCCCTGGTGTAGGCCATCACTGAGATGGAGTCCCTGCACCTCCTGCAGCAAGAGCGCGGCTGGATCCGCCGCAAGCCCGCGTTTCGCACAGTATATCCACGCAAAGGTATGTGGTAATTATACGATGTTGATGGCAGCAAGCACTAAGAGATGCAGGGTCCCTCTCTTTTGTTGCCATACAAACGATCGACGCAGAGCGCCCCAGCAATATCATATGTTCAATCATAGCATTCTACGATGAAAAAGGCAGAGTCGTGTACTGGCACAACGTCACCGGCTTGCGATGCAACAATCAGAGTTCATAGTCGGGTGTCAACGGCCATGAGTATACCACTCGACCCACCTAAACTGTCGTTTCAATCTATCTCGCTCTGCTTCTGTTAAGTGTCCAGGGCCACGGCCTTCCGCATCACCCTTCGCCATGAGCCCCTGCCACGCCTGAGACGCTAAGAAGTTGAAGCTTATACACCAAAAGTATCATCAGTATACATGCTGGCCAGATCATGCACATTCCTGGAAAGCATCCTTGAGCATTCCTCGACTGGCGCTGCGAGTTTGATGATCTGAATGCCACACGCGTTGCTTTCTCCATACACAGCACGACAACGGAAACATGCCCTGGTCGCAGTCACTAGCTACACACTGCAATACAAGGTGACGAACAGAAACGAGGGTGCTCGATTGCTAGGGTATAGAATCGATCAGCGGCTTGCCGGCGAAACGCAAACATCGTTATGATCATCTCATGAGCAAGCAATTCATGTGCGGGTGCACCCCGGTCACATTGCCAGGAACTCGGACTGGTGACTGCACCTGTGGCCGAGGCTTGAGCATGCCTCGACCCACACTGCGAATCTCTTTCTCTATGATAACGAAGGAAACTCATTTGCAGTATACGCATAATTGTGGCACGGCGTAATCCACAAGCAGGCCTGGATGCTGTAAAGTGTGGCATGGTCTGCGCACGTGTGGGTTACGATCGTGTCACCTGGCTTGCAAATGCTTGAAGACACACTAGAAACCTGCAATAAACTGTGATTTGATACGTGTATCACCGCTGGTCGTTTCTTGGCCGCAGACAAGCGCTCCATGCCCACAGGTTGAACACCATCAATACAATCGTCCACATCAGCATGCAGTGCGGGTGACACTGTAGGCATGATCAATGGACAATATGGTTCAACAACGAGATCTGAATGCAAATATTGCTGCTGCATCCATCTGATGCTGGCTGTCAGCCATAACACACCCATTGCCCAGGATCAGCAGCACACAAAGCCCCAAACTCACACTGTGAGTACTGCTAGCAGTAAGATAGAAATACTGTAAGTTGAACTTCATTGATTGGCTGCTGTGCTGCATACACAGAACACCAGAGTTATTCCTGTAATACCAATCAACAGCACGCCCAACCCCTCTGCATCAGCAAGCATGGGACAGCAGATAATGCCTCACTCAAAGGCATCATGAACTTGGAAACACACAACAGCACCATTGTGGTTGTAACTACAGATCCGCTGTCAGCTGCCATGAAACATGGTACCAGCCCAGCCGTACAGATGCAGCGCTTGTACATTCGCACACTCAATACCCCCTGACTGACAGATGGCTGCAAATAAACTGGGAGGGTTGAGGCGTCACCACCACAACTGTTGTGTGCATTGATTTCGTTATCGCTCTTACCAAGCAGTCAACACACTGTGGTGTTGCTGAGCAGCAGGTCATATTGTTCATAGAGGCCTTGCCCACAGCAACAGCTGAGCTCGTCCCACCACAGTGCCAGCCAGCACTGCTGCTACCAACATCTGGTATATCCCCGCCTCCAACACCAAGCCTTGGGTGCCGGGCGTGCCACAGATGGAAGCCACAGTAGCTCCAGATGGAACCCCAACAACCCAACCCCAACCCTGCATTAACCCTGCATCACACTATTGCCCAAACTACAGCGCCAGTCCAAAGACTGTTGTGATGCAGTACATACTCTTGTTTTCCCAGCGCACTGTTCTGCTGCCATCTGTGGTGTTATCCCAAAAGCACGATGCAGCCGTGTGCAATCCAGCACCTACACAAGTCAACAAGCAGCAGCAACAGGCAGCATGCAGAAAATTCTGTCATTCTGAGCCAATAGCGATTTTGACAGTGGGATCTGCATTATCGGCATTTGGTGAGGAGAAGCAAAGAGGCGGACTCTGAGAGTCAGATGCTTATGCCACGAGTGCACAGCACCCAGACCATCATCCCTGGCAAAGCATTAGTAGTATAATAGCCGCTAGATGTACGGCACCAGTCGTCTGCTGCTGCTGGACAGCTCCTAACAGCTGGTATACATTGAATGGATATGATGCTGTAAGACTTAGCTGGCGTTTTATTCAACACATACGAGCAAACAGCTGCAGTCCATCACCAGCAACTGTGGTGCCATCGCCATTGCAGGCTGAAGTGTGTGATCTAGCCCCAACTGCCAGCAGAACTGTTGGTGTAGATGAACTTGGCATGTGAGACAGCTGACAGTCATGCTGCTGCTTGTGTAGTCAATGGAACATGCTTTTTTGGATGTCTGACATTATTTTTGCTGCAGCAAACCATGCTTCAACACATTCTGGGCCGTCAGCTGGCTCAATAAACAACTGCATGCCTGGGTCTACTGCTGCAGCAATTCGTTTACAGCCGACATACATGCTCACCTGTTTTCTGCATTATGATGCACGTCACAACGTACTTGTAGGGCTTGCAAAGATTCGTGAGCCGCTTCATGCACCCCTCTAGGCATGCTGACGTCCATTGACTGACCTGAAGCCAGCACAGACGCTTAGTGATACAACTACTATGAGCTTGTGACTTTGTGAGCATGACACCATCATTCAACACGAAGGAATCTGCTATTGGATTGTATCTGCTTACCTTCTGCTCACTGTATTGCTGATTTTGCAAAACAGTGTCAATGCTCTCTTTGATTATATTGCTGATATCATCTGGCACGAAACCGACCTGCGAACATACCCAGATGGATAGATTTAATAGGCCCAAATGCCAGATGCCCAACGCCCCCTGAAACGGGAAGCATGCTCTCGGCACAGCGACTGTGCACTGGCCCTGTGTACGACAGGTCAAGTCACACACCTCGTCCACGTTAGCACCGTCTTCCATGTCGTGACGTTTCACACAGTTGAAAATCGCATTATTGATGCTCAAGTGCAGCACTGCTGCTTAGGGCTGGTAGTTTCAGCGGCTTCCCTCCTCCCAAAGCCGGTAATATCACGCTCAGCTTAATACCCCGCTGTCGTTGCTTGCCGGGGGCAGCAGGTCATGTCATGATGTAGGCAGACCCTTAGCGATGCTGAGCGCGGACAGTTGTGACTTGCATGTTGTTCAAACGCGGTCTGACACGCCCGGAAAACATGCGGCCGTGTCAGCGCTTTCAGATCGAGTACGGTGATTGTCACGACACAGATTGCTTTTGGCAATCATCTGTGAGCCTTAGTTAATGTCGTCGTTCCTGGTCTTCTCATGAGGCGTGCATGGGAATTTTCTGAGCAGCATCAGCACTATGTTTTGCCACAGTTGTTCTGTTTGCAGACCCTTAGGCATGCTGGATCGTGTTCAACCGAGTTTGAGCAGGCACCTTGCGTGCTGTCGACTGCAGCCCTCCCTCTCAATGTCCTGGATAGGTTCTTGCTGTCCTCTCAAACGCAACAGATCAGCGCATGCAATGTCCATCTGTGTTGCTTCTGGCGCAGCAGTGCAAGCTGACATCGTAGAACCGCTCAGAAGCCAGCAAGCCAGCAATGCAGGACCACAGCAGCAATGGCACCAAATCGTGACAGAAAGCGTTTTAGAACCTGAAAAGCTCGTAAAACTTGTCATGAAGGCCAAGATTAGTTTAGGGCCCAGCGTCCTAGCGAATGTAAGCAATGCGGCACATGAAAGGAATACTGCAGCTGATTCCATAGCAACCACAGCTGCTGTTAGTGGAATGCCCTATAAGCAGTTGACCATGCGGCCTGTTATGCTGAAAGGCAGGCTGCTGCTGCAAATCTCTCTTTTAGATTCGCGCCAGGTGAGCAAAAGCAATGCCTTGCATTGGCCAGCAGTACAACAGCCCTCAGGGGTGCACAGCCGGCCGGCAAACAACAGCAGCAGGTGTAGTAGCTTGATGCAGACACATAATCCCTCAGGCTTCTGCTGCCACGGTTGCACCATGCTACATGCACTGCAGTGCAGTGTTCATCTCTTGTTCGGCTGTAAGCCAGTTCCTGTTCAAGATATAAATTCTAGCAGGCCTGCTCTCCATCTGTATTTCTCTGCGTCCAGGTCAGAGACAGTGCAAAACAGTGCAGTACAGCCAGTTGTCATGTACATACTGTCATCTTTTGCTTCAAGGTGCTGAGCCGCATGTCCATGACACGCATGTGACTTGCAGGATATCACCAAGAACTATGGCCCTGACCAGGCACTTGGTCAGCTGCAGCAGCTGCTGCTGCTCCCCTGGCAGTCGGCATCACTGCAGACAAAAACACACATAACAAACATACAAATATCTAAGAAAGGCAAAGTACTCATACAGAACAGCAAGCTGCCATCAGAAGCAGCAGCAGCAGTACAGAGCAATGGAATGCCTCTACTACAGCAGCCGCAGCAGCAGCAGCAGCAGGGTCTGAGCAGCAGCTGGAGTGCTGTTCCAACAGCAGCAGCAGCAGGGCCCATATCATTGCAGCATGATCGTGTGAAAGCGGTACCAATAAATGGCAGCATATTTGACCCATTCCTGCAGAAAATTGGTCTGCAGACCTCAGAAGGACGAATCAAGGCAAATATGCAGGTGGGGGGCAGCAAGCAGTGCACATGAGCTCTCCAGCTGTGATGTTCTTTCAGAGGCTGTACACTGGCTGCCACAATGATACTGCACAGCTGCTCTGACGCCTGGCTCACTAGAGTAATCTATCAATTCAGTTCAAGGCACCGGGCTGCCTGCTTACTTCTAGGCTGCTGATCGACCACATGTATGTTGAATGAATAATTCATTGGCATGTGCACAATGGCCTTGTTGCTGTAGTCTGCTTACATACATACAACACATCTCTGCAGCCTGCGGCATATAGATGTGCTACATAGAACTATAACCAATCGCTGCCAGCGAGATGCTGCTGCATTGCCTCACTGCCTGCTGCCATGACTATGACTGTTTGAGCTTGCAGGCGAAGTTCACCCAGATCAACGAGTTCCTGAAGCTGCTCATACACACAGGAGAGCTAGAGAGCATGATCCAACAGCACCAGCATGAGGAGGCTGCTGCACCCATCAGCAGCAGCAGCAGCAGCATCCACATACTGGATTGTGGTTGTGGATCGTCTCACCTGACCTTTGGCACCTACTATTATCTGACTCATGTGAGAGGGGTGCCCATTGAACTCACAGGCATTGATACCAACAAAGCCTTGATGGATCGTAGCAACAGATACTGTGAAGATCTCGGGATATCAGATAATGCCAGGTTTTGTACTGCAGCTATCAGGGACTACCAGCCACAGCAGCAGCCAGATATCGTGCTGGCACTGCATGCCTGTGACACGGCAACAGACCAGTCGCTGGCCTTAGGCGTCAGATCAGGGGCCAACATCATCATGTCGGTGCCTTGCTGCCACAAGGAGCTGCACCAGCAGCAACAGCGGCAGCAGCAGCAGCAGGGCAGGCGCCAGCGCAGCAGCAGCAGCAGCAGTGTTGATCTGTTTGATCCTGTGCTGAGTCATGGTATTTTGCGTCAGCGGATGTTGGATCTGTTGACTGACACCTTCAGGGCGCACCTGCTGAGGTTGGCAGGGTACAGGTGAGAAGCGGTATAACACGCCAACCCTGGGAGCCTCGTGCCACCACTGTGGCATTATGACAAGGGGTATAAAACCTAAAACCTCGTGAGCCTGGTGCCATCACTGTGACGTAATGGTGGTGATGACATAATGCTGGTCATCACCTGGAGCAGGCCTAGAAGAGATCTGTATGATTCAAGTCCAAGTGTCTCTCAGAGAATACAAATCTCCTCTAGGCCTGCTCCAGCTTCTTTTGTGGCAGTATTGACCTGCTGAAGTTGCCTGTGAATCAAAGTACAACAAAAAAGGCAAGTACAATATGAAAGGCAGGGTTTGCTGTGCAGTGTAGGTAATTGTTTGCTTGACTGAACGTGGACTGCTGCTGCACTGGCTGCATCTCCTACTCCTTGGGCTGCTGCTGCTGCTGGTGGTGTTGCTGATGGTGCTGCAGGACTGAAGTAGTGGAATTTGTTTCTGGTGAGCACACGCCTCGTAACCTGCTCATCAGGGCAGTCAAGCAGCGAGGGGCTCTGCCAGAAGCTGAACGGACGCGGCTGGCAGAGCAGTACACTCAGTTGAAGCAGTACTGGGGTGTGACGCCACACTTGGAGAAACTGTTGAGAGAGGATGGTGTGATGACAGACAGCTTGTAGTGCTCCTGTGTGCTGACTTGTGTTGATGACGACGATGATCGGGGGTGTGTGGCACATGTGGCAGTCGATCTTTTCAAGAAATGTAGTAGCAGAAATGTGGCAGTGCTGCAGCTGCTACTGCAGTAGCTGCAAAGCAGGCAAGCACTTTTCAGCGGGGTATTTCACAGTGGTAACACACTGCTGCGCACAATGTGCCCGTTAAACTTGTTTTTTTTACAGCTTGTTCAACAAAGTTTGATTTGAATGCCTTTGGCTTTACGGGCATACTATGCCCTGGCACATGGCAGCACATCTGTTGACCTTCTGTGGGTTGCATTTGATCAGTGGTTCCTTATATCACGACTTGCATCAGCATTTGAGAGTGGCAACACGCTACTGGCGGAGATAATGTACATTCCGGCAAGCTCTTGTACTGCAACGATCCTCTCCTCGAGTGCCTCGCTGATACGCCGAGTCTGAAAGCAACGTAATAAACAACTAATGGCCCCTGGACGCACAGTCCCTTGGTGTTGCTGGGATGAGTGGGGCATGGTCAAGGATTGGCTGCTTTCGCCATCTGCTGCCGATATTCGGAAAGGCATAAAGCGTGTAGAGGCTTGGAGGGCTCGCGGCCGCGTACCACTGGGTGTAGATATTACAGCATCGTTGCTGGAAACTGCGTTGTGCGATACAAGCTTTTGGGGCGTCCCAGCAGCCACAGCAGCTGCTTCGAAACCTGCTGGCAGCTCAAACTGGTTGTCACAGCAACAAGTACGCTTACAATATTCAGCAACAATTGTCAGGTACGATTATGTTTTACGTTGTGGAGTCGCTGGCGTGCTAAGCTTCTCCAGTGCGAATAACCCTCTGCCCCAACAGCCTGCCCACTATTGAAATCCAGTTACCAGCTGCTCCCAAATGCCTGCTTGCTGGAAAAAGTCTGCACGCTTTGAAATCTTTCCAACGTATTCGTGTGTACCATAGGTTCGTCAATGGCATAGCTGATTCTCAGCAGAAGGGCCGAGTTGCTCTCTCAGTCAACAGCCTGGCAGAAACAGCTGGTCTATCTCGTTTGCTGGTTGATATCCGTCACGAATCCACACATAACGAACTGCCGAGCCTACCAACGCTTCAGCTGGCGGCCAGGCAGGCGCTGGATTGGCTGGTCAGCCAGTACTGGTAAGCAGCATCTGGCCGGTGAGCCTTTGGCACTACTGCGATCTTGTAACACAGCCAAAAAGTGTCATAACAAACATCACAATTGCCATCAAATCAGGTTTTTTTTTAATTTATTAATCCCCCCTTTTCGTGCTGCAGGCAACGCCAGTCTGACCACCTGCATGCCTGTCACTCCCGGGTCTCTGACATCTTATCAGCGGTAGCAGCTTCATGTCACGCTGCTGCTGCCAAGGGGTCAGCAGCAGCAGCAGCAGATGAGGATGCTGATGATAGACCGGCAGAACAGGAGCAGCCAGGTCAGGTCAAACAACTGTCTGTAGTAAACGCCCAGCCCTGCTATTCCACACTACTACTTCAGTTGTTGCTCCTCCAGCCATGTATTCATCAGCCGTCAACAACTCCACAAGCAGGCGACACACGTGCTTCAGCTCTAAATACCTTTTCTGTATCTTCTTCCTTCTTCTTTTTTTCTCATCTTAGTATATGCTACATCAATGCATATGACCTCAATCTCTCTAACACCACCCAAGCTCTGCATGATCAATAAACTCGAGCCAGGAATCTGTGCGTGTAGGTGTCATAACTAAACCCTAAGCGCTCACCCTAATGGTATATACCAACTATTTTCTTTTCTTCCATCTTTTATTCCTTCGTTTCTATCTTTTGTTCCTTCTGCTGCACACCTGCAGAGTACCAAGCCTCTGAAGGGCGTAAGCACCGCAAGCAACTGCTGTCTGAGCTCAAAACTCTTCTGCCGCCAGCACACACACCGCTGCTGGCAGCACTGCTGCTGCAGGGACACCCACTGCTGCTGCCACCAGAGCAGCAGCAGCAGCAGCAGCAAGGGCAGTTGGTCAGGGACAGCTCAGTCAGGAAAGCACAACTGTCAGGTGTGGCTCAGGCCGAAAAAATTATATGTATATGATATGTAATATCAGACATTTGAGACATTTGATATTTGTGTCACTCAAAATAATAGATATATATCAAGGCGGCTCCATCTGCTAATGTACCGACCGTGTATATATCTGAAATAGTGCTGGACTGCTTCGTTTCTTTTCCAGTGCCTGTAGTAATCAACAGTAACTAGATGTTGCTGCTAGACTGTAAATGTTTTGACCTGACATATCAATGGCTTGGATCCTTTTTGAGTACCGCTCAGCAGTCAACACTGGCACGCAATGTGTAGTAGCTTCAGGTAACCACATCTTTTTGCCGTGCTGTCTGCAGCTTTAAAGTCGCTTGCCAAGCAGTACCCAGAGCTGAAGCAACACCTCCTGTTAGAGGTGGTCGACAGGCTGTGCAACATGCAATCTCAGCAGCAGCAGCAGCAGCAGCAGCGGCAGCAGCAGCAGCAGCAGCAGCAAGAGGCATCAGAAGGTGATCAGCTGCTGGTGTGGTTGAGGTTACTGCTGCCCAGTGATGCTGCTGAAGCTGTCAGTGGTAAGCCCAGCAAATCCAAACAGCAGCGGCAGCAGCAGCAGCAGCAGGAAGAGGAGGTGAAGTTTTTGACACCTCGTGTGCTTACTCAGCTGCTGACTGATCTGATCAGAGCCGGCAGGGCGGCAGCAGCAGCAGCAGCAGATGGTGAGCAGCAGCAGCAGCAGCAGCAGCATGAAGTGGACTTGCTGTGTGAAGCTCAGAAGGTGTTACTGGCAGCTTTAAATCATGCTTCAACATCACCAGCAGCAGTGACAATTGCAGAAGGTAATTTTGCAATGCTGCAGAAGCTTGTCACCTTGCAGACTCCAAGGCATACACCACCACCAGCAGCAGCAGCAGGAAGCAGTCGCTCAGCAGAGGTCAGTGAGTATTATTGTCAACAGCATGCGCTGTGGTTGCAGCAGCAGCAGGCCCTGCTGACACAGTCCCAGCAGCAGCAGCAGCAGCAGCAGCAGAGGAAACGTCAGCTGGAGGGGAATGCTGTTCAGCAGAAGTCATGCACAGCAGCAGCAGCAGCAGCAGGTGGCAGCAGCAGCAGCAGCAGTAAACGGTGGAAAAGGTCTCAACAGTGGAGTGTGTGCCCCATCGGTTGCTTACCCATTGCAAGACAACCCAGACAACTGCTGGATGCCCTGCAAGGCGATCCCAAGTGTCATGCAAGCCTCACTGCCACTGCTGTTGCTGGCAGCCTAGGACAACAGGCTGCTGCTGCTGCTGATGGTACGACAGCAGCGGCGGCGGCACCAGAGGTATTCAGAAGTTTACCTGACAATGCATCACAGCAGCAGCAGGTGTTGTTGGATCAATCACCAGCAGTAGCACTTGAGCAGAATGAGACGGGTGGTGCTCCTGACACAAGCAACCCCACAAGCACAGCAGCAGCAGCAGCAGCAGCAGCACTGAGTGCTGACGATGAAGATGGCGGACATAGTGACGACATGGTCAGGTTTGGACGATTCTGGCAGATTAGCAAGTCTGAATTGCCACGTTTACAGCAAGAGATCAAGCCATTGCTTTAATTCAATCGCTCAAGCAGTTGCTGCTGTGGGTGCTTGGTGCCTGAATGCTGAAAAGTAATGCCCATCAGCGAGATTGTGTGGTCACAACGGTTGGCCCTGCCAGTGGCAGCAGATGAAGTGCGATCAGCAAGGTACTACCAGGTGCAGCAGGTGACCTGCTGCAGCTGTGATTCACAGTCAAGTCAGATTTCACAATTTTATTTGAGCGATTCATTCATACTGGTAAAGCTCCATAGCTCCATCTCTGCCGTTGCCCTAGAAGAGATTCGGCCCATGCAACATTGGACTCCAATGCTCGAGATGACAAATGCGCTGACATGGCTATGTCTCCCATGGGGGTGTATGAAACTGTCTTCGTTTCTTTTTGGTGTGCCCCCATGAGCCATCACTTGGCGGAAACCCTTGCGGTGACTTGTAGTAGTAGTAGTAGTAGTGAAACTGTCACTGCCCTATAGGGCCGAAACACGTGCTAGCTAGCACGTGTTTCGGCAGTGATGTGAAATTTCTGTTTTTCATCGTTT
Source organism: Coelastrella sp. MACC-549 (assembly GCA_018290735.1). Taxonomy (NCBI): domain Eukaryota; kingdom Viridiplantae; phylum Chlorophyta; class Chlorophyceae; order Sphaeropleales; family Scenedesmaceae; genus Coelastrella; species Coelastrella sp. MACC-549. The sequence continues at coordinate 31,837 of JABEVS010000175.1, read as the reverse complement.
AAATGAAGAGTGTTGCAGGTATGCAAAAGAAATTTAGCCATGCAGCAAGTTGAAATGCTATGAGGTATGCATAATCGGATTCGACTGTTTGACTCTGTAGCCACTCTAAGAGTGGCGCCTGTATGTAAGATCTCGCTGCCAGATGTAACACCAGATCTGGCGCTGCAGAGCGGTTTTCTGCTGCAGCTGGAAAGGGGGTCGTACTACGTACTACGGCGGCCATCAAACGCCACACGCCGTTGTCATGCATGTGGGTATAGTGCTGCAACAAACAACACGCTTTGTGGAGTGCCATGTTCACCTCCAATCACATAAGCTGCGCATTTGCCATGCAGCATTTCAACTTGCTGCATGGCTGAATTTCTTTTACATATGCTGCAGCGACAATTTGTTGCAGATTACTGTGGCCACCAAACTGCTCAAACAAATGCGCAAATAGGGACTGCACTGGGATGTCCAAGTCTCATGAGAAGAGCATATGCCCCATTGCAAATGGGGAGTCAAACTGGCTGCCAACGAGTGTGCAATAGCAAGTGCCGGTGCTGTGCTATCATATGATGCATGATGGACACCAGCAGGACAGGCTGCATTGAGTTACAGCTGTAATATGTAACACATCGATAGATATCAACGGATATTCATCGTTGTGGAGCCCACATGGCATGCAAAATACAAGAAATAATTCACTCACCAGGCTCATGCAACACGGCAGACCTTTGAGACCTACTGAAGATGGTCTCGTGTGAGGAGCAATGATGCGACCAGGTGACATCATCAAAGGCACATGATAAACAGCAACAAGGGACTCAGTGGTTCAACAGCTTATGCACCAATGGCTTGCATGGTCCTGATGCAGCTATTGGCACCTGAGCAGCCACAGAGCATTCATGAAGGCCTTAATCAAGGCAGTCAGCAAGCAGCATTCACAAATGCAATTGCAAATAAAATCAATCAAGGATGGTATTGCACAAATGAACACAACTGCAAAACCATACATTGCTTCAAGAGATACCTGGCGCACATGCAAAAGACATCTGGCACCCATGCAACAGACATACAAACTACATGCATGAATATAACAAGCTTTGTGCAGCAGTTGTTATGTTCAAGGGACCTGTCCCTGCATGCTGCTGCTGAGCTGCATGTGCCAGGTTGGCATGACAGCAACACCGACAATTGTGCCCTCAAGCACCGAGCTGTCACATAGCAGCAACGTTGACTACAGCTGCAGTATGCTGGCTTCTACACCCACACTGATTGCTGTCAGCAAGGAGGAGCCTTCAGCTGCTGCCTGAGGCCTATTACACGCAGCACACTATCTCAATGTGCTGTTGACTAGCATCAGCAGTGGGAGGGTGCAATCCGGATGAAGATGCAGTAACTGGCACTGCCACACTGGGTAAGAGCCTACAAAGCCCAAAAAAACTGGGACCGGGAACCTGAGCATGGCCCTCACAAGACCGTCTTGCCATGATGGCTTTAATTTGATGCACTTCATCAGCTTGTGAGCTTTGAGAGTCCACAACCAGCCACTTTCATGATGTCGTGGCAACAGGCAGCAAAGCATATGCCTGAGGCAAGCAGCTCACCAATCACTGCCCCAGCTGCTGCATCATTGCTGCATTCATAACTTCTTGAGGACGAACAGGTTTCCCATATTTGTTGTGAAGACCCTGAAGTCTTCATCACAGTAACTGATCTTCCAGTAACCACGGCCCTCTGTAGGGCCAAACACCTGCATCACACCACCACCAGCAGCAGCAACAGCAGTGGCTGCGACAGCAGAAGCTTCAGTCCGGCTGGGCTGCAACAAATGGCATGAGTAGAATCTCCTGCAAGATAGTCGATACTAGATGGCACAAACACCAGGACAACGTCAGCAGTGCTTCCAGTAGAAAGGAGAGCTGCTGCTGCACGTCGCCTGCTCATCTTCTTCTGTCACTCACTTTCTCTGCTGCTTGGAAAGGTCCCACTTTGAGCACCAGGTTCTTGAACTGCAGGTCCACTCTGTCGTCTCTGGTCACTTTGTAATCACCCCTCAACCTTGCACACACCAGGCCCAATCGAGACTCATTGTAGTACACACCAGGCTCAGAGGCAGGAAAGTCCTGCAAAGTTTCAGTCACAGTGATCGAGCTAGCGAGTGAGTGAGTGATTATGTAATTAATTGAGTGATTCAGTTGGTGTTTGAGATAATGATCTCGACTGATCGATTGAGTGAGTGAGTTAGTGGGTGTTTGATTGAATGATTAATTGGTTGATGTATTACCTGAATAATTGATTGGTTGGTTGGTGGCTAACACGCCAGATGGTGTAGCTAGCAGTCCTGTGTCGGCACCTACTCAGCAGTAGCTTGCTGACTGAGTCAGCTGTGCCATTTCGCTGTCACTTTGAGTGCTGTCCGTGCTGTCAACTTGAGTGACAGCAAAATGGCACAGCTGACTCAGTCAACAAGCTACTGCTCAGCAGGTGCCGACACAGAACTGCTAGCTACACCATCTGGCATGTCATCGATAGGTTGGTTGGTTGCTTAAGTAATTGATTGAGCGAGCGAGTGCGTGAGTCTGATTGAGCGAGGGCGAGGGAAGGAGATGTGCACAGGAGCTGACAATCTAGTCAAGCACCACAAGCATATACCTTGTCTGATTGTTACACCATAAGCTGCTAGGAGTGCAGTTGAAAACAGGTACACCACTGTTGCAGTTTGGTATGGGGTATCAGAGAAGATGCTTTTGTGATGTGTGTCTTTCTTACCTGAATAACATCAGTGATGAAAGGTCCCACCTTGCCTGAGCTGGTACCTGCATGCAGCAGCATCAGCAGCAGTATATCACCCATGATTCCAGCAGCTTGCCTTAGTGGTCTCTTCCTGGCACTGACCGATGGCAATGCATGCAAGCAGCACAGGTGCGCCCGGTATCACTGGGAACCAAGTTTCCAGCAAGCCTAGGTGCATGTGCAGCTGTGTAGGGTGACAAGGATGACACAAACAGCCGGAGTGAAGAGTTTCTCAGCAGGTCAACATCGATGTGCTTAGCAGCGAGCCAGAGCATCAGTGCAGCAGTGCATAGTACACATGCTGTTGCCTGGCGGATGCTGCTTATGAGTAATAGCATCTGTGACCTGCAAACAGTGCCACTGTTCATGTACAATACATGGCCTCCGATGGTGCATTTCAGTTCCAAATTCAGTACGTAGGCATTTCAGAGGAGCTTCCAGGTGGATTGTTGCCTACTGCGTCTGCGGTGTTACTGGCAAGCTAGACAGCTTCGTACAAATCGAGCAGAAATGCTGAACTGCTGGTGCCTGTTGTTTCTGTGTAGATTCTGTATAGAGGGCTTATAAGGTGCCTGAGGCGCTATCTGGCCTGGAGAAGAATCTAATTTCCTGCAAGAGGAAAGCGCCTACCTGTAGAGGTTGTATAAACAGTAGTCCACTGAGTACCTGTCAGATGGTCCAGCTGCACCTTGACTGGCAACTGCAGGTCCTCCAACTGCTTCACCTTGGCTTGCACTTGCTGCCTTGAAGCCTCAGTCAAATCGTGTCCGTACTTTTTGCCGGAAAGTGCGATGATATCTCGCTTGATGGCTGCAACCTGATCTGCTGTTGCTCTGGTGTCTGTTTGGGCCGTTGCCTGGACCCTGACAGCAGCTGCTCTGCGCCTGCATGGCAGCGGCAAGCGCTCATGATCGCTTCCACTTGTTGTTATTGATGATCCCAAGCAACGAGGCCCAGCATGCGAGTTAACTCTGCTTGGCAGTGAGAAACCATCCACTGTGCAGAGGGCAATACTTACGTGCTAGACGGGATGCGTCCTTGCTGTGAGCAGATCCTACGGCCACCATATACTCCTGGACTGCTAGCAACGTGCATCATTGAGAAGGCGATTGTGTGGTTGTGTGGGGCAGGGGAGCTTCGTAAATTGCAAATCGCAACTGCCTACGGAGCTTGTGCTGGGCCTTCAATGGCTTGCATGCAACAATTCTGCATTGAAAGCGTCTTACGTACCCGGTTATAAGTGCTCAGATGACTACATTCAGCACCAAAACCCCCCGCCCGTTGAAATTTCCAACATTTGATATGTATCCCCGCAGCTTTCCGTGAGGTGTCTGCATGACGCACCAGCTATTTTACTGTAAAAATTGATAATATGGAGCCTCCCACGCCTGATGATCTGCTGGTGGCAGCCCTGGTGATCAGTGCAGCTCTTGTCGCATTCATAGCCGTCCTATATCTCAATCGGGAAGGCGTGAAGAAAGAAGTGAAGAGTGTTGTGGCCGCAGCAGATGTAGCAGAGGGTGGCACAGTCCTGGTTGAAGAGGGGGGTCGGGTAGTCCGCAGGAGCACAAGGTAGCGGCCATGTCCCAGCCATGGCTCAGCCAATCCCGTCTCAGCCTTCTATTGCTTCTGAACAAAACTCTGCTTGCTTAGGCAGCACAAGCCCACCGTGGACGAGCTGTATCCCAAATCTCCAAGCGTGCCGAAGGTGAGATGTCAACAACGCAGCTGAGTGTGATCTACTGGCAAGATACTAGCTGCCCACGACCTTATATTGTGACGGTTATTACACCATTAACATGTACAACTGCTTGATGAGGTCATCAGCCGTAGTACCCAATTTCAAATGGCTCACTTATGCTCGCAGACACCACGCACCGCTAAAGCAGAAGCGGGTGCATCTACACCAGCAACAGCAGCAAGAACACCAAGGACGACTGAACGGTTGGCGAGCCCTGCACGTGGCAGGCCTCGTGGTGGCAAGTCACCTGCTGCTCCCAGGTCTAGGTGAGACACCGCTTACTGCTCACTATTGCTGCTGCTCATGGGCAGTTGCTTTCGTGCCTTGAGTCAATTCGATGACTATAATCCATCTTGCGGCCGCTCTGATGCAAGACAATGTTTTTTCCAGCCTTGTTAAGCAGCTGCGTGTGCAGTGAAACATGTGCTGTAGAACACCATGGGAGTGGTAGCCACTCAACAGATTGTAGATGACCATGCACCTATGAAAGCTGTGCTTATTTCACCAGCGTCGTGGCAATCCGTGCTGATGCTATTATCCTCAACATACCCTGTTCATTGATGTTGCTTCCTGATTGAAAACGCCATGGATACCTACCTTGCTATGCTTGCACCCTTACAGGGCTGCCAAGTCCCCAGCACCAGCAGCTGCTCCAACTTCACCATTAACCACGCCGAGGAGAGGGCGTCCTGCACGTACGTGACATGGCTTGCTCAGCACAAGCAGCTGATGAGGAACTTTGCCCGCAGCAGTGTTGATGCTGCTGCTGAAGGGCTTGACGTCTTTTCCTGATGCTGGCGACTGGAGGGACATGCAGCCGTAAGGTTGCAGCTTAGTGCATGAGATACAGTATGTAGTCAGGTTGTGCAGCAGTCTGACATCTGCTGTGATGGACTGCTACTTGTTATTCACCTTGATTTGACCCTTAGATGCAATCAGTATGATGGGTATTGTGTGGACGGTTTGTGTCTTGCACAGAACTCTTTGTGCCTGGTCATGCATGCTTGCAATTGACTGACGGACTGACTAATCGACTGCCGCATGAGGTGAAGGACCACAATTGTACCCAAAAAAGCAACTGTCTAGTACCATGATGACTGATGCCTCATAATTATTGCTGGTGGCCCACAATCATGCATTGTTAGGTACAATCAAAGACGGTCGCTGGTGTGGCAGCATGCCATGTGGTCTTGCTCCATGCACGGCCTGCATTGTTCGTGTCTGCTGCTCTAGATATTAGTTGGATAGTATGCAGTCAGCATTGTGGAGGTGTGACTTGCCGTCATTGGAGATCTTGTAAGAGCATCTCAGCTGAAATGGCAAGCACAGTGCCTAATCTCATGTCCCTCAGCTGAGCCTTGCAGCTGGTGTAGAAAATGCAAGGCAGCAGCAAGATGTGTGTGAGTTTTTGCCACCTCCCATCCTTGGTTGCACACATGGGCCATGGAATCCGCTTGGTGACGTCACCATGTGTCGACACATGGCATGTTTGTACATGTAGTAGTGGACTAGGGCGTCATATGGCAAGCTGTCTACTCAACGTAGCGCCGCAGTTGTTGGTCAGCACTCCTGGCATCTGCTGAACTGAACTGCCTGCTGCTTGTGACACAAGTGTATTTGCAACGCTGTGAGAGCCTCTGATCGAAAAGTTTACCCCTTCCAGCCGCACTCCCTGAGGCCGCCCCAAGCTCCAAGGCTTGGAAAGCTGAAGCATGCCATGTGGCAGGTTGTTGCTGCAGTGTCCACACTACTACTGCGGCAGTAGCTCAGGCACTGCTCCAACTGCCACCATGCCCACCGCCATCTGGCAGGTTGAAAATACACCACCTTCATTGAGGGTTTTGTAATGTGCCTGTCGGACGAGTGATAAGAGCATTGGCTGTATTGTTGTCCTGCTGGCGTTTGGTCTCCTGCTAATGAGGCACTCTTGCGTAAAACGCAAAATACGCAATTTGGGAGCAACAGCCAGAGGCAGCTGCGATGGGTATGCAGAGTTTTCGTTGGTTTGAATCAAACGTGTGCGTTTCAACAGCAGGTCACCATCCTGATGGGCGTTGGCGCTCCTTTGCCCCCCTTGCCTCAATCAGAAGCTTAGATTAGATGCAACAGTTATCTTTCTGACATCTGCCGTGGCAACGCAGCCTTGTTTGATGTGCTGTGAGGCCCTGTACGGATGTTATGTACAGCAACCCATCAAAGCGACATACCGCAACTACGCTGTCCACAAAGGGCGCCTGGTAAGCAGCAAAATGTTCAACCATCGAATGCGGTCTCAAGTTGCAGTTGATCGCGAAAACCCGCGACAAGATCAAGGTGGTGTATCAGTTGTACTATTAGTACACTTGTACATAGTGCACGGTGCCGCATAGTGCACGGTGCCGCATAGCGCACTGCGCGACGGTGAAGCTACCATGGCAACCTTAATAACCGCCATCCTTGCTGCGGTGCACTGCACAGCAAAAGAAATGCAGGTCCACATGCTCATGCCCAACTGCATCTGTGCTGTCTGTGAAACCCAGAGTACTGGCAAAGCAAGTGGCTGCTAGTGCTGCATTTCCAAGATCTTACTACTGTTCATTGCCTGTCTCCCCTAAGTGCGTCTGCTAACCTATCTACACACCAGGTGTCTCCAGCGCCGGCAGCTCCTCAAAGCGACAGTCATTTTGCCCGTGAAGTTCTTTTGAAGGGCCGCTGGCCAGCAGCTCCAGCCATTACAGGGCAGTATATACAGTGCTACAGAGATGTCTCAGGCTTGTGAACTGTCAGCACCATCAGCAGAAGTCCTGCAGCCATTCCCACTGTTGTCTTTGGACGACCTAGTCCTTCAGCATGTGCTAACCTTTTTAAGCCTCTTGGAACGCAAAGCAGTACGAGCGACATGCCGTAAACTGTGCAAGGTGGCAAGTGCAGCAGTGCGTCACTTCCATGTGGAGAAAGCTGCAGGAGACTCCTATCTGGAGTACCTATCTTTACATGAGAAATTTCCAAATGTCCAGGTAGGTAAGGAAACTGAAGCAGAGTGGCACCAGCCACCTGCAGCATCACCAGCAGCAGCTGCCAGACAAGCTCTGTGCACTGTGATGATACATAGGCCAAGCGGTCACTCACAAACTCAGTACTTATACGAGGGCAATCGCTCTCAAAAGGCTCTTTCTGCTCCCTGCACACTGGCATGTCAAGCAGTGAACAGTCATCAAAAAGAGCGCCAGTCCGACTGCAGGCAGCCTATGACTTCTGCACTGCCCTGAACCAGATGCTTGATGAACTTGCATACTCAAAACATGGTCACGCTGAAGCCGCCTGGCTTCTACGCCAGCCAACATATTCCTGTCTCTCAATACAGGTAGTATCTCTGGCAGATGAGCTGGTGTCTGACCGACCATTCGCCTCGCTGGTAACGCTCACCCTCTGCAAGCTGAAGAACCTGAGCAGCATTGTTCTGCTGAACGACAGCATGTCGCTGTCAGCTGCCGGGGTGGCAACACTGAGCCAGTGTAAGCACATAAAGCAGCTGGTTTTGGCACCTCCTTTTCTCACAAAGGGCCCTCTGATGGCAGCAAATACGCAGGTGAGATGGTTCTGCATTCAGTGCAACTGCAACATGTCAACTCAAGACAGGATCCATCGCAGTCTATAACGGGGTAGGGGGGGGGGTGTCTTAAGTTGACCCAGCTGCTGACAGTGTCACTGTTAGTCATCATTATTCGATAATATCGTGCAGATACATAGCTAAATTGCGGCAAGTGAGTGCAGCACCATTGTCAACTACCCGGTCAATGCCTTTACAGTGGTCATGGCCTGAGTCAGTTGTCCTCCTGCAGCATCTGAATTTCTGAAGATGTGCAGGTATTTGTTTCCATTGGCTACCGCCTCACATTGCACTTCTGATTTCATTGTTGCTTGCTGCTGCAGGCCGTCGCCAGCATCCTCAGTCAGTTGCCTGGGCTGACGCACCTGCTGCTGCTGCCCAGTCAGCAACCAGACTCAGCAGTGGGAGCAGCAGCTGCGGTTCATCTCCCAGGGCCCGGCATGAGCCTGACAGGGAGAACCAGAGACTGGCAACTCGGTGAAGCAGCACTCAGGTGCAATGCTGCTGATCAAATCTACCTCACAATTTTGCTGTTGGCGGTGCTCTCTGTTTTGCTGTGATGTACATCACATAAAGGACCCTTCCTTTGCTGCTGTGAGCATAGGATCTGCCCCAGAAGCTTGCTGGCATGGTGATGTGTAGGAAAACATATCCACACGGCGTAAGCATGCAAGAGGTTCAACCACCTGCGCAAGCTTGCACTTGCCATGCATGTAGCACTCATCTGCAACAAATGCTTTGTGGCGTTTTGCAGGAGCTTGTGTTGTCTTCATGGTCTGGTACAGCTTGAAATTGGTGCAGATGCTACTGCTCTGGCTGACATACGCTGCCTGGCATCACTTAGTAATCTGAAGCGGCTTGCACTCAGGGGGCTCAGTCTGGAGGCAGGTGGGTGTCCACCCTCTGGAGGACTGACTACCATCATCCTGCAGCCAGTGAGTTTCCCCGTTCACTTCACCAGACACTACTGCCCCTAATGACTGCCTTGTATGCTTGTTAAACAGCACCATGCTCATCGGGGTAGCTGCTTTTGTTTGTGTACCTGTTGTAGGTGACCGTTTGAGTGTGTTGCAGAGTTTGCCTGCTCTTCGGTCAGTCTCACTCGCTGACGGTGCTGTTGCAGAAGACAGCTTGGCACATCTGGGCAGGTGCACCAGACTCACAAGGTTGGAGTTGCAGGTGGGATGCTGGGCCTAAGGGTGGGTAGTACCATCATGTCACCTGTGCACTAAGGTTCTATGCATGACCGCATGTTGGTGGTGCTTGTGGGGTGATCTCTAACGATGGAAGCAGGTTGAGGAGTGTGAACAGTTTCAGTGATGCTAGCTGGTTCCTACTGGACACAAGTCAGCATGTGCAGGGCAGCAGGCTGATTGTTGGTGGAGAGTTTGGTGGGCACTCCTGCATCTTGTCTGCTCATCTTAACACCACCTTCAAGGTCGTCTGAGTCAGTACCAGGTCCCTGAAGCCTTGCAGGCAGTTGACAACATTCCCATCCACTAGGAGGTCCTGCAGTAAGCAGTTGGAGATGACAGACATCAGCAGCATGCTTCCTCAACCTCACAACGGACACACCACCACTGGCTGTGCTACAGGGCTGTTACCGCCTGAGGGAGGTCTGCCTGTCCCACCTAGTTCCCCTCCATCAGTTGGCCTGCTTCCGCTGCAGCATGCCCCTCACAGAATCAGGTCTTGCAGTGCTTGTTGCAACAGCAGGCAGCCGGCTATCAGTCCTGGAAGCAGATAGCATTGAGATTGTCGTGGCAGATCCCCATCCTGCACTCGCTGCAGCTGTTGCTGCTGCTGGTGGTCATATCTTTGCAGGACAAGCACCGGCGGCTGCAGCTGCCCCTGCTGCAGCAGCTTCAACTGCTGCTGTTGCAGGTGGTGGTGGTGTGGCAGCAGCAGCAGCAGCAGCAGCAGCATCACTTACTCCTGCAGGAAGTGGCGGGTTTGGTCAGTTGGGGCCACAGCTGCCAGCACTGCGTGTTCTGCAGCTGAGGTGGTTGCCCAGCAGTTGCCCACCATTGTGGCAGCTAGCACCCGGATTGACATCATTGGTGGTCTGGGGAGGAGCCAATAATGCAGGACTGACCCGGTAGGTGGTACCTGGCTTTCCTGGGTGCATGTTGTGGCGCAATACACCTCATTTGCAGCCTGGTATTTGGTCAACTCCTTGTAACTTCTGAGCAAGCACAGCAGCTTGTGCGGCAGACGAGCTGCCTCTTCAGTCTGGGCTGCTAGCAGCAACACACCCGTAACGGCATATAAACCTGCACTCATATTGTTCCAAGGATGTGGAGACCTTTTGCTGTTGAATGAACTATGCATGGTGCCCCATCATGGCAGCAATGTGAACTTCTGACTCGAAAATTGTTATCCGCATTGAGTGTCACTGAAGCTGCAGCATCTTGCGGCCTTGTCACCCACGCACAGCTATGCCGAGCCCCTAGCCCCGGGTTGTGGGACAAAGATGGATTCTTTGTTAGCTCGCTCAACGAAGGTGTGCTAAAGCCATTGCTGATCACTCTGGCTGTGGCGTGTCTGCTTTTCACTGTCCTGTGCAGTGCCTTCAGCGGTCACTGCCCGCTGCAGCGCCTTGCCCTGTGTTGTGAGGCGACCAGTGATGCTGGCCTAGCAGCAGTCAGCAGTCTAACTAGGCTGAGAGACCTCACACTCTGTGATGGCGTGTCCATCTCACCACAAAGGCTCATCAGTGTGGTGCAGCGGCTGCCACGTCTACAGGTTGGTTAGTGGGCAAGCCCTCAGCGAAAACTCCTGAACTCCAGAACTCCTGTGAGGGAGATCATCTCCTTTGGCTCGGGGCCAATGCAGCAGGCTGAGATACGTTGCCAAATATGCTGACACGCTTTTATTTGCTCCATTCCTGTCAAATACCTAGTGCCGCGTCAGATGCTATGCGCAGACACACAAAACACTGCTGAATGCCTGACCTGCTGTTGCTCTTTTGCGTTTTCTGTTGCTGCTGTGCAGGCCTTGCAGTTGAGCCATATAAGGAATCTGGGGGATGAAGGGTTAGCTGTCCTGGTAGCGGTAGCAAAGCGGCTGCAGCTTCTGGGTCTTCAGGAGCCTGGCAGGGTTACTGACCAGGGCTTTGCACTGCTTGCTGGTTTGTCAAACCTGAGGACTTTGTGGGTTGACTGCTGCAAACTCGGCATGCCGGTGCTGATGGCGCTGGCCTGCTACCCCTCATTGTGTTTTTTGGAGGTGCATCAGTCACACCCTGAAGCAGATACACTCAGGCCAAGACAGCTTGAGCTGATCGGGAGAGTGAAGGGGCCGAAGATGAGTGTGATGGTGAGGGAGGGTGCCAGGAGTAGAGAAGAGGTCTTGCGGCCGCAGGTGCTGCATGGGGTCCAGCGTAGGGCACATGGTGCAGACAATGAAACTTCAAGTGATGCCGAGACTGCTGTAGATGCATCTGCAGTTGGGTTTGGGGGCCAGGAGCTGGTGCTAGAGCATGGGCTGATGGTAGGTGGGAGCCAGGCACATGTGTCCCTGCTTGCTGGTCAGGGGGGTTGGCAGATGGGGTTAGTGGAAGGAGCTGCCGGTCTACTAGATGATGACATGCACTGGCTTAATGTTGGAGGTTTGCAGGTGTAGACCATAGCTTGGCGGGGCAACTGGGGTGCCTGCAATTTTCAGCTGCAGGTAAGCCCCCAGACACATGTGTATCTGCTGTTGCACAACTATTATGCTATCAAATAGCCGTGGTTTGCAGCGGTGGGGACCTCCTGGTTTTGGCGTCTGTGGCAAGAGGGCGTTGCGCCTGTTCGTCGGTTGTCCATCTGCTCTGTTACGGTGCGACCCTGGCATTGCTACGCTGTCGGCTACAGGCAATAACCACTGCATTACTATGCAGCTGTGATCACAGCAGGCTCGCAAAGTCACTTTGCAGTAACTCCTTGTGTTGATGGCGACATTTGAAGGTTGGGGATATAGCAGGTGATAGCAGGGCATTTAGCCTTTTCAGCAGTGCAGTAGCTAATATAGACCTGTGCTTGGGCGTACTGAAGCTGCAAACAGGGTCACGTCACCTGCTATGACCTCCTCCCAGGACCCTGTATGCCTCATCTGCTCTCGCCAACGCTGGCAGTCTTGTTGCATCTCCAGTCCAGTTAGGAGTGCACTCCACTTTCAATTTGTACCCTTGCATCACCCCGACTGAGACTCCAGCAGAAACGACTGCCCTCAACAAAATGGCTTCACAGTCGCCGAGCAGCTGGTGCCGGCCTTGAAATAGGTTTCTTTGGTTATTTAACACATACTTCTGACCCTCAGAGACCCTCGCCAGGGCGTGCTCAACGTCTGAAAGGCCTCAGCCCCGAGGCTGCTTGGCAAAATGGACTTCCTCACTGATTTCTGCAGCATTGCCAATGCCTTCTGTGATAAACAGGTAGCCACCAGAGGCAAGGTGAGTACATTACAGCATCCATATGTTCTTCGGATGCTTGCCTAGTCGTCGGTGAAAGCTGTTGGAGGTAGGCTCGAGGAGCTCAGAGGACTATGACCCAGTGGCAGGCTGCAGACACGATCCCGTTTCCAGCCGTTTCGAGATATTCAGGAGAACATAATCAGCAGCTGCATGCTTCACGATGGCCCCTTGTGTCCCTTGAGCTGTGTTTCAGTGGCAATAGAGTAGTGTCCCTTGATTATGGCAGCCCACCTGGCCAGCCAATGCTCTCACACTGCCCTCATTACAGTCAATGTTCGCCCACACGTTGCATGCAGGGTGGGAATTCATATCAGCCACCTGGAAAACTTGAGCATCTGTATGGCTGTGCTGCATGTGCTTACAATGAGGTGAGAATGCCTTCCTCATGCATGCATACTGTTTGGAAGCGGTTTGCATCATGTTACACATAGTCAGCTTATGCTACCTTTTCTCGAGCTCTGATTCAAACACACACTCATCTGTGTGTGTTGCGAGCAAGGGCATCAAGAAGGTAATGGCAGCTGGCTGTATCCTCGTGCCTTGCATGCCACAGCTGTATCCTCGTGCCTTGCATGCCACATACTCAGCTGCTCTAACTACCAAAAAATGCAGTGCATGCAGATAAGTGAGAGATGTATGCATCCAGCATGTGCCAGTACAGGGTCTGTGGCTTCTATGCCACCATGCATGTTTCCAAGGAGCATGGGCACTTCTCAAACCTGTTGACATGAACCCACTGCTGATCAATCCCAGGCTGCTGTAACACAGTCGCCCTTGTTGTTGCATATGACTCAGTTTTTTGTGCTGCTGTCTGCCTACTGGCCAACAGATGGGCTGTAGATACTGCTGGGACAGCCCCTTTGCAACTCGCCCTACAGCACGTGCGAAGCCTGGCAAGGGCCACTACCAAAACAATGTCCCTGCCGCCCCTACCTTCCGCCCAACAGCAGAGCAGTTCAAGGACCCTTTTGCATACCTTGCACACATTGCACCTGAAGCTCAAAAAGCAGGCATAGCGCATATCATTCCTCCAGAAGGCTGGGAGCCACCTATTCAGCTTCTGGATCAGCAGACAGGCCAGTTGAGGAAGGACTTCAAGGTGCCTGTTCGTATCCAACCCACACATTTGCTGTGCAAGAGGCACCCGACCCCTTCTGGTGCTCCTCCTGTGAGGAGACCAGAAGTGCCCAGGGTCGGCAAGGGGCCTGGGGCCAGCAGCAGTGATGAGACAGCAGCGGCAGGAGGCATCTGCAGCCAGCAACAGCCCAAGAAGTCAAATGCAGTGACTGGCCGCTGCAGCAAAGCTGGTATGGAACAGTCACATGGACCGAAGAGCACTGCAGTAGCTGGCAGGTGCAGCAAGGCGGGCATGGAGCAGCAGAAGGCAGGCGCAGCAGCAGCTGAGCAGCAGAAGAAGGATGTTATTATGAATCCTGCTCATTGGGATGCTGTTGCTGCTGCTGCTGAAGCCACTGATGGGCAGTTTGGATATGAGCACCTCGAGGAGCCTCTGAATCTCTATGACTTCCACAGGTAGCTGCTGCTGTGCCTGATTGACTGGGTTGTCCTGCCGCCACGCTAGCTCTGGTGTGAATGGACTGGCTTGCAATCTATGGCAGACGAGCAATAGCTTGCTTCACGCCTTCCCCTCTTACAGTATTCAGTTGTAAGCCTTTGGATGCAATCAAGCTGAGTGTTGTGCTGAGCGAATGGTGCAGTGCTTGTATGCTGATGCTGACATGCTATCTCCAGGGGGGTTGCACAGTGTCCATCTAGTACCAGAAAGCGATGTCTTCTGCCGACCAAACTGTGCCGTCTTCACTGTCTGCTCTCTCTTTTGCAGGTATGCTGATTGGGCCAAAAGGCGCCACTTCAACGGGCCTCTGATGGCAGGCAGCCGCAAGAACGGGGCGGCTGAGGCCGCAGCAGCAGACCCTGCAGGCGCCCTCCCCATCCAGACAGCATCCAGTGCGTGGAGGGCCTACCCTTGCTCCCCCACTGCCAGGGCTGCTCGTGGTGTACCCGGGAAGTGGATTCCAGGGACGGCTACTGAAGCGGAGTACAACCATGGTTCTGACTGGGAGGAGCCAAGCATGGAGGATGTTGAGGCAGAGTTCTGGAGGATTGTGGAGTCACCAGATGAGCAGGTCGAGGCCCTCTATGGGCAGGACATTGACACGGCAACTTACAGCAGCGCTTTCCCCACAATCAAGGTAGGATGAAGGGTTCGGTCATTTTCCTGCACCCTGCGCAAGCTGGCAGCTAGCAAGCTGGCTCGCTCTTAGCACCTTACAAGTTGTGCGCAGCAGAGCAGACCAGCTTGCTCTGTTGCGCTCAACTTGTAAGGTGCTGAGAGGTACCAAGCGGCATTGCATGTGTGCCAAGAACAACATCTTGAATGGTTATATGGTAAGCAAGGGCAAGCGCTTGGTTGTCGTGAATAGTCTGTAACCTGCATGTGTCTGCAGGAAGCCCCAGCCGTCTTCTGTACAACCAGACAAACAGCAGCTCCTGGACAAGAATGGTTCTTCATAGTCCTGGTTCTCCTAGTACGTGTTGTTTATTTAGTGATCTATCCTCAAGTTCTGCTGCTCTCTTTTTGTTCGCTGCAGGAGCTGGCGGTGGCAGAGGCCAATAACCTTCTGCGCCCAGGACACAACAACACCAACAGTAGCAGCGCTGGGCAACCCGCAGAGGATGCAGAGGATGTTGCAGAGCCTGCTGACTGCTTTGCAACCTGCAGGTGCGGCAACTGCCAGTTGTGCACGTTGAGGGCTTATACCAAGCATCCCTGGAACATCAACAACCTGCCACAGGCCAAAGGGTCAGTGCTGCGCTTCGTGCGGGAAGATGTAGGGGGCAAGCCGATCACAGGTGTGATAGCTCAGGCGGGGGCTGTGATAGCTCAGGTGTTGATGTTAATACAGCAATCGGTGTCCTGGAGTGTGCTTGAAACTCTGCTGTTGTTTGTGAGCAGCTTGTCTGCTGCTATGGCCTGTGAGCACCACAGCTATCATCAGTTTCAGTGGAGCAGGCTGTGACATTGCTTGGTGTTGGACACTCAATTTGATGAACTCTTGTTGCTCCTTGCCACAAGAGTTCTTGATACTTGAGTGTCCTACACCAGCAACTCAGGTCCTGAATGACATCTTATCAACACAACATAGCATGGCATTGGTTATCAAGGCTGCATCGCGCATGCTTCTGAGGACTTAGCTTCCGTTGCACCATCACTTATATGATTGGTGCTGACTCAGCACTCTATTTGGCCCTGCTGCAGGTCTGATGGTGCCCTGGGTGTATGTTGGCAGCTGTTTCAGTGCCTTCTGTTGGCACATAGAGGATCATGGCCTGTACAGCATCAATTACAACCACATGGGTGCACCAAAGGTGAGCACTAGTGGGCTTGATGCACAGGAAAATCAACTCCGCAGTAGCTTTTTTGTGCATTTTTGGAACCTTTGAACTGCAAAGCCCCAGAATTAGGCCAAAAAGTTGTCGAAAAAGAAGTGTTGCGCGCGCCGGGATTCGAACCCGGGTCTGACACGTGGGAGGCGTCAATGCTGAACCACTACACTACGCGCGCGTGATTTGCCGCAAAGGTGGTTACCTCGTCCCGTATAGTGCGGACTTGGATTTTGCCAACTGCCCAGAAATTTGTGATTCTGGTGCGTTGGTTGGGTGAGTACAATTGTTTCATACCGTAGTGTTATTGCGGTTAGTCACTTTTCTGGACGGGCACCATTTCTGCATTCACCTGCGTGCGCCCGAGCATTAAGTACGTTCGGCTTGGCATGATCCTCCACCCTGACCTTGCCTGAGGGTGTGCATGTCGCTGAGCGAGTTGTTGGTTTTTCTGTCTTTGGCTGCAGGTGTGGTATGGTGTGCCTGCCACTGCAGCTGGAGCCCTTGACGCCACGATGCGTGATGCCCTACCTCACCTGTTCGCCAAGGACAAGCTGTTGTTGCACAAGCTGGTGACAATGATGTCCCCCACACAGCTCATGGCACGGGGTGTGCCGGTGTGCAGGGCAGTGCAGGTGCCTGGCAGCTTTGTGGTCACCTTCCCAGATGCATATCATGCTGGTGAGTGGCAACCCCATCGTACCACATGTCGTGTGTTGATTCAACCTGCATCAGGCCTTATCAGTGTGATGGGAATGGCAGCAGAGACCTGCGTGTGCTGCCTGCTGTTACATCAGGTCATCCAAGGGTCTTAGAATGGCTAGCTGTACAACTTTTGTTTTGTTTGCCAGTGAAAAACACACACAGCATTATCTGCGTCTGCTGCGTTGTTCATGCAACGGCAAGTTGTTGCATCGGTTTGTTGCCTTATGCAGGGTTCAATTCGGGGTTCAATGTGGCAGAGGCAGTCAACTTTGCAGCACCAGACTGGCTACCATTTGGCAGCAGCAGCGTTGTGCGATACAGGTGAGAGATGTACAGCAAACAATGGTCCGCATGTTGGAACTCTGTCTATCACTGCTGGCACTCTGTCTGTTGGTGTTTCTCTTGTATAAATATCTTGTATCACTGAGCTTACCTTATTGCAGTGGGGTTGCGAAGATGCCAAGAAGGAACATCGCTTTGGTGGCACACTTATTAGGGATACCCTGTGTTGACATACCTACCACACATCACTCATTACAGTCTCACAACTGTCACCGAGCATATGACAATGACCTCCCAGTCACCGCCACAAATCATAATAGACACTGCACTTCCTTTCATGAGGTCAGAGGCAGCCGTCACGTAGTCCCGCATCCAGCTACTGTTGCGATCATGTCTGCTGATGAGTAGCTGCTGATGCCGGTTTAAAATTGTGTCATTGCTGTTATTTTTGTGCCAGGTGTGAGTCACGCTACATGACCTTCAGCCATGATGCAATGCTCATAAACGTTGTGCGGGATGCTACAGCAGCAAAAGCAGCAGCAGCACTCCCAGCTGCTGGCGAGGATGAGCAGCAGCAGCAGGATGATCAGGCAGCACTGCTGCCAGTGTCACTTCAACCTGCAGGCCCCCGGGGGTTAAAGGCTGCATTTGCCGCTGACTTGGAATCCATGCAACATCAGCTGCTTGCAGCGGAAGCAGAAGCAGCAGACAAGCAGTTCACGCAGCAGCAGCAGGATGGTGATGAAAGTGTACCTGGAACATCAGCAGAAGGGCGTGTAGGTGAAATAAGGCTGGTGGGGCCTGCTGCTGCTGGTAGCAGTGGTGCACGTAGTATGGCAGTGCTGCTCAGCAATAGTCTGCTGGACAGCAAAGCATGGTTGGAGATTCTGCCAGAAGAGGCGTGGGCAGAAGCAGCAGCAGTTGCTGATGAAGCAGCAGCGTTAATGGCTGCTGAGCAGCAGCAGCAGAACTCTCAGGAACAGCAGCAGCTGCAAACAGGGCAGGATGCCTCTTCTCAATCGCAGCAGCAGCAGCAGCAGGGACAGGAGCACCATCTGGCAGCAGCATCACAGCAGCACCATGGGGGCCAGCGTGAAAGAGTGTTCACAATGAGAGGTGGCGGCGGCCCCAAGCCTGAAGAAACATCTGTTGTACCTGCTGCAGCTGACAGTGTCAGCTCTTCAGAGTCCTTGCTAGCCAGGACAGCACGTGGTCTAGCAGCAGCAGTGTTTGCACGCAAGAAGCCCAAAGCTACCGCTCTGGCTCTTGCCAACAGCAGCAGTGCTGCTGGCTGGGTTGACACACAGGGTGAAGCCGCTGTTGCTGCTGTCACAGCGTACATCTTGTCACTGGCAGATGTGCGGCGGCAACGCATGCTAATTGAACCACCCAGTGAGCAGCTGGCTCGGCTGGCTGTGGGAGAGCTGGCGTTGCGCTTGGAGCTGGAGTCTCTGCGTCAGAAGGCGCTGATGCTGACTGCAGGTGTCACACGTGTCAGCCTCATGCAGGGCACAGCAGTAGCAACACACCCAGCCACAGGCGTGCACATCAACACCAAGGGAGTAGAGTGTGCCACTTGTGGGTGTGACCTGTCACTCGCAGCAGTCGTGAGTGAAGCTGATCCAGGTCGCGCGGTGTGTCCAGAGCACTACGCTGACCTGGACGGGACCCGGAGTGAATGCTACCTGCTGCTGCGGTATATGCCTGGTCAGCTTGAGCAGCTGCTGGCAAAGGCAGTACAGCTCATACCTGGGGCAAAGGAGGCAGTACAGGCTGCTAGAGCCAGAAAGAGCTGGGTTGCAGCCGGGCGCTTCATGGGCAGTACTTTACTGCAGAAGCCAGCTGAAGCAGTGGACAATGCAGCAGTACTTGTCAAGCAGGAGCAGCCTGAAGTCAAGGTGGAGGAGGAGCAGCAGGAACAGCAGCAGCTGCTACCGCTGCCGCAGGTGGTTGCTGTCAAGCTGCTGGGCAAGTTGTATGATCCTTCAGAGCTCAACAGCAAGCTGTTCGAGGATCTGGATGGCCTGTCGCTTGAGGTGTCAGAGGATGAGTCTGACACTACTAATGGTGGCAGCTCCTACCAGAACAACAAGCTGGATGGCAGTGCAGCGGCAGCACAGCAGGTAGATGACAACAGCGGTGCTGAGAACCAGTCGTCTGGTAGCTGGTTTGGAGACCAGAACCTGGGTGGTAATGAGTCAGAAGATGAGCAGGTTCAGGCTGCTGACAATGACAGTGTTAAGAAACTGGTGGGCAGGAAGCGGGTGCGCATGGAGGGCGAGTGTCTTGGCAGAATGGCCAAACGAACAGCTTTAGCTGTGCAAGCATGAGCCATTTATGATGTGCTGGGTTGAGGTGCCGTTGCCAATAATGATGTCTTGTGCATGTGATGCTGCAATTGCAGCGGTCAAGCAGTTGCTGGCTACAGTGCTCCTTATGAATGGGGTGTGCTCGTGCAGCTGGTTGCATGCTCAGGGATGCCCATGCTGCAGATGAAGTTGCTGTTATGTTATTGTGATCTCATGGGTTTTTCAGTCAACCATAGGTTTGCTTGCCAGCAAGAGCTCCTGCACATGCATATTCTGTTGCATAATAATAATAATCAGTACTTTGCAGCCATAGCATTACTGCCGCCGGCCCCGCGCCTCAAATCTACCCAGTGAATTCAATCCACTTTCGGACAAGGCGGAGTGCATGATTATCCGATCTCAATTGTGAAGGGGGAAACCACCTGAGAACCCCTCCCATACAATGCCGAGAGCCAAGGCCTCCATAGAGTCCTAGGTGGGGACATCTCGACAAGGGTGACTAAGTACATTCTCAAGCCACTTTCGATCCACACCCCAGCAGAGTCGGGCGCTTATATTCTGTTGCATGCCACTATGGTGTGCAAACCGCCAGTTGTTGGGACAAGGTTGGCTTGTACATCAGCTTACTCCCCTTGCCTCCTTTGATAGTGCTGTTGTTGCTGAATAACAGTGCTGTAGTTGGAGTTCACGTAGCGTAGCTTGTTCAGTGTATGGTGGATGGAACTCGAGCTGAAATTGAGGATAGCAGCTCTACTGCAAGCTATCTTGGCTGCCTAGACAAGGCTTGGCTAAGTCATCAATGCACAGCTGGGCGTAGGCTGAGTTGCAGCAGAATTGTGCCGCACAAGTCTGACCCATGGCCAGGGGCGGCCCTAGTGTCTAGATTGGGTAATACAACCTCTCGAATCTCTCGTCAATGCAGTGTATTGGCATCTTTGAGGAAAGGGGAATGATTCAGAATGTAACGGTCGCATTCAAGTGCTAGAATCGTCTATGAAAATGAAGGTCTTCTTCCAATTGGCCCTACGCTCAGACTCCCACTATGGTGCTGAGACCTCGCAGGTGTAATGTGATAACTCATCCGCCTCGCTCCTGGAGGACCTCGGATGACCATAGTCTGTGTATTATGAAAGATTCTATAGGGACGTCACATATCAGTACACTCATTTGATGTGCGTTATGCTGTAGTGCTGCAGTAGTGCTCGTAGCGGGAAAGAGCATTAGATGCTGATAGTAGCCTGCGGCAACCAAGATGACTACAGGAAATGCAATGATTTTCACGCTGTCAGCCTTGCTTGTTACGTCTGTGACCGCTTACAGAGTGGTGCACGAATACCTCACCGTTGAACATCCCAGCTTAGAGGCAGCAGCAGCGTCCGCCCGCTATCTACAAGATGAGGCGCTGCCACCTGATGTATACACGTAAGGAGCATTATGATGTCCTTGCCATAATAGCCAGCTCAGCCGTGTGTTGGTGTGCAGAATTCAAGCAGCAGGACATTGTCGCAAGCAGTGTGCAGTTCGCCCAGGACTCGTTGTGGCAATATGCCGCACAAAACTTTCAACACTCACGCCAATACCTGGTTGGGTGGCATGCGCCTGCCATGAGGGCGAAATTGTGTTGCAACACTGTTGGTTGACATGGCCTGCTGTGGTTGCAGGGCGCCTTCAGCAGTTCAGCCTGATCAGCTCGGTGAAGAAGCCCCAAGCACAACATTGGTTCAGCCTAGAGGCCAGGACGATAAGGGACCTTGGATAGAGCAGATCAGCAGCCGGCCAAGGGCATATGTGTGAGTATCCACTCTTTCAGCTGTGAACAGCACTGCTAGCAACGGTTGCTACCCTTGGCCTTGCGTTGGATTGTCTCTTGGGATGTCAATCCATCCATCTGCACAAGAAGACCTTCCCTGCTCAACAGAAACAGAGCAGCCAGCAACTTAGAACCCCATGTAGCTTATCTTGAAAGGTATCTCTACAGCAATTGCACAAAATCAACCATGACTCATCCATGTCCATGAATCCATATTGCTGTCCATGTTTGCACTTGCAAACAGGGTGGCATCGCAAGTTTGTTGAACTCTTGAACTGCATGTATGCATAGGCACCATGGCTTTTTGACAAATGAAGAAGCTGACCACTTGATCCAGCTGGTAAGATTTCGTCGCATATGTTACAAACTTTGTACCACTGGCAGTGGTTGTCAAACATGCACATCAGCATTGAGCAGTCAAGCGTGAAATGAGCAGCGGCTGATGAGAAGCAATCCTGCAGCATGCATGACATGGTTGTCATCTTGTCAGGTAGCCTTGATAAGGATTTGCTTTGCCATCATGACAACAAAACAATACACTGCTTTCACCACAAAAGTCAAAGATTTCCAATTGTGGACCGCAGGCAAGCCCAAACCTCGCCAAATCCAAGGTTGTCCTGGGTGAGACTGGAGTTGTGGCTGACAGCACGTAAGCAGGGGCCAGCACGCTTGCCATTGAGACCCCTGTATGAGAGTTGCTGCACAGCAGCGTACAGGCTCCAGCCGTACTGTCTGCAAGTGCAAAGACACAACTACCTCCCTAGTTCATGGACTGTGCTGATAATCGATCCTCAAGGGGAACAGATCTAATCAAGAGGCTTCCAGGGGTGATAATGTACTTACTGCTGCTGCCATTGTTGCTGCTGCTGCAGGTTCCGTACTAGCTCTGGTGCCTGGGTCCGCCGCGGCCAAGACCTTGTGGTCTCACGTATTGAGCAGCGCATTGCGGATTGGACGGGGAAGCCTGTGGAGAATGCAGAGCCAATGCATGTAAGCAACCTATGGTGGCCGCAGCAGCAGCAGCAGCAGCAACATAGCACACTGCCTTTAGAGCAGCCAGTGCATGCCATGGGCCATGGGCAGGACCTGGCAGGACAACAGCCTGCAGCATTGGCAACATCAGCTGTCTTAACTTTCATGCTCGGAGCATAAGCATACCATGGCTTTACGCACATTCAGTTCCTGGAAGGAAGCATGATAGCTCACAGCACCTGCCTTATCGTTCATGTGCTCTGCTGCTGTCTGGCATGATTTGCCAATTCATAGTATGAACCTGTGCCTGACCAATGATGCACACATGGCCCTTCAGGTGTTGCACTACGGCGTAAATGCTGAGTACCAAGAGCACTATGACGCGTACTTTGATGAGGTCAACCTGGCTAATGGAGGCCAAAGGATTGCTACTGTCATCATGTATCTGAGTACTGTGGAGGAAGGTCAGGCTGTTTCTGAGAACGCTGACAATACTGCATGATACATCAATACATGCAGAAACAATCTAGGTGCAATGCTTCCACATCTGCAGTGGGTGCCATTTTGAGAAGTATACTGGCTGCAACTTGCGTTTCAAATACAAACAGGCTGTAGTTTTTGGCATAGCAAGACAGAGGACGGATGCTGGGATGTCATTAAGCAGCATATGCAAATGCCTGTCTGTGGATGTACGTGTGGACAAGTGGTTTGGTGACTGCTGCATTTGGCCACACACGAGGCTCTCCTGACCTTGGCCACAATTTGCAGGATCTCATCTGGCATCCTAATGACAATTTAGGGATACTACCATATACTTTGGTATTATTTCCCATAGCCAGTGAAAGTCGTCACTGTGTGTACAAGTGTGTAGTACATTGAGAGTCCCAGGCCAGGGGCTCATCCAGCTGTTGTGCTGTAGCAGTCGCTGATCGCCTGAGGGGCCTCATGGTATTCTGCAGGAGGTGAGACTGTGTTTCCCATGAGTGCTGATGAAGCCAGCCCAGGACAGCAGCAGAGGCTCAGCGGTAAGTCGCACAGCACCATCAGGCGAACCCAGCATCATCAGTAGAAGCAATAGCAGTAGCAGCAGCAGTCTGGTTGGATTGTTCAAGCATTGATGAATGCATGGTGATTACACTGCTTCTGCCCTGTGTGCCTGCTTGTGAATGTACTGCAGCAATCCATGCCGAGCTGCCTATGGTATCTGAGACTGGCTCCTTCTTCTTCTTCTTCTTCTTCTTCTTCTTCTCCTTCTTCTTCTTCTTCTTCTCCTTCTTCTTCTTCTTCTTCTTCTTCTTCTTCTTCTCCTTCTTCTTCTTCTCCTTCTCCCTCTTCTCCTTCTCCTTCTGCTTCTTCTTCTTCTTCTTCTTCTTCTTCTTCTTCTTCTTCTTCTTCTTCTTCTTCTTCTTCTTCTTCTTCTTCTTCTTCTTCTTCTTCTTCTTCTTCTTCTTCCCCTCCTCGTTCCCCCCTAAATATGGCAGACATCACTGATTTTTTTGCCATAGCTGGTCAAAAGTGTCCCAAGTATGCCTGAAGCTGAAGTTGTAATTGCCTCTGCTGCCGCCCCTGCTACAGAATGTGCTCTTCAAGGTGCTGCTGCACGGGCTGTGAAGGGAGATGCCCTTTTATTTTATAACGTGTTACCTTCAGGCAATGGGCAGGAGATTGACTACTTCAGCACACATGCAGGATGTCCAGGTGGGTTCTGTTCCTGGTGGTACCACTACAATGTGAGTTATAGCTCACATTGTACATAGCTCACATTGTACTTCAAATCATCTGGTTAGGGAATATTGAAGTGTTTTATGGCATGTGATCCTGCAGTTTCTGATTGCTCGGCCAGTTCAAGAGCCACACACAACTTTATGGATACCATCTATATAACGTATTCTCTGACAACAGGGAATCATCAAAACAGGTGACATGCTGCACATTCAGCACTTGATAATATTCACACTGTGTGAAACCGCTTTTGCTGATGGTGCCAGTCAATCAACCAACAGGGTCGCTGCGTTGCTCATGGCCACCTGACCCTCCTTTGTATTGACTTCTGTTTATGCAGTGCTCAAGGGTGAGAAGTGGGCAGCAACAAAATGGATCCGCATGCATGAGTGGATTGACGCACCACTGTCCCAGGTTGACGCAATCAAGCAAGAACGACAGACAGCAGCACAGAAGCGCACTGCAGTCAATGCACAAGAGCTTTAAACGACTATGAATTTGAGTTTGTACTACAAACAGTGCCCAACACCAACCCAATCTATGGCAGCTGGCTACTGAACTTGCAGCGTACTGAACAATGCCAGGTAAAATTCTACAGCAGGGAGATACTTCAGAGTCAGAGTTACACAGCAGCATGATGACTTGAGCTTGGTAAAGGTTCATAAGGAGACCTGGTAGAAACAGATATATGCCTTTAACTTGTGCATTGCTACTAGCGGCTTTACTACAACCACATGGCTCATTGAAACTACAGACAGACTCAATCGAGTGTAGGTGTTGCAACTGGCGGTGATGAAGTGTGCATTGTGTGCGTGTGTGTGTGTGCGTGCAAGAGGCAAGGCACGGACTGTCTCTATCACTATCATAGTACGCAGTGACTACAGGTGTACTGGCATTTGGATGACTCCTGACATTGCACCCAGAATACAGGGAAGAACGGCTGTGACCACCACAGCTTTAACACAGTGACCTTATTGTCGTTACCAACCTTGTGTGCCGCATGAACTACTGTGCATCAGCAGTTGGACTTTATAGACCGCCCTTGTATAAATGCAAATGCACCATAATGCCTTGCATTTGAGCGATCACTTCAGTTGGAACGGTGCATCATTTACAAATGTGTGTGTGTGTATGTGTGTGTTGATGTGAGGTGTGTAATTGGTTTGTCTGCTAACGCACTGAGCTGGCAGCTGCCAATTGGCAAGTTGGTGTTGTTGGGTAAGCTGATGACAGCCTACAACCCTGCCACAGGTGGTCATCATGTGACAGGTGATTCTGCTTATGCAACACTGCCTGATTTAGTTATCAGGTGTCTGGCGGTGATGGTATTTGGTATCAATGAAGAACAATGAACTCCAGAGCATCTGCCGCAGCCCTGGTTGTGGCCATGGCTTGCTGTGCATGCACAAGTGGCATCACCAGCTTGGGTCGTACTTGGGATGCATGGTTCACAGCAGCAGTCAGCATATGCAATTTAGGGCTTTATTAGGCTTTACTTCCTGACCAGGTGTGCGTTTGCAGTCAATTGGCTTGGTATGAAGCGTACCTTATACAAGGTAATAGATATATCTGTACGGGGTGAATTGAAGACAGGCAACGTTGTTACCAGCTGTTTTCCATGTTGGGTGTTGACTTGCTGCAGCGCTGTCAGCAAGGGCCAAGCAGCTGCGTGGATCACAGCGCTCCATACTCGAGACAGATGAACTTCACCCTTTAAGATGGGAAACTTACGCAATTAGCAGAATACGCAGCTTGTACAGACACATAACAAGGCGGCACAGCTTCCGGCAGTACAATCGTACCGTCAGGCTGTAAAGTATGCAGGCTGCATAGTATTCACAGTATGAATGGCTGAGCCAAGAATTCACACAGCCATAGACATGTCATACATCAATAACAATATATGCACTCTTTACATACCTACTACCCATAACGATGCGAGGTGTGACACCAGTACCATGACCACAAAAAGAGTATAGGCAGCAACCTTTCAAAGTACAACCCAGTTCAAATGGGCTGGCAAGCATGTTATCTGCTGCTGTTGAGAAGATGATAATATCTTGATGCCACCTGACCAGCTTCTGGCTATTAGCCAGCTACTAATAGCTCCAGGCGTCACGTCAATCTTCTGCTTCGCACTTTGCTTCCTTCTTCCCCATGATAAGGAAGGCAAGAAAGCAATGTGCGAAGCAGAAGTTTGATGATAGGTAGGTAGGGACTTGAGACTGAACACATTCAGTACGTCATGGCAACATTTGCGCCACTGTTGTTGGGCCACAAAGTTTGCGCCACCGTTGTTGGCCCAAAGCCAAGAATCGTCCTTGCTTCCAATCATCACGGTTGCTCCGAGTTCAGTGCTTTCTCTCCAGGGGTGTGAGGCTCCAAGGAGTCCCCTCTTCGCTGCAAGTTGTGGCCAGGACACTGTTCATGGAAACCCACCCAACAGGTAAATGCTTGCAAACAGTGTTGTTGTTGTAATTGCAGCCATGCCAAAGAGAAAGATACCAAAGGCCCACTTCTTGTCTATCTTCAGCTTGAGTCCAATGTTTGTAATGGCTTTGTCAAAGGCGGGTGCTAGCGCCAGAGCCAAGCTCAGGCGAAGGGGCCGAGCAAAGTTCTGCATGGCCCAGAGACCTGCACAACAATGAAACAAGAGCGTATCTGTCTGCAGGATCATCGCCTGGACTCATTTGACCACTCACCAGCAGAGCTGTACTATGTTGAAAGATTTGACAAGCCCAGCTGTTATATGGGTTTTTGTGGGCCTAAAGGACAAGTGTGCACTCACTTGTTCACGCACCGCTGGGAGCAGCTTCCATCAGCCTACAGCTGTTGCAAAAGCTGCAGCTGGAGCTGTTGCATTGGCTTAGCTTTTGCACATGTAGACCCCCAGAGTTGACTTACCTGCATAGAACGCCAAGAAGACCTTCCATTGCCCTGGTGCTGTTGGTGCAACTCCATACTTCTTGACAAAAGCTATCCAGGACATAGCCAGACATGTTCCATAGTTTAAGTTACTGATGAATCCATAACTTGCAAAGGCACCCATGCCCAGAGCCTTGAGCCTCTCTTTGTCCAGGCCATCACCTGCAAAGGCAGACCAGAACAGTCACACTTGACCATCTACTACAGCCGTTGTTTCATGAGAGAGAATTGTTTGGCAGTGCGTGCAGACTGCGAAGCAGCTGTGTACTGTTGCCGCTCTCAAGGTGTAGATGATGACTACTTGCAATGTGTAAGCTAATGGTTCTTGGAACCTGCGCAGGGGTATTGACGGCCTCACTATAGTTGAAGGATGCAATATGTGCTTGCGTACTGCGTCAATTCCAACCGGCTGCTTGCCTGAATGATGCTATGGGTTCAATATGCACACACATGGTCCTGTGTCATGAACAGAGCGCACCAGCTCCGACAGCACATGCTGCTGCAACATTGAGAGGGCCAAGGCACAGCAACGATGCACTCATGCGCACAAGTAATCTATTTGACTCAGTCACTGGAAGTTATAATTCTTACCCACAAAGAAGTACTTGATGTGCTGCCAAATGGTTTTCTTCTGCTTTGGCTGTTCAGCAGCACCTCCAGCTCCTGAAATGCTTGGCTGTGCATCTGAGGGGAATGCAGCTGCATCGCCAGCTGCTGAGTGAGGTAATAAGACAGAGGCACGCCTGTGCAGCACGTGTGGGGCGTGCTGCAGTCGTATAGGGGCTCTGATGGATTGCAACTGCTTGAAGGGTTGTCGCTGGAGGGGAGCACCCTGTCTGCAGGACTGCATGCTGAACGGGCAACAACCCACGTCCAGAGCTAATCAGTGGTTTTTTGCTGCGTCAAGGTGCAATGCAACCTTGGAAGTAAGAAAAGTCGCTCTGTTGAAGGTAGGTTGAATGCTACAAAACACCGTGCCTACAGGCTAGTTGGACTCTCAAAGCGCTGAATGTGACTGAGATCGACCATACTGTGCATTCAACGCCCTCATAAGCAGGTCCAGGGAAGAGCCTTAGGCCGTGTCTGACAGTTGTGCGGGTGTTACGGTTGAGTGAGATGCGTAGTGACATTCACGCCTTCAGAATACATATGCGCATGGGAGGACGATAACTCTTTGTGCAACTTGCAGCTTCTACATGCCATCGGGACTTGGAGGCATGCCAGCAGCATGCTGCACTCACCCCAGCAACACCAGCAGACCACCTCTGCCCCTGACCTCAGCAGCAGACAAGCCCTATGCCAGCTTAGGCGCCAGCAATCTCATCGTAGCCCCTTCAAGCGCTCGTTTCACGTATGCCTGGCTCAGCAGCATTCGCAGGTCAAATTCCAGCAGAACAACAGCACCCACCAAAACCCTGCCCATTCCAGCAAGTGCGGTAGACGCTCATTGTTGCAATCAGCAGTGATAATCAACTTAACGACCGTAGCTGTGCCACTCTGCGCAAGCTGGGCGGCACCGCAGCCATGTGCAGCATACATAGTAGATGAGGTTGTGGCGCAGTCAGTGTTTGCCATTGCTGCAAGAAGCGTAGTGTCGATAAACGACTACAGACTGCAACGTGGTGCCGAAGTGTTTGAAGGTGTCGGCACAGGCATCGTATGGGACCAGTATGGGCACAGTGAGTCACACCTGCTGAGCAATATAGCTCAACATACTCATACATAGCAGCTGCCAACTATCCGTCCCCTGGACACTCACAGCTCATGCATAAGATACTGATGCAGCATGATCAAGCATAAAATTTGATGCATCAGGAATGACAAGTGATTTTATTACAGTGCAACACACCGATGGCCCAAACAGAGGCAGATTGGAACGCTTCAACTGCAGATCAGA
Source organism: Coelastrella sp. MACC-549 (assembly GCA_018290735.1). Lineage (NCBI taxonomy): Eukaryota > Viridiplantae > Chlorophyta > Chlorophyceae > Sphaeropleales > Scenedesmaceae > Coelastrella > Coelastrella sp. MACC-549. The sequence goes on along the minus strand of JABEVS010000175.1, from coordinate 3,246 downwards.
TAACTGCTGATCCTCAGCTGAATTGCAGCCATCGAATGGCTCTGGCAGTGCTTGCTGCAATTGTTGCAGCAATTGTCCGTCATCAATGCACCTGAGGTGTCCAAGCAGTTGTTGCACAGCCAATATTAGCCACTTGCATATTGCACTTGCACCAGCCAATTGCATGCTGCACTCCTCTGCCTCATTGTGCTGGATAGAGGAAGAGGACCCAACGCACGATTTACTGTGTGTTGTGTTGGTGCAGTTGTTACCAATTACCATTGTGTAGGGAAGTATGTGCTGGACAAGTCAGGAAAGCAGGTGCGTCTACACAAACCACAAAAGAGCACAAGCATCTCTCCCAAGTGTCCAACCCTGCAACACACCACAATTCTGCTGCCTTTGAAAAGTATCAGAGACTCAACAGCTTCAAACAAGCGACTCGCACACTGCATTCGTGGCCCAGCAGCCGTGAGGTGTCTGTCTACAACATACCCACGACCAGAGTCAGCAGATTTGTTCAGTCCTTTCATCTCTTGTAAATAACACCTGTCATCACTTCTTCCTTCCTGCAGTCAGTGAAGGTGGTACTTGATGATGGGCAGGGTAATACAACCCCACACACTGCCAGCATTGTTGGTACAGACGCCATGCATGACCTGGCAGTGCTACAGGTATGGTGCCACACTCATGGCTTGCCCCAAGGCAGTTGACAACAACATGACAACTTAATACACGCACTTGCGATTTCCATCATACAAGCATAATTACCAACAATTATGTGTCAGTCCCTTTCAACTTATGCAGTGCTTACAATCCGATAGAATGATTCATAGGACTGACACAGCCCATTCACCTTAGCCCTTAGGCCAAAGTGCAGATCAGTGATCTGTGTGTCAGAGGAAATGGTCAGATCAGACCAGATCAAATCAGATCAAATCAGATCAGATCAGATCAGATCAGATCAGATCACCTGCACTTGTGCCTGTGAGCTAAAGGGAAGCCACTAGAAGATGTTTGCAAGCCGGCGGGGGGCATCTAGGATTGGCCCTGAAACCACGCCTGTGGGTGCATTTCCCCTGCGGGAATGTGCGCAGACCACTTGAAAATTCAATTTTAGAGTGAAATTTACACCTTGAGGCATAGTTGCCGGCCGACAAGTGCATGTTCAGTGCGTCCAGTGCTGAACTGCTGCTTGCAAACTGCTGCACGCTTACTGATATTTCCGGTTCATCGTGTGCTGTGCCAATGTCATGGGCCAGTGTGTGCCGCAACGGTTGCCACAAGAGGTGAGTGGCAGTGTGGCACCCCTGTAGAACTGCTTTCTCAAACCATCTGTCTGCTTTGACTGGTCAACCAATACTTGGGTGTTGCACTGCTCACCTGCTGCCCCGAATCTGCAGATAGACGTGCCAAAGGAGCAGCTGGTGCCAATCAGGATGGGAACATCAAACGATCTGAAGGTGACTGTCCTGTCATTTTTTGATCATACCAAGTCAGTTATCCTGGCCCTTTTCAAACGACATCTGATCCCACTGTAGACCTCAAGCCAGTGTCCACAAGGCGGAGGGGGGAAGGCAGTGTCCATATCAATACTCATATTAATATCAGAAGAAATGCAGAGCTATTCCTGAACCATTTCACAGCTTGAATTCAAATCTAGTTTCAGGTTCAATATGCCCTGGTTTGTTAGCTCTATCGTGCACAGCCAGGTGTATCAGGCTCTGCATTGCTCATGGTACATAGCCTCAGGGCCAGCACTGCTCTGTACCTCAGCAGTGCTGCTTCCTTCACCTCAAGGACATGCCCTGCAGCATGCCCTGCAGTCACTGTAGGCTGTTGCACATGCTGCAGCAGTTTCTAGTCCTGGGTCAGCTTTGTGTCGCTCTGATGATCCCTTACTTGACCTGCTTGCAGGTGGGGCAATCAGTGTATGCTGTTGGCAATCCTTATGGTTTGTCCAAAACCCTAACAGCTGGTGTGGTGAGTGGCCTAAACCGCATAATACCAGCACCCACTGGGACCAGAATATACGGCGCCATACAGGTAAGGCCCTTGGGAAAAGTTGTCATTGGATGCTTGGCTACCTGACTACCCATTGAGAAGCTACACTAAAGGGCTTGCCAGCTCAAATCAAGCACTGACAGTGGGAACCCTTCTGGGCAATCCATACAGATACCCTTACTGCAGTACACTTTTCTTGAAGGTTGAAGCGATGCCTCGTGTGCCTGGCAGTACATGCAGGCCCACTCTACGCCTGGCCTCCATGTGTTGTGCCTGCTACCACCAAGATCGCAGCCGTGAAAACAATTCAGCCCATGTAACATTGGATGAGCTGGCATGCGGCCTGACTTTCACCTCCCATCAGTGCTGCCTGCTGGCAAGCCAGGTGATGCTGTAGCTGATACTGCCCCCTCTCCTTCTGCACTGCAGACGGATGCCTCGATCAATGCTGGCAACAGCGGCGGGCCACTTCTGGACTCCTTTGCCCGGCTAGTAGGAGTCAGCACTGCCAGCTTCACCAGGGCTGGCAGTGGCAGGGGCAGCGGGGTGAACTTTGCCCTGCCTGCTGACCTGGTGAGGGAAGTGGTGCCAAACCTGATAGTCTACGGCACAGCAGCAGGCAAAGGCGTTAGGTCAGGGTGAATATCACTTCATGAGGACCACTCAGAGATTCACAGCCTGTGAGGGTGAATAATGGTTGTTCTCAGTCAAGGAGGTCTGTTGGTAGCAGCGCAGTGGTTGATCGCTCAAGAGTATAGAAATCATTTCTAGCTCATGAACTACTGATCAGCAGTTCACATTGATGCCGCTGGGCGGTTGGCCTGATCATGATTTCAGCCTGAAAGGTTAGTACCCTCGGAGACGGTGATGCTTCATGGAGCACTGCAGGGCCCTTCAACATCATGATGTTGATCACTACTGTTCACCTTGAAATGATGATCTGGATAAGCCGAGCCATGATCAGGAGGGGGATTATGAGAAGCAGCAGAAGCTGCTGCAGACTGTTAAACCTAGCCAAGACAAAGCACAATCTGGTAAACCCTGCAAAGACAAAGAGCTCCTAAGAGCTCCTTTTTGTCTTTGCCAGGTGTTACCAATACCAACACCAATACAATTGGGGGAGTCCAACCCCTCCCGGCACCAGCCTTGGACCACACAGCCTCACCAAATGGAATGCCGTTCTTGGCCAACAGCTCGGGGGTGATGCAGCCCAGAGCGCCAAGCATGGCCCAACGGGCGTGGATGACCTCGATCTCCCTGTAC